>OX335683.1:7685000-8285000 GCA_946894065.1 Acleris literana
AGCCACCAAACATACGCATTTCCTATAATAGAGCCACGACAGCGTGTCATGAACGGTGAAACGGGGCCGTGGCGGTGCTCAGTTTTTCGCCGCCTGCTACGTCACAGGTAAGGGAGCGTTTCAGGCAACCTTTTTTAAGTACTTATCGTTAACATTGCAGTGTCGAGATTGGAAATATGTATGGGTCTCAGATTCGTCTAACCACTAGGTGGCCTGTAATCTCATTTACCTTCCTCATGACATAAATAGTAGAAGAGAAATCATACTTGAACATTAGTTGTTGGCGCGTCATGACAGTACTTTGGCTCCATGATTTATACGCCTTTTTCGCCGCGGCCAAAGCGGTGTCTAATTCCGCTTTTGTGGTTTCTGGAACTCTGAAAAACAAGTACATAAGCCTCTGTTAAAATAGACGATATTTTTATTTACAGTGTGGCTTTATAGGTAAGACTATTATTTAAAAAAAACGTTTCAGTCAAAAATTCTTAAAAACAATATTTTAGATTAGGTAGTTCTGCAAAGTTAAGTACCTAATTTTTTTGTTGTTTATAGAAAATGTTCATAACAATCTCAGTTTTTTTTGTACAAACCAAAGATATGATATCTACATTATTATAAGATAAGCACGATGTAACTCTCTGCGAGATTTGGCAAATTGATGATAAGAATTATTAAGCATGATATACAATTATTATTAGGTATGCTTACTCGAAAGCACTAAAGCACTTAGGCCCTTTTCTCAATTCCAGGTTTTTTTTTTATGTTCCTTTGGACTTTTTAGCCTTTTTCAACATAATATGTATAATAATATTATTATTATGTTCCACACGTACACGTAACGTGGGGATGAATTTTTTTCTCGTGTTCCCCATAGTGTAGTGTGTCGTTGGATAGGTCTTTCAAAAATATTGCGGGTTTGTGAAAACAATTTCGACAGCTTACAACTATTTCAATCGATTAAGGGATCCGTTTATGAAATATTAAGCTTTAAAGCGCTAATTTTTGTTAATACTACAAATACTAAAAATCTGAAAAATATCTTAGATGAAAGCACGTATAACGAATTTTAAAGAAAAACACTCACGACTAAGTAGACTTGATTGGATCCTGAGATACAGGTGACTAAAATGTTTATACCTACTAAAATCATCTAAGCCAGCACAAAATAAGAAATAGAGAATTAGGTTATACTTGTTTTTTGAAATGGTGTTTGTGTAATAACTTCGGCTTCGGAACCCTGCACTGAGCATGGTCAGACATGCTCTTGCCCGGTATTTTTCAAATAAATATTCACTAAGTTCTTTCTCTTTAAGTAAAATAAAGAGAAAGGAAATAATAATTCTGTAACAAATTATAACCAAGCCTTTTTGACGTAGGGCTGACAAAAAATCTCAAGTTCTCAACATAGATAGAATACATTATAAAATACTTATTGTTAGTATAAGTTTAAAATATAATATTAATCTAGAAATCTAATCAAATCACACAATTTTTTTTAACCAAATAATGTGTTTTGCACAAATCTTAACAAATAACAGATTAAAATATGTGACGTTATCTATGTAAAGGGACCTTATGGCGGATAGCGCTTACGCCGCACTGCGTCACGCGACGTTGTATTTATATCGGAGCATCTTTAATAACGGCGGAGCCGCCATCCACCATAAGGTCCCTTTACATAGATAGCCACATATTATGTCTAATATATTAATATTCTATAATTGAACAAAAACTTGAGAGAACTACCTTCCAATAACTTCATTCGTAGCAGGATTCGTGAGCTCAATCCATTTGCTAGTCTTGGAGTCCACAAACTGCCCATCAATGTACAGCTTAGTCGTGGGTGCGGAGCTACCATAATTCCTGCGCAGCAGTGTCCGAGACTGGAATACATTAAAAATGCATTTTTACTGCTGTAAAACTATATTCACAATGATGGGAGTCTTGACTAGTGTTTTCAATTCACAATGGCTCACCCGCTAATCAAATTGATGGTTGCGTCAATGTAAAAAACAATGTTGTAGGATGGGATGTTGTGGATTTAAAACACTATCAACTTGTCATGTATGTTAGTCACGTTAAGTTTCATACAACTAGAATTTCAAACAATCTAATTATAATAGTTAACTAAGTAATTTTCATTACAGGTGACATTATTTACCTACAAGAAAACAGTATGAGAATAAATTAACACAAATACGTATATATTGTTTATTTGCCTTTTCACGTCACGCTTTCCTCTTTGATCCAGTTCTAATACTTATTCAAACTTGTCAACAAGGATAAATCCATCTCAAAAACACGGCTGCAGTTTCGTAAGAAAATAACCATATACTTTGTAGCACTGTATTATGCCACCATAGTCCTAGAATAGAAGATTTATCAACTGAAAAAATCATATTTTAGACACTTGATGTGCTGAATAAGGAATGTATGGTGAATTTAAAATTTATATTACACATTCTGTTTTGCAAGAGTTTTCTGTTTTACAAGGATTTATTGTAATGGGTCAATAAATATCACACAACCTCTGGAAAATAAACCTGAATGCATGAATATAACTGAGAGTATATATTTTTGCGTGAGAAAAATAGAATTTACACATATTAAAGGGAATAACAATGATATATATAATAAAGTGAACATTAATTATTTATATCACAACACAAAGCCACTTGTGTATGATGAATACTGAATACACAAGCAGCTTGTGATGAAACTCGGGGACAAACACTCGAATGTGCAACAAACAACCTACGGGGCCCACCATGAATTATGTAGCAAGTTAAAATTCCAAATCGCGTGAATGATGTATTAAGAACTTCTTTGTTTGTCCTCAACCAAACTACTCTCTACGACTGTAAAAGAATGTACTAAGTACTCAGGTACCATACGGTTGAAGAGATCTGATTGTCTTAATCTGAAACTGAATGCCACATGTTTGCGTACACATGTCGATGTGGAGATTCTTTATAGGTCGATTAGTACAGGGGCATTTAGTTTTAAATTACTAAGAGGATATCTTCTATATAGTTGCATTGACCAGACCATTTATTTTTGATTAACTCATAGAACAACTTACAACTACATGAGATCATAATATAATTATTACAAAACTTACTTTACAATGTATAATAATGTGTAATATTATTTTGATTCTTATTTTCATAACATAAATAAGGCAATGCCTATAAGCAGCTGACATAATGATGAAATTGAACTGTTGATTGACATGAACTTATTCCAGTTCCAACCGTATACTGAACAGAAGTTATTCAGTTTTTTAAATAAAATTGTTCTCTTAATTTATAAAAAGTTGTGCTATTAGATCAGACCTATGATTAAATTTGATATTTATATGATTAAGAATAAGATTGCAGCTAAAGAAATCAAACATACATTAGACCAAACCACATGTAAAATGTCATCAGCATATGGTTTGTCTCAAAATGCTTTTCAGAATTTTGTAATTCACTTTGACAGCACGAATCTTAATAAGAAACTTTATTGTTTCTTTGACCAAACATACCTACTTAAGAATTCATTTAAAGTTCAAAGCCAAGGCAGAATGTTACCTAATATGTTTGTTTAATGATTACCTACGCTCTATAAAACTGAATAGTAATTATAAGAACCCATTCACAAAGTCAATAACACAAAAAGTACATAGTACGTAAATAACTTACTTCTGATTTCAACAGCTTCAACATTGCCGAGGCCATGGTCGAAGGAATATATTTTAAATATTATTATGACAGTGCTGCCTATAATCAGAGCGGCTGTTGGGGACCTACTGACTGATTAAAAAACAAAATGTTCTGACCTTGAGTTGATAAAGTTATTCCATTTGTCGGCTTTCGTCGTCAAGCAATTGGCTATTATTTTGAATTTGATTAAGATTACGTTACATTTTTACGAATATTGTTTGACATATGAACTCCGTAAAGGTATTGTTTTTTTCTTAGGTATAATATGAGTTTATCGTTAAAAATAACATCCGTGTTTACTGAAAATTATGGTAAGTTGTAGTTTGAACAGGCAGAATATTATATTTAATATATTTCAAATAAGTACTCCTGCTTCATCCTGCGAAATTTTACTGTAAATTGAAACGTTTTGAATTTGACATTTATTCATGTCATTGTCACTTGGACCGTGTTTAAGTAAATCCCTTGTCTGATAACAAATTAAATGCAAAACAAAATTGAATATGTTAAGATCGGCAGAAAAAAGCGGAAAAAAATAAGCAAGTATTATTTTTTGAAATGGTGATTGCAGAAACTTCATTTAATTGTTTTCGTAAGTAACCTACAGACTACTCAAACTTAGTTGATAGCTGTCAGCTGTCAGTTTGCTGCCTTTTTTTTTTGTAACGTTTCGTTATACGTTGTTTTCTTTTGTATAATTATTTTTCAATTGTAATTATCACTCCTGACTTACACATTTTAACATGATTTTAACATTATAATGCTCAATACTTTATGATAAGATGATTGCTACTGAGACGGTTTGAGGAGCGTATAGTATAGTTTATTTACAGTAATTTATCCATATCCCCCAATACCTTCCGAGGTATTAAAGCCAATTTCTGCCAATGAAAACTTTGTAAAAATGTAAGGACTTTAAAAAAAAACTTAATAATATTATAAAGTTTGGATGTTTGTTAGGTACTCAATCACGGTTTAAATACTGAACGGATCGGGATGAAACTTGGCACACATATAATAAGTTAGATCCTGGAAAATTGAAAAGATCCCGAGGGAATACTGATAATCGAAATCTACGAAATCTACGGACGAAGTCGCGGGCAGAAGCTAGTTATAAAAAAAAGTTAAAGAAATACGAAAATTTCAACACGGGATTATTAGGATAGAATCGTTGTATAGCGATCCGGACGGACCCTGCTCAAGGTCCTTTTAGCACCACTCTATGCGCAACGGGCCAAAATCCCTTTGCTTACCCTACAGGGTTCATTAAATAATGCTATCATAGTAAACTTCAACCCACATTGTGTAATTGTGTAAAGGTGCAGTTAGATAGCTGGTACACAGAGAGTAAAATAGGGTAGTATTGTTACGCATCCGGTAGGGTTGCTAGTTCAGTGTTGCCAACAAAGGCCCTTTCAGCGAGCACAGATAAGTAACACTTGATCAAACAGCACGGCACATACCTATCTGAGACACGTGAACATTGCCAGATTGTGCTACACGAGGCACAATAAACCCGTAGAAAATGATGCTCAATTTTGTGAGGCATTTCAATAAGGCTTCTTTGTAAGTTACTGTAAACATATGGCTAAGTATGTACCTACGGCGCGGAACAGACTTAACGTTATGCACCTTATATAATATATAAAATATCCTAACCTTTTTTATTATTATAGCTACATTATTTTTATTGCGAAAGCGTGTTTATTTAGTTGAAGAGCTGTTTGTAGCGTCAGGTAAAGAGGGGTACATAGTAGGTTCGAAACCGGCACGCACCTTTAGGTTTTTCATAAGTGTATAAGTAGGGTAGGGTGGGTACGATTGAACCACTTTCACTTTAACAGCGTATAGCGAAGAATCTATTAAACTCACGGATTCAATAGTTTGGTCATATTAAGTATGGTAATCTGGCTTTTAAATAAAGTATATTTTGAAGCTCTATCTCAAATAACTACGCCGCTATTACCGAAAGAAGAGGACCGGGTAAATTGGTTCAATTGAGCCCATGCTAGGGACAATTGAAACGGTACGTGGGTTAATTGAAACACTTCAAATAACTTTGACATAGTTTGACATATTTAATATGTTTAAACGGTTTTCTATACTACATGAGTATTTGACGAGATCATGATAAAATGGTAACGTAACTATAACTATTTCTATTATTATTACTGAAACAACATTTTAGAGGTAGAGGTAGTTAATAAATATTTTTATATTCATCGATAGCAGGTGAAAGTTGAACTAATAATTAACATATCATATTATTATCAACATAGATATAATCTATTAATTAGCTATAATGGCATAATAATGCTTAAAAAAGGGATTATCATTTCTCATACAAACAAACATGTTTCAATCATAACCATGTTTCAATCATGACCAAAGTATATATACCTACGTATACATTATATACTTATGTAAACACTTCAATGTAATAAAGCAAAATAATTAAACCCAAAGTATCGAAGAAAAGAAATATTTTTTAATGTAAAAAAGCAAAAAAAAACACTGAAAAAATGTAAGCAAAATCATCTACCTAAATATTTACTGTTTATTTTTGGTTTCTGAACAACCTTAAAACTAATCAGAATATCTTAGTCTTGAAAGACCTAATAAAAACTCAAAAATTAAAAACTTAATAACATCTCTATTAGAGCAAAAATGTCATGTACTTATGACAACAAACTAAAAAAACTTTCCAAAAATATAAACTAATTATCAAAGACCCACACTATACTTCGTCTTTTTAAGGATTAGAATAAATGACCGTTACTTTGCTCACGTTTTCGCCTTAAACAAAGTCTAAATTAGAAAGAAATAGTTTTTTGCAGAATGATACCCCATAGTTATGTTCTCTGTAGGCACATTTTTGGGCGCTCTTTCTCTTTTTCTTTTGTACCTAGATAACGACACGTGATCAATGTTGAACATTTCTGCAGCCTTTCTCAATGACCGCCCCAACAATACTTCTTCGTATGCTTGTTGGTACGAAAACAGGTCCTTTGAACTCCGTTCGGTCAGATGTTTTCTTTTTCTGGGCATCTGGAAGAGTAAGAATTAGGTATTATGAGAGCAAACATTTGTACTTACATATGTTTTGTACCGCGTACCTATTAGTTTCTCGAAACACTCTACAATTTTAGTTTACGATATAGAAAATTAAGTACCTACTTATAATTCCGCCCCCTTTTTTTCAGGTTTATACACATTAAAATGCATACCTAAATATAAACATACACCTTAGTTTGTAAGCTTTTTTTTTCAGGTTTATACACATTAAAATGCATACCTAAATATATACATACACCTTAGTTTGTAAGCTTTTTTCTTTCAGATTTATACACATTACCAATATACATACACCTTAGTTTGTAAGCTTTTATTCAGGTTTATATAAATTAAAAATTCATTACCTACTAAAAGTAACATTAGTACATAAAAAATTCATACCTCCTCCTTTCTGGTTAAAGTCGGTTAAAAAGGGACGGTTGGAACACCGGGACGATTGAAACGTTTCAAACGTCCACAGGCAAATTGTTCCAATCGTACCCATCTCCTATTCTTCATTTCAAGGTCGATATTTTAGCTACTTTAGCGATTACCGATATCAATAAATACAATCTCAAATAGGTATACCATACAATTAAATAAGAAAAAATATCAAAATACAAGAGTTAATTAAGATAAACCGAAAATCAAAAGAACATAAATGCTTACTTTTGCGTGTGAAATTTTTCCGAAGCGTCCTGCACATGACCGCGTCCTTCGCTGCCCCGCGCGCCACTGTCCAAAGATTCGAAAATGGCCAACGTAGTAACGAACTTCGTGTCGCGCTAGTAGGTGTAACGGTTTCCGAGAAATTTGTGTTGTTTCAATCATTACGCGTTTCAATCGTACCCACCCTACCCTATAAGTGTATTGCATGCAGTCCCGGGCTAAATGTATGAAAACCGGGAATTTCGGCACCAATCCATACAAATTCGCTCTCGAAAATTCCGAATTGCAAACCACATTCATAACTCATGTGGGACATTAAATATGTAATTTGTGTAGAGATGTGCTATTTTTCGGCAATTCGCGATATGTATAGATAGGTACTAAAGTTCACCGCACGGAAAGTATGGAAAAAAAAACTTCGGTGAATTTTGATAAAAAAATATATGATACGTGCCTTGATCAATACCTATATAAAAATACTTGGTGGGCAATAAAATCCTATGACTAGCTTTTGAGAAAAAAAATATTTAGTAAAAAATCATATGGTTTTTTTTTCTTTCATACATTTTTCTATGAATTGGTCTCATAGAAAAATGTATGAAGGAAAAAAAAATGCCAGTTTTGAACAAAATAAATATATGATTTAGGGACCATTTTATTTATCAACTTCATCAAAAAAACTGATATGAAAAAGTGTTTAGTTTTTAAGTTGTAGAGTTTCATAAAAATAAGTATAATTGGTCTGCATTTTTTTTAGTTTTTTATATAATTGTGATATTTCCGTTTTTTGCAATAGTAAAAATAACTAAAGAGATACCTACTTTGTGCATATTTTTTATTAATATAAGTTTGGTGTCACAGGGGCTGTATTTATTCTTCAGTATTTAGATTAGAAAAGAACGAAAAATACTTGGTTTTTCATGTTTTTTTTTTAATGAATCGGTGAAAAATTGTGGATTTTGAATATTTCATAACTTGTTTTATTGTTAACATAAATGATTCAAATTCAAAAATATTCTATGGACAGTTTAAAAAATTGTTTCGTTCAAAACAGCCCACTTTTTTTCCTCCATACATTTTTCTATGGAACCAATATCTACATAATTCTTCACATTTTTTTTTCTCTGAAACTTGTCATAGGATTTAATTGCGCACCAAGTATTTTTATATGTATATTGACCAAGACACGTAACATATATTTTTTTATCAAAATTCACCGAAGTTTGTTTTTCCATACGTTTCGTAAGGTGTCTAAATGCCACATGGCTAACAGCGAAGACTGCACCGAGCGAACGCTGCCCGTGTCCAGTGGCTCCCTCGTTACTATTGTTGTGCTTTCTAATAAACTAATTTTTTTTTTTGAAATCGAATTTCGAAGGTGCTCAAATGAATGCACATTTTATAGGTTTCTAGCTTCTGCCCGCGACTTTGTCCGATTATCGATATTCCCTTGGGAACTTTTATTTAGCCGAAGTGTTAATCAAGGGCATGAGCCATCTCCATTTCAAATTTTATCCAAATCCGTCCAGCCGTTGCAGCGTGAAGGAGTAACAAACTAACACACACACTTTCGCGTTTATAGTATTAGTAGGAAGGAAGTAGGATACGATATAACTTAATAACAATTAACCATTGAGTGAGTAACGTAACATAATAAGGTAATGGTTTGTACAATGTCGTGGTGCAAGTCTTCTCATCTTAAGAAATCTGAACGCCCAGCTGCGGAAGCGGAACGTAATTATACGAACCTGGCTTACTATACTGTCGTCACTATAACAGCTGATGGTAAGTGGGCTATACTTAAGGACCAAGGATTTTTGTAATCTCAATATTGCGTTACCATCCCTGAGGACCATAAGACCGTAGGTAAGGTATCTTTTGCTCTTTGCTAGTAATTTCTTGGGCTGTCTTAAATGTGGCGTTATCTATGAAAAGTGACCTTATTGTCGATGGCGCTTACGCCGCACTGCGTCACGCAACGTTGTGTTTATATCGGAGCATCTTTAATAATGACGGAAGCGCCATCGACAATAAGAGGGCCCTGCCAAGATGCACTACGCTAACTAGCGTTTCTATTCGATTCGTTTTTAAACCACCCAACCAGCAAAACAGTCGAATAAGAATTCCTTTAATCAACTTGTAGTCGAATAACAGCTGAGTTAAAGTTGTCAGAACACCAACATGTCGTGACTTTTCGTATCACGTCATCTACCAGTGACGCGATTGGTTTGAAAACGAGTGCATCTTGGCAGGGCCCTCAGGTCCCTTTTCATGGATAACGCCACAAATACTTTCACACCGGAACAAAACGATGCGAACACTTCTGCGTGGCCGCAGTTTAGCGGGTAAGTGGTAGTAGCTATCTGAAAGGACTACACACGGTTGTAAATAATGCATTATTCTAGGGAGTGGTAAGTATGGTAGTGGTAATTTGATCTACTTAGCTTGAAATAACTCCTTAGTCCTATTTGAAATAGCCCTAATGTAATACCTAGTAAGTGAAATGTTGGAGCTTGTTTGTGACTAGTTCAATTTATGTAAGGTAAGGGTGTCCCCTTGATAGGTACTTACCTATTTATTTATAGTCTGAATGAAAGTTTTTCCTGAAATGATTAACTCCGAAATTATTTAAGTGTATTTTCAGTGTTGTTAAAAAACATCCCAAATCTATCCGCGGACAATTAAATACTTAAACGGCTATGGTTGAAATGCTACAACGATTTGACGCCGTGACGTGTCGACTAGAGGAAACTGTTACGAGAAAACAATAAAGTTTGGCCCTACTTTGGGATTGATATGCCAAGTAGAGATCGACCACGTAACCGACCGACCGGTCGTTAGGGCGATCCTTGGGGGAGGCCTATGTCCTGCAGTGGACGTCGTTTGGCTGAAATGATGATGATGATGATGAGAGATCGATAGAGAGAGACGTCAGAGCCAAAACTCTTCTTGGTAGTAAGCCTACCCCAAGTAGTGAAACGAACAACTATGGTGAAAGGACATCAAAATATTTAGTGCCTGAAATTTTTAATAAATACGACCTACTTAGACAAGAGACTAAAATAAGCAAAACATTGTTAAAATCAAAACTAAAGGATTTGCTTCTCGATAACTAGCCAGCGTCAATAGAATAAAAGGACAATAATGTACCTAGGTATTGCAAAAACAGCTGACGCTTGCGGTCGTCGGGAAGCGAACACTACATACCCACAGATTACAAGATATATCTAAAGTACATACCCACCTATCAATGCCGCTGTGTCTATCTATGTATAGCTAAACATAATATTAGTAGTCGATTAGATATTAGGATAAGTTAAGTAGTGTAAAACTGAGCGCGTCTCGCCGATAAACGTAACAGTTTGGCGAGTAATATTAGATATGCTAACTGTAGTCTTTATCAGGCGCGGATCCAGCTTTCAGATTAGGGGGTGGTCATTAACTGCTGAACGCAGAAGTTCGGTCAAGTGCGAGATCATGCCACACGACTATTTACTTTCTGACCCGTATTTACGAGCGCCGAAGGGGGTGGTCATGACGTACTTGACCACCCCCGTGGATCCGCCACTGGTCTTTATTATATTAAATAATAAAAAAAAAAACAAAGAGCATTATGTGACTAACATGATTGATGCGGAACATATCACGTCCTTATGTACAAGAAGTTATTAAAATTTGATGGAAATACAAGCTAGCGTTGTGCAACCGCGCGTAAGTATAATCGCGGTTTAAAAAGGTTCATCATGTTTGGACTTTACCAACATTAAAATAGAGTTGAAAAGCTACAAATCTTTTCATTACGCGAATGTACCTAGCCTGATAAGCAGGTCATCGACCCTGCTATCGGTCGTACGTCGTATCGTTCCCTGAACGCTACGTGCGCCTGCGCTTGCTTGCACTGTAATAGAAAAAATCAAGCCGTTAAATAGTTACCTACTTCGAGGTTTTTCAATTCGCACAATCAAGACGAGGCAAGGAACTTATAAAAGAAAGCATTGAATACGTAATAGCAATTAATATACTGTCTTCTTATCTTGTAACAACACAGAATAGCCGTTTAATTTAAGTTACAGAAAAATTATACCCTCATGCGAAATCCTTTTAAAGTAGTTTGCGTTAATTAGTATAACGTCTTACAAACGTCTTAGAAGGCATTTCCACTGACATATTTTTGTTTTGGAACTCATTGCCAAATAAATCTAAGAAAATCAACATCATCATCATGTCAAACGATTACAACCGAAATGCCTCCACTGCTATACATACAATAGGCCTGGTATACATTTCATAAACCTTCCCTAAAGAGCTCCATCATGATTAAGCTATTTCCGGTTCTTCCGCAACCTGCAAGAGATTTTGGGTCCACCTTGTGTTTTATGATATTATAGGAGGCTATAAAAATTCTCATATATGTACTTATCCATATTAGTCAGACCATGATACCAAGGTTTGAACGGAATGACTCAAAGGAACTTGTATACACGGTGGAATAATAGAACCAACTTTTATTCAGCAACGTTGCCAAAACAATCGAGTTTCCATGAAAATATATTTTGTTATTTCTAAATAATATATTTGTTGTTTCTGACTAAGAAACCAAGCAGCGTCTCCTGATTTCTCAGGTCTAAATTGGGGGATGACTCTAAAGCAGCTCTGTTTAGGTTAAGAGAAAGGGATAGATCTGTACTAGTTGTACAGCTCTGTCCCTTTCTCTCGAGCTAAACCCCCCAGTTGTCCATGCAACACGCTGCATAGGTTACTTACTAGGTATTGTATACCTATCTTATATCAGCATGTATCATTACCCTTATTTTCCTTAGCTTCTGTCATTAAATAATAAGCCCTATAAAAGGCTTATTAAAGGCCCCACACCTTCCGATCTCTGTTTAAGTTACTTAAATTCTACCATCTACCTACGACGATGTTTCTCTTTTCGGTTTTGTGTTCTATCAAGCCATAATACCCAACTAGAAAGAGTGAAGTCGATCCAGCCGTCTCGGACGTGGTTTACCGGTTATAAATTGTAGGAAGACCTGTCGTAATTCTAGTACGCATAACATTCCGGGCTCTGTTGGGTAAAAAAATAGTACATAATAGGTTAGTTCATACAATATTATCCAGCAATGCAATGACAATGTTATCTACAATTTCTATCGGATGTCGCAAGTGCTGTGATCGCAATTATGGCCACATGACTGTCATATTGCGCGATATTTATTACTTCTCTGGCTATCATTACATGGTGTTATCGTGTCGGAACCGATCTGTTGGGCCATTTGACCGTGGTATCCAGTAAAGTTAGCTGAATATACGTAGATGTAGACGTAAGATGTCGCTTATCAGAAACTAATTAGATACCTAAACATTTAATAACATTAAATGTCAATCGAATTTATCAATCCTGTGGTTTATCAATGAATGGCGATGAATGAGATGGTTGCTATATACTTACACCAATAACATCCAGCATTATGGTAAGAATATAAAATATTTGTGGCTGCAAAAATATTTTTTATAGCATGACGCGATTTCACATATAGGTACCAACTACAGACTTAAAAATTCATTCGTACATTTTATTTGTTAGATGTAAAAGTGCAGGTCCGCACGCACTTAAAAAATTGGTAAGCAACTGTTTGAGTTTATCATAAAACACCTACGAGAGTAATCGCAGGTGCGATACCGATATTTTGGGCAAAAGGAAAAAAACAGCTATCGCCATAACAAAAGATTGCTGAAGCCAGTAAAGTACGTATATGCGTACAAGCATACTCTCAAATCAAACTTGTTTATAATATTTACTTAGGTACGATTAATTTCAACCTGAAAAAAGTTCGTAAAACCAAAGATCCAAAGACTTTGGTTTGGTGTAAGAACACAGAATAAGAAGGGCATTGCAAATGGCGCCGTTTTTGTCATCAGCTGTTTAATATCTCCATGATCCCGCCACGATCTTAATCGGGCTCATTGACTCTGCGACGTCACTAATTTGTTTATTACTTTTACTTTGCCTTATCGTAATCACTGGTGAAATTTTTCATAAACAACAATGAACTTACAAAACTAAATGACAGATAAGTCGCTATCTCCTCATTAGATTTGACTGATAACAACGATGAAGAGGTTCTGATCGATGTGTTTTAAATTTTAATATTATTGTTTATTATACCTTTATCAGGCCATAAATTGTCTCGAGGGAGTGGTGCCTCTTGGCTTTATGATTTTACAATGAGGAAACTGTTTTACTTATTATATCACAAAGTACACTCGTTAAGCGACCCATATACATAAGTAGGTACTTTGAATAATTATGAGTGATGTACCTACGGCAGTGAGTTATTTCCCCATTTAAAAAACCTTACTCAACAGATTTCTCTACTGTTGTTTTCATTCACAATGAAATTATACATTTGCAGCTGGAAATTTCATTTTCACAAATTTCTACGTTTTTATTCTTCTTAATTTAATTTCATAAACACCCTTCTTTAAAATAAGCGCTGTCAACATCGTAATTTTTTTTGAACACCTTATTCATAGTCGGGATACGAAATGTTTTTTCTTATTTTATACATTTTATACACCAAATATCTAAATTGGTAGGTACAGTTTTGAAGAATACATTTACGAATCTTCCCTAGCAAGCCAAAATGTTGTTGCGAATGCGTTTCCTCTTTTCATAACTAAAAAGCAACTTTTACTGCAAGAAATCCAAGTTCAAAATGAAGTTTTTTTACATAACCTTTCTAACTATAATAACAAAATAAGTCAAAGTGAAAAGGATTTATTTCCTGGAGTTTCGTGTAGGTTTAAAATCAACGACAACTGATGGTAACCCACGAGGTATCTCGAGGCGGTCACTAATTGCAGCTCGTGACGTAACGTACGCACAATCACAAACGTTCTCCTGGTCGCTAGGCCGGTCGACAACCACGTATCGCTCATTTAGCTATAAACAGCGGTTATCGAGCGTGCGACACAATAGGCCTAAACACAATAAAACCACACTACGCCCGACTACGCCGTTTGCCCTAAAATAGCGTGTTAAAAAGGAAAAAAGAAATAAATATATTTTTATTAAATACGCCGCAATCTGGCGGGGCCGCAACGCTGTTGTGGCGTGGTGGGGCCGGAGAGGAAGAGGAGTGCCGGGTCCTCTGCGGCTGATTCGAGTGGACCTGAGGGTGATGAATCGGGGAATTCTGGCGCGTTCTTTGGTCCACTGGACTATGAGCGCCCTGAATTCTCCCGTGGCGCTCTTTCAATGTCAAAGCCCACGCTACGCGGGTCTGCCGCCGGCGAGAGTCGTAGTCGGATGCGCAAGCAGCTAGGCGAAGACCAGGGTATCCGCGAGGTAGTTGTAGGCCCATAAGATTACGGACGGTTGTATTGTTGACGAAATCCTGCCCAGTGTTCTTAATAAAGTAGGTACGCATTCGATTTGGTAGTTTTTGCCCGGGAAACAAAATTTTATGTCTAAAATTGTCCCTTATAGAGGACATCGGGCAGAAACCTTAAATGTGTTAGCTTCGCTTTGCCTAATGTTAAACCGAAAGATTTTAGTATTTTTCTAAATGACGAGTGTTTGCAAATGTTAGATAAGGCAGTATTCCTAGGTATAACAATAGATAACAATTTGCAATGGAGTCCCCATATAGCTGTACTGGCAGGTAAACTAAGTTCGGCAGCTTACGCCGTTAGAAAATTCAGACAACTAACCAATGTTGATACAGCTCGCTTAGTTTATTATAGAGGTAGTTATTTCCATAGTGTTATGTTCTACGGTATTCTGGTTTGGGGTAAGGCAGCTGACATACAAACTATATTTGTGTTACAAAAAAGGGCCATTCGTTCTATTTACAATTTAAATTCCCGTGACTCATTAAGATAACTTTTTAAAGAAATTAATATCTTAACTGTAGCGTCTCAATTTAATTATGACAATATTATTTATGTTATTAAGAATTTAGATTCTTTCACCAAAAATTCTGATATACATAATTTAAATACTAGAAATAAAAATAAAATCGCTATTCGAACATTCCGCGTCCGTAAAGTATATAAATCATTTGTTGGTCAATGCATTCATTTCTATAATAAATAACCTGATGTAGTTTTAAAGTTATCCTTTCCAGCACTTAAAAATTACTTGAAAAAGTCGTTAATGTCTAAAGCGTATTATAGGGTCGAGGATTATCTAACAGACAAAAATGCATGGCCTAAACCCGAAACTTAGTCAATAATAGTTTATTCAAATGCAAAAGCTTTATCTTGTCTAGGCGACACCGTTGATGTAGGAAAACATATCGAAACTTTTATGTGGTCGTCTTGTACCGTCTTATATAAACATAAAAAGGTGTTTTTTTTTTCCTTTTCTCCCTCTGTCTCTCTCGTAAGATTTTTGGCATGTTTTCCTGCTGAACTACGCATGTTATTTTTATAAGTATAATAAGTCATTTAATATTTATTGCTTTATATAATGCTAGACTAAGTAGTAACCATTGTAATATGTTTCAAAAATGACCGACTGCTGAGTTTCTTGCGGCGTTTCTTCTCAGCAGTGGTCTCCTCTTGGGAAGCGCTGGTAGATTCTTGACGTGTAAAAGTGCCCGTGCGGCCTACTTACTGAATAAATATCTTTATCTTTATCTTTATCTTTATCTTTATCTTTACCGGAAGTATTAAAAAAAATACTTGTGCAGGACAAGGATAATATGGATTGATTCGATGCAGAGCTTCTAAGACGAATCGGTGCAGATTATATACCTATGTTGAGTGGAGAGTAGAGCCCATCGAATAGTCACGTAGCTAGAAAATAAAAGAGTTTTTGCAATGCCGAAAAAAAAAACAAGCCCGGCATTATTTTACTTTGGAGTGTGCAGTACCTACCGTAAATAGATGAGGTCAATTAGCCATAATGCTTAATATCTATAGAAGGTCTCCGCTGCTGAAAGTGTAGGTACAATGAGTTTACAAACTCTTCCCTCCAGTTTCTTATTGTTTTATACACGTAACTACCTACTCATATAGTGGAGGTAGTGTTACAAAAAAAAAACTGTTACGTTCTTTACAAATTGTCTGAAATTAGGTAAGTATTATATTATAACTCTGTTGTTTCCTGTAAATACCACCCCACGCAAGTGCAATAACCGCAAGAAATAGTTTTCATCGAACTCAGTGCGGGCAAGTGAGTCAAGCGTGTAGCTGGACAAACATAAGGCACTTGGGTACATATCCGTATTGTCCTCAAACGACTGTTTTATATTTATTGTTTAAATAGTCATACATTAAGTACCTACCGAGTTAGAAAAAGGCACTGCTGCAAACTCATTTACTTCCAATAAAAATGTGGTCTTGCACCTATACGAACAGGAGCTTTGTGTTTCAAATGCAATAAAGGGATTTCTACAGGGTGTCCCAGAAACTAACGTCAACCCGCCTAGGGCTGATAGAGCAGCTAAAAAGCTATCGATTTAACTTAAACCCTATGTGTGATCAGTGATTTTTACTAGTTTCGGAGATATTGATCATTATAATCTTAATTTTTGTAATTTTCCCTTATGTCTATGTCACGAAAAATCATTAGTTTCATGTTTTATTTCATTCGTTTTTCAGTGGTATCTTATATCATTAGAATCATTACGAATCAGCAAGGTTTTTAAACCTGTTTGCCCGTTTTGTTTTTAGTAATTTATTTAAGTAGTCACATATACTTTTTTTTTTCATACAAAGTGAAAAGCAAACACCGGGGCACCTAGTATGCAGAAACAAACTTTATGAGATTACTAAAAATAAAATATGATTTTTCGTGACATGGACGTAAGGGAAAATTTACAAAAATTAAAATTAAAATGATTAATATCGCCGAAACTAGTAAAAATCGGTGATCATACATAGGGGTTAAATCGATAGCTTTTTAGCTGCTCTATCAGCCCTAGGCATGTTGACGTCGGGTTCTGGGACACCATGTATATAGGTATAGGTACTTATTACCTTAATTCAATTAAAAATGTTAGTTAATAATTAATTAATGAAGGAAAGAAGACAGTATGTCGCAGTGGACGTCATTCGACTGATATAATGAAATGATTAGGATGATTATTTTCCTATTAATATAATTATGTAGGTACCTAAGTTATTTTGATGTAAAACGAACGTGATTGGTGTGGTTGACTTCGTCCAAGTTACAAGGCAGATAAGGTGATTTATTTAAACCGAATTTAAAAAATAAACCATTACTAGGAATGCGGATGAAATGAAAATATTTCTCATAACAATTTCAGTGGATGGTTGATAGAGTTACACAGATGTTCTTATTGTTTGGCCACGTCATTCCAAGGGTGAGGGATTTTGTGTTTGCTCATTAGAAACATTCACAGGTATTAGATATTCGTTTGAAACTATACCACACGCGAGGGCTTTTTGTCAATGGACCTTATTGTTACTTAATGTAGGTTTAGTCGCGGTATAAAAAGGGTCGTAACTTATGACCCTTAACCGCTATTGAAATAAAATTGACAAAGTATTTTAAGGCTACCCTCTTATTTAATGTCATGTCATACCTACTTGATCTATTAAGAATTCTATTCCAAGCGCCTATATAAGTACTTAATTTCATTAAATTTTATATATACAGTGTGTAAGGGAGCCTTTTTAACTTTGCCAAGTTTAAAACCATTAATATGTGGTAAGGTTAGGCAGTCCCAAAGAAATTTAGGTACCTACTTACTTAAACAACTATAAAAGGGCGTAAAAATAGCAAGAAAACGTTTTACCTATTTCCTTGAAGAAAAATAAGTATATGACGCATATTTACCTCTGTCGGAATAGGCGCCTGAATTAAACCAAAAAGATTGAGAAAAATTGGCAAACTGAAAGATCGACCAAGGACCAACGGTACGGACGCATCTATAGATTATCCTACATTTGTTCATTTGATATTTATATTATTTCATTAATTAATTCATCATTCATTCATTCATTGATTCATATTACACCTATGGGTTGTGGTCGTATGGTCAGTAACGCAGTCTGAAAATATGAAGCAATAATAGAGAAAGGTAAACAGACCATGTATATTGCGAAAATACTCGATTAATATCATTTCACACTAATGATAGCTTTTGCAATATCAATAACGACTATCATTACGAAAGCAAAATAACATGATAGCGATTTTCTGGTTGCAACTTACCTACAATCTAATTTTATTGCGATGTAGACTTTTCTGTGTTCTAGCATAAAGTATACCTAACGCTTCTTCTGGTAGATTGTTATTTTCCTATGTACAGTTACCGGCATTATTATATTGCCTACGCATCGTTGGGCTCAAAAATATCTAGAGACGGTATCAGATATTTTTGAGCTCACTTTTCATGTTTCATTTTGAGCTGAGGCTGTGCTGATGTGATGCCGGACGTTGTACCCAGTGTGCGATGACCTTTAATTAGGATTGTGCAGGGATTCGAAGGTGCATGTGTTTGAGCCTGGCACCCTCTATCCTCGATTAATTAAAAAAGTGTAATTTAACTAAATAGGTTTATTGTAGGTTTATGAATAAGTGGAGGCAAGCCCAGGCAAAGTTCCAGGGATTCTCATTCGTGTATTTTGACGCAACTCCGACAAAATCTTTGGCACAACCCGTAAATACAGCTACGAGGGCATAGGTCAAGCTATGAGGTTTCTAAAATAATAACAACACGGCAACCACCATACCATAAGAAAGAGAAAGACAATTTTATTACAGCTTGTGTGTATATGAGCCCAGTAAGGTGATAGTTTGGGCCCTAGATCAACGATTGCTCACTAACTAGCCTGGGTCATTAGCCGCGACCACAAATGCGCACGATCATCGTGAATCAATCAACACTAATGATCGAACAACGATGCTTTATCTATTTTTAGCCCACGGCTAGAAAATCTGTAATTAAATAAAATAATACCTGCGTTACGGAGACGAAAGATTAAACTGTTAAAAATACAATCAAAAACTTTTGAATTACCAAATTTCCAATTACCTACGAAAGAGGACTTTGCATGCCTCATTTAAATATTTTTAATGAACTCGCTGATTGCGCTAGGCAATATTATCAAATGAATTATTTGGGGATAATCCTTAGATTGCCTAGTTCCGAACTCACGTCTAAGCTTGAATAGAACAGAATATAATCTATATAATATAAAAGGCAAACCTGACTGACTGACTTAGATATCAACGCACAGCCGAAACTACTGTACCTAGACACTTAAAATTGGGTACAGGGGTTCCTTTCATTATGTAAGTGAGCACTAAGAAAGGATTTTCCGAAAATCAACCCCGAACGGGAAGAAATAGGGGGAGTAGCGGGAAACCAATTCTACGCGTACGAAGTCGCGGGCGTCCTCTACTAGAATATATTTATTTGCCTTACTTGAAAACATGGTTACCATGGTTGGTAGGAAGGTTCTTAATACTAGCAAGTAGGCGGGTGTCCCATGTTTTTTCGGTTCCCCTTGTTTACGCATAATAATAAACTGTCCGAATGTATGATTTCGCAGAATACTAATTTCGCATAATTGTTATTCTACCTACTGATACCTTTGACTTTTTTGAAACGATGTAAAATAAACCTAACCTAACCTATTATATTCTACCAGGATTACAAAAAACATTTTAAAAAAAAAATTCCGTTTAAGCTGGAGAAAAATTATACGAAAACCAAATTCGGCGACTCTAGACATTCGGCGTAAAAAGTTTCGGCGAAATAGAGGGAACCCGTTTTTTTCATATAACGTGATACAAAAAGAAAATTACCCCACTAACTACAGATTTACCCACTGTACTTCTTCTTCTTCTTAAAGTGCCACTCCAACTTAGTGAAGGTGGCTATCAACCGCTTGAATCTGTCCCTATCTTTTGCGATAGGCAGAGCACGGATTCTTTATTTGCATTCCATTTAAAAAGCTAGTATGGCACATAAAACATGTAATATAGGAAATTAAGAAAAGAAATATAGTATACCAATGTATTCGTCTTAATCTAATTAATCGAGAAAGTATAACTTTTTGAACAAATATTGCAAAATTTTATACGGCTGAGACAAAACATGTTTTTTCGCTCTCCTGTAAAATTAGTTCAATGACCCTTGCTGGGTTTTGAAATTGCGCAGCCCAGCAACTCGGACGCGCTCGTAATTCCAGTCCACTCCTGGAGGTTGCGTAGCCAGCGTTTCTTCCTTCGCCCAACTCTTCTTTTGCCAGCAACTTTATCCATCTAAATTACTTGCAGAAGTTGATATCTGTCATGCCTGAGCACGTGCCCGAGATACGAGGTTTTTCGCTTCTTACCTTATTTTCTTCTTCTTCTTCTTATCTCTTCTTCTTCTTCTTCTTCTTCTTCTTCTTCTTCTTCTTCTTTTTCTTCCTCTTCTTTTAGTTTCTAACAAGCTGGGGATATAGGGACCTAGCTAGAGCTAACCACGTCATCATATAACTTAGGATCTAAATTAGGTACTATAAGCTGGCCGTGCCTTTGCTTTCTTCATGTCATAAGAAAAACGTACGAGTGGACACGCACACGAAGGGTTCCATACCGCCGATACCACCGGTAGGTACAATAAAAAATAATCAAGCTTCATATTATGAGGCCCCTCAAATTATACATTTTATTGCATTTTTATTATTTGTTGTTATAGTGGCAATAAAAATACGCATTTCGTAAAAATTTCAGCTGTCTACCTATGAGATACAATACAATACAATACAGTCCACTGAAAGACGGACATTTGGGTACGGGACCCAACACACAACTCATATTTAGAATCCCAGCTCTTCCACTGTTACACAGCTTCTTTGTTCTTGATAGAGTGAATTTGCTTAAGTCGTGTGTAATCGTCTAAATAACGGTGATTAGCGTGTCCTGATAGCGCGCCGTAATCAGCCGGGCGACGAGCAAACAACAACGGGAAACAATGAGATACACGACTAACTAAAGCGTGCGTGCACTGTTCAATTACAATAAGCAAAGTAGGTACATTTTATATTTAGGTGCTTAGTTATATTGCTAGACTAAATGGAAATGGGTTCTGACCTTGTAACTTTTTTTAAGGCAAGGATGCACCCGAGCACTCAGCACACCTGTTGGTAAGTGTGATCTGAGACCCATAGACTTTTGAATTCTCAAGACTACAATTTCAAGACTGCGATCCTAAGACTTCAAATTCGTTGCCAACCCTGAGGACTAAGATGGAATGCCTCTATGCTAGTAATTTCACCGGCTTTCTTATCCCCACACCGGAACACAGCAATACGAACAATACTGCTTGGTGGTGGGTAAATGGTGGTAGAGATCCGGATGGACCCTGCACAAGATCGTACCACCAATATAAGGTTATATTTGGATTCTATATTCGATATTGCTCTTGGAGAACAAAACCCAAAGTATTATAAATGTTATTTCAGAATTTAGAAGGATCTTAGTTGTTGTTATTATTATTATAATAACTACCAACATTTTTTAGGATATCATAGAATTTAAAAAAACGAAGACGCCTTAATTTACTACTGTTTGGTAGGTATCTATTTGGTAAGAACTAAATATTTTTGAAGATCAGAACAAACACACAAACAATACAAAAAACTTCACTGTCTTACTTATTATTATTAAATTTTGGTATATATTTTGTAATGCTCCCTTAAATATTTGGTAATTTAAAAATGTAATCTTTACCCTTCAGTTCATGTTTTTTTTCAAAATAGATAAAAAATCTTGCTAAAGCTCATTACAACATTTTTACATGAAAATACCTAGCAACTAATCCGTGAAGTTTACTACAGTTCTCAAAAAGGAAATGTTGTGTAGTGTTCTTGTTAAATCTCTTCTGTAATTAATATTACAGCGTAGAAATCGTACCATTATTTACTAGCATGACAGCGAACCCATGATGGTCGCAACGATTGGACAGCTAAAAACCAATATCGATGTCAGCTTTGAACTTCTCCAAATCGGTTTACTTAAATACTTAATTGTTAATTGTGTAACTGATCGAAAATGGGTCCCAAGTAACGGCAACCAGAGTACAGGTAGACCTAAAAGCGGAGGTCCGGACGATTTAGACAAACTTACCGAGGCTCTGGCAAGCACTGACTAAATCTAGAAATAAGAGGACACCTTCGCCCAGGACTTGGACACAATTTTAATTACATTGCAACATAAAGTGATGATTTAAATGAATGTAAGTTGTCAAAATACTCCTTGCCCTTTCAGCCCCTTGAGGCGTGTTAGCGCGTTTATTAAGTGTAGGTTTGTTATGTACAAAGATTTATTCATTGCCAATCGTCCTAATTTCTGTACGAATCGGGTCCGTAATGGAGCCTGTGGCACAGAAAATGTAGTTGCGTGTGCGCCACACGGGCTGGGGCGCGCTGCGGTCGGTGCGGCTAAGAACTGGTCTGTACCCTTACCATAGTTACAATTACCATATAGTCCATTCGCTTAGATAGTGTCGCTACACTCGCACGTACTTGTGGTTATTGTAATAGAATACGTATATAATGCGATGTAAACTGCCAAACTCACTAGCGGGTGTTACGCCGCAAGTCGAATCATATTCGTATTCTATTACAATAACCACAAGTAAGTGCGAGTGTAGCGAGTGTAGCGAGACTATCTCGAAGTGTATGTCGTGAGTGCCTGAGGTATTGCGAGGCGATGGATGGCAGCGGCATTTGTTTTTGAAAGTCTGTGTATTAACTTTTTTGTATTTATTTTTTCTTTAAGCTAGTTTTAGTGTATTGTTTACTGAATTGTACAGCGTCTTGGAGTTAACCGTAAGGCTGTAAAATAATGTTTGAAAAAAAAAAAAAAAAAAAAAAAAAAACCTAATCTAAGCGAATGGACTATACTCGCTAGCGAGTCGAATGCTCTGTCCCTCGCACTCTAGAGGTATAATACTGCGAGGTCTGCGAGGGCCAGAGCTTCAACTCGCTAGCGAGCACGTTAATTGTAACTCATGGTAAGGGTACTGAACACCCATTATTTCTTTATTTTTAGTCACTTACGTACGGGTTTACGCGGGTGCCAGTTGTAAAAGGGTACGCGTGTTTTATAAGCTTATTTTTAAATTAAAAATAAATTAACGTTTTTCTATAACCGTAAGTACAAATGGTGTTTTTTTTATTAACCCCTGACAAGATTCCTGCCTGAACATGTTTCAGAGCTGGTTTATTCCAAATTTTCCAGTAAAAAAAACAGCCAAGTGCGAGATAAGCTTGCACCGAGAGTTCTATACTCATTGAAGTTTGAGTGATTATGCTCATCTTCCATACAATCGATTGTTAGGAAAATTATATTGAATTGCAATCCGTGCTGCATTGCTTGTTAAGGTATGGAGATGGTGACCGAGCACACAGGCCACCTGAATCCTGATGGTAAGTGGAACCCATAGTTATTGTCATTCTTAATACTACCGTCACAATTACTGCAAATGCTTTGTCAACCCTAAGTACTAAGGTGGAATGTCTCTCTGCCATCTCGTAGGTCATCTCTATCCGAGCTTCTTAGTCCAAGAAGGTGGATGAGGAGCCGGTATCGGGTCGGTAGACCCCCGACCGGGGTAATCTGCGCCGACCGTAAAAACGGTCGGGTCCTTGGAGCGCAACCGGCGCCGAATGTCTCTCTGCTAGTAATTACATCGGGTTTTATCCCCACATTCCCCACACCATCTACCACTACTAAACTAACAAGGAAAGGTACCCAACTGTCCGGCTCCGATTTGCTTTATTCTGATATGTTAGAGAGTAGTCTAAAATAACAGACACGTATTTTTTTTTAACTGCCAAATCTCAACCAGCTCGCGTAGCACAAGTTGTATTTTCTCGCTTGTCGCTCAGTGCGTCTCTATCGTTACTGACTAGATAGAAAGAGAGATGTGCTGTTGGGAGAAATTGTCCTCCAAAGTATTGAAAAGTGACTAAGCCCTCTAACCAAAGAAAGTGTATCTTCGATGAGAAATATATAACTGTATTTTTTTGAAATATGAGTTTGAGCCGATGTAACAAAACACGAGCTCATTATTTTTTCATGTTCTTAAACATATAATAAAACCATAGGTAAATAGCAATGTTCTTTTTAACAAATTCTCTACTGAATTAAGGGGGTTGTCAGTTTTCAGTTGGTACTTTGGAGGAGAAATTTCTCCCAGCAGCGGGCCTAGTATGGCGGCGTCAATACCACGTTTCAAATGTGGCATCCGTCACTCTCGTACTTATTTACATGTCAGAAGGTGACGGCTGCCTTATCCAAACTTTGTCACGTGATAAACGCAGCCATATTAGGGCCCGAGGATCAGACGGGGCAGCTAAAAAAAAATACGTGTCTGTTATTTTAGACTACTCTCTAACATATACCAAAATAAAACAAATCGGAGTCGGACAGTCGGGTAGTAGGTACCTTTCCTTGTAAGATATGTCAAAGTAAACGTAACGTCATAGAAGAGTATAATTTTTTTATGTATGTTGGGATAGGCATTTCAGCCAAGATCCGGTACTAAATGCGTAGTAATTTCAGCTGTTGTTAAACAGCCGTTCACTAATAGTGATTGGTTAATTAATAATGTTTTCTCGATGATTAAAAGCGAAATATGCCGAGTCGTAATGGTAGAATGTTCTCGAAAATTAATACTGAGCATTTTGATATAACAGCTGCATTTTACTTTCCGAGTGTAAATATTTTTAACTTACCTTGTTGTTAACAGCTAGCGACTGAGGCTAGGAAGAGGTGTTCGAGTTATATTATAATTTATAACATACTAGCGTTTGCCTGCAACTTCGTCGGCGTAAAATGAATAACATTTCTCTCCCCTATTAAATCTAGTCCGTTTTTTACGATTTCTGAATGTTATAGATATTATGAAAAACTAGGTATATACGTTTTCCTTTCCAACAAAATATTTCTAAGAAAGAGACAAAAAAAATTAAAAAATTAAAACCTGTAATGTAAACCTACATAGTTTTTCATAATAACTACTTACAACATAATATTCAAAAGTCGTGGAAATCAAACTCGATTTAGGGGGTGAGAAACGTTATAGCCTTATGCATTTTTTATGATAGCAACGTACTTGCGGTCTTAAGGTGCGTATATTTATCTAAGGTTTAATTTTAATTTTTAATATAACTACACTTACCGGCAAAAATACCCGCCCACCAAATACAATTTCTAACAAATATAACTTCTTAAATCAGAGAGTAACTTGAAAAATACTGAACGAATTTCGATTTACCTTTTAGTGTTTTGTTGCTAATTAACCAAGGTCCCAAATGGCCAACAAATATATTTTTTAAATTGTCGTGGTTCTTTCCTAAGGAACCCAAAAGATCCATGAATTATCTCATCATAGTAAATTATTGTGTTTTGTACAACTTTTAAATTCATGGATTTTTTGGGTTCCTAAGGAAAGAACCACGAAAGCTTAAAACATATATTTGTTGGCCATTTGGGACCTAGATTAATTAGAAAAAAAAAACTAAAAGGTACATCGAAATTCGTTTAGTAGGTATTTTTGAAGTTACTCGTTGATTTAAGAAGTTATATTTGTTAGCAATTGTACGGACAAAAGACGGGTGGGCGGGTATTTTTGTCGGTGAGTTTAGTTCGTTGTAATCTCTCCCTGGCTGACTATGAGTGAGCTCAAATTCAGCCAACCATTAACCAGTAATTAATGTATCAGTAAATGAAATTAATAAATGAATTTGATTTGATTTGACTACGTCCGTAGATTTACAACAGCGACAAAATATTGCTTACCCAACCTTAAAATACGATGTTTTTTTATAAATCATATCAGTGGAATTAAAAAGATCTTTATTTTGACAATCCATAATGATGATTATGAATTGTCATTTCATTCAATATATGGTCAAAATACTACTGATTGTAATCGGCAAAAATATGTTCCTACCAATTACTTCGCATACGTACATCATCATCAGCCAACGGCCGGGCTGCCGGACAAAATCGTCTCCATATAGGGTTACCAGATGAGAAAATCAAAAATCCGGAGAAAAGGCGTGATTTCCATTGAAAAATCCTGAGATTTTATTGGAGTTTGAGAATTTTCTCTCAGACGTAATTAATAAATTTAAAAAAGTGGTTACCAAAGTTGATTACTTCAATTATTTTGTCTATAAGGAAGATTATTTTTAGTTTGTTTTACTGTTTATTAAAGAGATCATTCAAATGTACTGTATTTTATTGAAAACTCTAAAAATCCTGAGATTTCCAAGATTTTGAAAAATCCGGCCGTAATCCTGAGAAGAGTCCAAAAATCCTAAAATCTCAGGATAAATCCACAGATATGGTAACCCTATCTCCATATGCACGCCACTGAGCATATTCTCCCCTCACCCATCTCCTGCAAACCAAAGACAAATTCTTAACAGACTTTAAAAAGGGTATGTAATCTATTCGACCTGCATTTTATTTTTAACTAGCAACCTGCCCTCGCTTCGCTTCGGTTTATGTGAGTTTTCTGTAACACCCGTACATAAACCAAAACTTATTATACATATAAACGTTCCTCTTGAATCACTCTATCTATTGCTGAAAACTACATTAAAATCCGTTGAGGAGTTTAAAAGATCTAAGCGAACAGACAGCGGAAGCGACTTCATTTTATACTATGTTCAATTCAATTCAATTCAACATTTATTCATGATCAATACAATGATTGTGTTTGAAATTAGTAAATACACTTAATAATAGAATGAAATACTATGACTAGGATCATGTACATTTGATAATTAGTAAAAAACAAGTTTTTAAACATGTGCAAATATTTCATCAAGACTAAATAAGTATAGAAGCTTCCCCGTAACAAATATGTTTTCAATATTTTACTGAATGCGTCACCGTTTGTAACCATTTTTAAATTTGTGGGAAATTTATTAAATATTTTTATTGCCTGGTTCCTAGTGCATTGTAAAGATGTGGGTGCCCTTCGACTGACTTAAAATTTTATGTGCTAAAATTTTTTGGTCGTTAATGTTTCCTATAATATTGATTGGCATACTTCTTTTTTAGCATAAAGATTTTTTTGCATACACATTTTTTGTTCTAAAACACTTGTGGTCTAAAATTGTTTTGCCTAAAATTTTAATTACTAATAGGCTAAATCCATAATATTGTTTCATCGAAGCCCATCCCAGTATAAAACACCTAGGTCTCAACTAATCTATAGGTTAGGTTAGGTTAGAATTGTGTCAAGGCGCGAGGCGCCACAAATACGCGGAATAGGAGGTCCGTCGACTTAGCCTCACGGTCAACGTTATACCAAAAAATCATTCGACAAAAAATAGTAATTCCAAACAAATGTTATACTAAACAATTTTTCGACCAAACAATATTATGCAAAACAATTTCGATCAAACAATTTTCGACATTTAACCCTTAAATGCATGATTTAATTTTTTTAGTTGCTTAAAATTTCTATTTCACGTAATAGTGTGCTGATTATAGGTAAACATTTTCAAGTTTTTGTTATGGAGGATGCATCCTACATCATGCATTTAAGGGTTAAATCATTAGACGAAACGTTGGTATGCCAAAAAATATGATGCGAAACAAAAGTATGCCAATTTTTTTTAGATCAGCCGATATACTCGTAGACCCGTAAAGATGTATTGTGCCATAAACTTTTGGAACTTGGCAGATTGTTGGAAGCCCAGGGATTTCATCATAGTCATAAATAAATACATGTCTCTCTTTAATTACTTAAATATTTAGGAAGTTAATTTAAGGAGAAGCTTGAATTTAGCTTTGCGCCGCTAAAATATTGAAACGTTTATAAACACATACCTACACATGTCTAAACTATATATCAACATACTTAAAGTAATCCATCATAAATTCTGTAAGAAACTTATAGTACAATTAATTAGTACTTATACATATTGAAGCACTTGACGAACGGACATACGTCATGAATACTTAATGCTATAACAGTAATAATAGCCAATCGATCTTAACGCCGGACAGTGCTCGTCGACGTCACCATCCCGCATGACGAGAACCTCGTGAAGGTTGAAAAGGACAAGCTCAGCGTGTACCTTGACTTGGCTCACGAGGTGCCGCCATGCGGGATGTTGACTCGACGATCATTGACCTGTGGCATGTTTTATAAAACTACAAATTACAATTTACAGGTTACAAGTTTCCATTTGACACAACCTCGAACAATGACGATCAGCCGTTTGAGCAGTGTTGCCAGTTTAGACCTGTAAAATTGTTACTTGTAGTTAGCTTTATAAAACGTGCGCCTGATAGTTGTTTCCACGATTGCTCTCATAGCAAATAGTCTTAATCACCACCTTAAGACTCGCTAGATGGCTGGATCAAGGGCCAGATACTGAAAGCGGTACTCCTCTACACGTCAAGTATTGTTAGGTTTCACTTTCTGCAGCCCTAATTACCCTAGGTACCGGTAGCTTGAGCCTTACCCCACTACCGGTATAAATATCCTGAGTAATGATATTATTACCTAATAACCCTTAATATGTTAGGTTCCATTGTTTCTGTCTAATGCGAGAATATAGATACCTACGTAGGTACTTCTGAGCTACAATCAGATGCATGCTTTCGCTACTCAATTATCGTATCGAGTTTTCCTCGAAGCGTGTTTGCAGCATGCTACAGTGAATCATTTGGTTAGAACTTACATATGAGAAGTACCTAGTTAATTATTTCAAAATTATAATTCAATAAACTTGTTATTTAATTATTTGTTTTCGTTAGAAACGAAAATCACTGTATAATTCTATTCGAACTAAGCCCGCGACCATCTGCAACCAAAGATTAAATACTCGCACTAGTTTAAATACACATATTCGTACTCAATCCAAAAACCAAAAAGACGCTAGGGAATATGCATGAATTTTTTAAATCGCATTACTCAACAAAATATGAAAATACCGTAAAAGAAATCACCAAAAATGAAATTAAAATTAAAATCGGTCAAGTAATACGGATGATACAAGCATTTTAACCTGCTAATTAGACAGGGAGATCCGATGTGCACCGGTGACGTCATTGTGCAGTTCGGCCCTATATAAACTCCACGTAAAAATTGTGTTTTGCTAGAAAGAGATAGGAACAAATCTTGGCTATTTTTATAGCTATACATATATATTTTTTCTCACCTGTTTGTTACATGAATCAGCTTTATTTGAAGCTGTAAAAAAAAACATGCCTATTCCGTATTGGTACTCAATCCAAAAACCAAAAAGACGCTGGCGAGCTGAATTGGATGCGTTTCAAAGCGAGTGGTGGGAGCATGCTTATACTAACACTGTTAGATATGTGTTATTATTCTAGAAGGGACGAATAATGCCGAAAATGGGGGACCTTTGCCCTGCAGTAAGACAATAGCGGCCTGCACACGTAAAGTTCGGACCGCGGGAAACGCCACGCGCCATTCCAATCTTCGCCCCGAACCGTACGTGTAAATGCATCTGTTATAGTAAAATAGTAAAAAACCTACGGTTCGGACCGGCGCGTGGAATGGCGCGTGGCGTTTCCCACGGTCCAACCTGTGCCGTGTAAAGGCCGCTATTAAAACACTTTATTAAAAAAAAAGATTATAAATACGCTCTGACGATGACGGGACAACAGAAGCTACCAGTTAATAATGTTTGACAAATTAAAATGAGAGTATAAGTATTAACAAGTGCTGGTTCTTTCCGTAATCATACCCACCTTTGCCCAACATCTGTTACTTAGCAAGGTCTTGTGCGGTTTCCTAAAGAAACGAAACTTATTCAACGACTGGCGTCCCCCTTCGAGCCTTAAAGGGGGAACGCTTTGTCGATTTCTTAATAAGTAGGTAGAATATACCTACAGAAAACTAACATGTGATGTTAGCACGCGATACTCGTGAAGAGTGAGTTTTGCGTCGTTGGCTCAATCGTATTTGTATATTTATGAAAACATTACGAATTTACACAAACTCATTCGAGATGTACAGTCGCTATGAAATGCATATAGGTATTTATCGGACCATATACACGGAACTAAAAAAAATAAAAAAATCCGTGAAAAAACTGGCAACACTGATTGTCATTTTTGTTTGTTATTTGCGTCAAAGTAAATAAACACATATTTATGAAAAATAACACGAATAATTATAACTTACACGTGATAAGTGATACCGTGTGGCTTTTTATATTTACTAATGTAATTTTTACACGTTTTTACAACACACTGCGGCATTTTCTTCGACGTAAAATTAAATATTAACAGACCTAGTGCATTTGTGAGACGGTAGATCGTGCATGGTATGACGGAACGAAATAACAGACCTTGCATACTTCACACCTTTTTTGTGTAACGTTACGTCCGTATTTTTTTTAGGTCCGTGAGCATATAAGGTTATTATTTGCTCCAGTATATTGCGGCGACACTGTAGGTACTAAACGTTCATTGAAAGCTCCCTAAAAATCAGCTTGGCTGTTAGTCGGGCACGTGCACCAAGGATTCCGCGATAAAATAGAATCCGTGATTCATTGTGTTGTTTACCATTAGAGTAGACTGTCTGGTCTGTATTGCAAACCGCAATACTAAGTTCATAAGTGTTAGAGCGACCTCTTTAGTTTTCCTGTAATATTTATACCTACATGGTTTTCTAAACTATATGAGTTTTTCTTAATCTATGAAAAAGTAACTTTTAAAAAAAACCTCAGAAATGTTCCTTCGCTGATTAATACGTTTTTATCCATGTTAAAAAGAAATAAACCTGAAATTCAGTAATGATGAGATTTTTTGCGGGCTATTGAATACTTGCTGCAAATACAAGGACAATTTGTCGTGTCAAGATAAAGACAAAAAAAAATAGCGTTATAATACACCTACAATAAATACAATATACAACACAAAAAATTAAGAAATGTTACATAGTACAATCAATCGCCTTCAAATACTTATATCGAAACAAGTAAAGTGCTTAAAATTATCTGAACTAGACTCTATTGTTACAGGTATAAGAGTGTGTGCAGACTTTTTGAGCACCTACCTAGTGCGCTCTGATATTTTGATGGCGACTGTACCTACCTACCGAAGTTTTCTGGTCGGTCAAAAAAACTTACGGTATGGCCAGGATTTTATATCCCTGACTACATGTATGTAAGCTAAACAATAGAAAGAAGAAATAAAAGAAAAAGTACGTAAAAACAGAAAACAGCAATAAACAAAGTAGTGAGTGTGTCTTCGCGGCAGTGAATCGGACACTGTCAATAGACAATAGACACGCGCGAAAAATCAAAACATTTCCCTCTCTTGCAGTTGCTTAAAAAGAGGATTTATATTATAACGATGAAGCGATGAATTCTTACCCATATCCTTATCCAACGAACGCAGTTCAGACTGAGTGGAAAACACTATTCACCTCAATTACAGTTTGAAGTATCAATCATACGACTTTATCGCCAATCGTATCGAGAGCTATTAAAATGATAAACTAGACGGGTTTACTTTGTTATTGTCTTCGATATACCCTTTGGACACACTCAAGTTTTTGCGACGGGAAATTGCGTGTGACACGAACAGCTTTGCAAGAGTTGTATTTTATGGTGTCAATTAGATTTGGGTAAGATGGAAGAAACCTTAGGGCTTACCTACTTAACAAATTTCAAGACCTGCGGGCCTAATATGGCTGCGTCTATATCGCACGTCAAATGTGGATAAAGCATCCGTCACTTTCGTACTTATTTAAGTGTCAAAAGGTGACGGATGCCTTATCTAAACTTTGCTACGCGATAAACGCAACCATGTTAAGGCCCCTGGGGCTTATTAGGGTCGTGTTTATCGATGTGGATTAAACGTGAATGTTTCTGACCAGTGCAGTGAGGCTAGACAAGTTGCTTAACCCCTGGAGCGTCGGCTATTTTAGACTTCCATACATTTAGTATAGATAGAACGCGCGGCAATGATGCCGTTGCCACCGACTTTCAAAGGGTTACCGCTAACGTAAACAATTTTCGAAAACTATAAAAATGTATGGAATTGACGTAGGCGCTCGACGCGACCGTCTGACAGCTTACGTCAATCCTATACATTTTGGATAACGATAACGTTACGCCGAATGCACCTTGTCGAGGGCCTCAGTAAGTGCGAGAGTGACGGATGCCTTATCTACCGTGATAAAGGCAGCTATAATACGGGCCCTGAGGCACGTATAGCATTCATCCCTTTTACGTCGCCACTGGAAAAAAGTGGTGAATTTGGTCAATTCCTCTTGCTTCTCTCAGGGGGTACCTACCGACGATCTGTACCCTTACCATGAGTTACAATTAACGTACTCGCTAGCGAGTCGAAGCTCCTGTCCCTCGCACTCTATAAGAATAATGCGAGGTCTGCGAATAGAAGAATAATACGATAATTGTAACTCATGGTAAGGGTACTGGTGAAAGCGGGAAACCTATGGATGCGATTAACGCAAACCCGACTGAGACGTAGTGATCCTTGAGGGAGGCCTATGTTCAGAAGTGGACCTCCTTCGGGTGATGTGATGATGACGATGTACACTTGTGTTATAGAGAGCTGGCCAGTAGGCAAAGCCGTTTTATGGGTTTATAAGAATGATATAAGCTGTCGTCGTGAATAACCTTTTACTGACGTGGTATACGTCTCACAGACGTCATGAGTCATGACTATTATTTTGAACTTTATGTTGCCATAGCATAAGTGTTACTTTGAGAATGCTCTGAAACCACCTCGTCAATTAAAGGATAATGCCAATTCATCTTAGTGGCGTAATCGGTATAATGTTCCTATGGTTAAAGTCATATCATAAACTTGCAAAGAGTTACTTTTATAACATTAGATAATTTATTTCTTTAGCGAATGTTTAGTAACTGTTTAAGAGATAAACAGAACGTTGATTTTTGGGCTGTATGGTTTAATCAGCGTAGGTAGGCATATTGACTTTATGTTAAAGTTAAGAGTATCATAACAACCAATAAAACTATAATACATGTTGCAGGTGAAAGTATTTGCTACAGGAAGTGATATCGTCAATGATAGCGTTATAATTTGCAGTTTGACTTAGTTTCTTTATCACAAAAGATACTCTATCAGATAAGGATTCGAAAACAAAATGTTTTGTTCTTTAACATGACTTTTATTTTCTGGAATCCAAACAACTAAACACGCTGCTAGATACACAATGGGCGGACCCTTGCATGAGTGTACCAGAATGTCTGCGAACCGGGAGAAGTGGCGAGATATCATACGGCGAGCGACATCTGTGCCGGATAGTACTAGCAGTTGACCACGACCGCTCTGTAAAGAGTGCATCGACTGAGAAGAAGAAGAAGATACACAAACCGTTACTATTTTTAATCCGGCACTTGTCTTAGTAATTAAAAAGCAGCCATCTTTGTCACCCAGGCCTCATCAGAAAGTGACAAAAGCTTAAGTGTGTAATATAAACGGGCTTAACCTAGGTATGTACTAGGTTCTAGTACTAGGATAACATGCCTGCGACTTTTGCGACCGACCCAGAGTCACACCAAATTATCACACTAATATATATCTAGAGTGGCTAAGTTTTTTGATTTATTTTAGGTGCGACAACTTAAACAAAACGGCAACAAAATCAACTCTAATATCATAAGGATTAGAGTTAAAGTTAGAGTTCATTTTTGCTTCCAACTCATTCAAAATTTATTCCGAAAATCCCGGGGTGGATAACTGGTAGCAAAAACTGCCTCCTAGCGAGCGACGCTAGCGGGTGGTGAGCGCCACATCAGTGTGTCTAATTTTTCCAATTCCCAGACAAAATTATCTAACAGTTAAAGTTACCAATATCATTTTCTTTAAAATAGCTAAGAAAAGAACGAAACTATTTTATTTTCTTTCGATTTAAAATATACCTATCAATACGGAGATAATACAAATTTCTAAGTCATACCCTACTCAAATCGGCTGCCGCAAGTTCATTTAACTACCTAATACACAACGAAGGTGCACTGAGCGAACAGCTTAACCAAGTCGTGCTAGCGAAACTTAAAAAATGTCGTCTTTAAAGGTGCAAAGTCAAAGTGCAAAGTTCCCAGCGCAGCGGACGAGGTGCGCGGGAGTTGCGTAAAACCCCTCCAGTGCGTCGCGTATCTTTACGAGCCTTTGTCTCGATTGCTGCCAACCGTATTGCTCAAGTACTGTCCGCAACAAACGCGGCGTAAATTTAAATAACGTTCCAACATAAAATGAAATTATTTGAAATTGAATTTTATTTTGGTAGTAATATGTTTAGGTTTGTTAAGTTAATTTAGTAAAGTAAGTACCTAGGTAATGATGACCAATGACCGCGTATGCAGTAGTCCTCGTATGCACTAATCTAAATCTAATAATCTGTGACTAGGGACATAATTGTTACATAAAAACCTATTTTAAGATCAATGTAGGTACTTATATTAAAAATACAATAACTACAAGTTAGAGATCTCTAGGGAATAATTGGATGATTATGATGGTGTACCTAAAACCGGAAAACCGCGCATCAAAATCCATCCAGTACTTCTAGCCTTCTTCAGCGTTTGCGATTTTGATTGACCTTATTTACTTACTGACTTACCAATATGATGCTGGGAATTCCTCATTGACACATTTTCATACGTTCAAGTAGGTACATGCTACAACCATTTTTCTCACTTCTCAATCGCTGAACGGTTAGCTAGAAGCTATCGCTTAAAGGATTAAGTACCTACCTACGTCTTTGTTCATGCATTTTTTTCTTCAGTGTATATTTTTTGTACAATTATGTTTTCACATACATTCGCTGCCGGCTGGCTATTCTATGTAATTTAGACACGCGCCGTCGTATGCCAGCGTTGAATGTGTTGATGTGAGTGCATTTATAACGTACCCTTCGAATTTATACTCCTGTTTATAGACGTAGCCACAACTATAAACGCGTTAACAACTTTCAGATATGCCTCAATAGAATCAGATAAGGTTTCTGTAGGCGACTGTACTCAAGCCGCAATAAAATAATACGTATCGCGTTCACCCGGTAGCAGCCGATTGATTATGTACGCGCACATAATCAGCACCTTAGACGTTATGGAGACTGACACTTAGGTGTACTATTTTAATTTAAACATCAACGTAGCCCAAGGAATTTAGCTCGTTCAAGTGGCAGTGAATTGGCCTTATTTGCAGAGGAACTGACAGCCGTTGGGGCAGACACGTTCTGGAGTGGTGATCTTAGGACGTCCTGCAGCGAGGTGGACTAAAGACTTGCATCAGCTACCTATTAGCCGGCAGAATGCCGGCTCTTTTTAGAGGGCTATCTAGCAGAGCACTAGCATAGGCTGAAGATTCTGATCAACATAGGCAAAAAGCTCTGAAAAACTATGTAGGAAACACACTTAAATTGAGACGTCTATGTCCCAATTCCCAATGTACGGTTAGGATTGAGCTTGACCGACACACTGGAGGACATTTGGAAGAGAAGAAAATCAATGTACAATCAACAATCAGTAGATTACAGTTGAATTGTTGTCAATTTGACAACAATTCATATGTGTTAAGGTAGTAAAATAAAATAGCGTTTGTAGATTTTACACTGCTGATTACAGTAAAAATATTTTTGGATTTTTTTATCCAGTAGTGTTTTTATATTTAGGAAAAACGGTAAAAAAAGTTGGATTGTGAATGTTAGGAATACACTTATAGTGCCCTTAGTCCATTTATTACCATAGGAATTGATTACTTTTTATCTGTCTGACGGATTACTTGATTCTAACGACACGCTTTCGATTCTCGTAATACTATTGTTTTGATATACGCTATTTAAAATGAAAGTGACTAACGGATTTGTAAAAGCGGATAGCCGCAATCTGCCCAAAGTCGACGAATTTATGTTGTTACAGTTGTTATTGTTGTCAAGTGACATTACATGACAGTCAGTTCTGTTTCTGTTTAAAGTTACTTTTTTTTATTTTATATCATGCTAAGATCACGACATCAGTATCGGGTCTTTTTAATGACTATTTCTTTAATAAATTATTAACGACAAATTTAAGTTAAATAAAGAAAAACCGAGAAACATGGGTAGTCTAATTGTTAACCAGCTATTATAAACGCGAAAAATTAAAAATGCTTTTTTTTTGAAATGTTATCAACTTGCGGTTGGTATGTCTTGTGCGGGCCTGCCCAATTCGTTGTCACAGTTGTTACCTGCTAACCGAACTGCCAAGCAAAAGTGGTCATATACTGTTGTTCTCGGAGTAAAACCATGTGATAGCCGAGCCTGCAAAGGAGTGTAGAGTTCCTTTAACTTTGAATCTTAGCAAATGCATCCCTTTGGATACTATGGTATCCCTGGACTGTAAAGGGGAAAGAAGCATTACATGTCAGTCCTCAGGGTCTGCAACATTGGGATTGAAATTGTCCTTAGGCTTCAGGGCCTTACCGTCCGATGACGTGTGTGAGAGTTGCTACGTTTTTGTGGGTGGGGTTGGATGAATGCGGTATACCCAAGGCTGGGATGGTTTGCGGTTTGCGCTCACTTGAGGCTTTTGACCAGCGCAACAACTGGACGGTGATAAGCTAATCGATTGATTGTCATTGGTCGTCTAGCTACTCATTTTCCAATTACATTCGATTCAGATCCGAATATTTTCAATGGTGATGGTTGAATGGTGGTGATTTTGAATGGTGGTGGGAATTCAAGACTTTTTTTATTATTATTTTTATTCTTACACACTTATGTAAGTCTACCGTACGGTGTTAGTGAGTGTGTGTACGTCCACAGTGTTTGCAAATTGGTACATTACGTACAGGGGCCCGTTTTGATTGCTCTTAAGTGTACTTTATAGGAATAAATGAACAAAACAAAGTGCTACTTGAACTTTACGCAGTGCGGAGCATTGTGCAGTCGGCGCAGTGACTAATTGCACTGACAATACACATCCACGCGCAACACTAAAATAACTACATATTTAACTATTTACTTATTACAGTTATTACCATGTTTGTCATAGAAACGAAATAGCTAAAATAGCTGCTGTTTACACTACTTATAGGTAAATACTTCGTTTTTTTTGGACTAGAATAAATGATCGATCGTTTGGATGCACCTTAAAAAGGCAGAGGTATAGTATAAGACCGCTATAACTTAGTCCTTTTCGCTACCTACCAGGAACTTGCCCGGTTTAAACTAAACCTGTCAGTCTTTGACCAAGTAATTAATTTATCCATGCGAGTTCGCTTGTCGCATGTGCATTGCCGCGCTGTTCTAGACCAAACAAGGATCAAGTTATAAGTGTTATAACAGTTCGAGAGATCACTGGTAGATTTATATGAACTCGACGAACCAATTATTAAACGGCAAAAAGCTGTTAATTTTATGAGAATAAACACCTTTGATAATACCAAAACACCCGGAAAGGCACTCCCAAATATGGTATGTTGTCATTTCCTTCTTACCAATCTACCCTTGAATGATTAAATGACTTTCCAAAAGAAGTCGCACAGTGCTTACAGGAAACAGTCTCGACAAGGCGACAGTGGTTTCTCCTCTATATGCTTATGCCAAAATAAATACCTCTATATAATCTGTGTACCTAAATGTAAATTAAGTATAGGTAATAAACTTTCTCATCTGGATTTTGTTCATTATGTGACTTCCTAAGTCGCAAGCTTGTCCTTCGTTACATTTATTAGAGGCACGATGGGATTAATCAATTAAGACGTTGGATTAACACGTGTTTTTCTTCTAGAAGTGTTAAAAAAGACTAGGAGATTCATAAAGTAGGTACCACCCTAAATTCACTTATAAACAAGTTAAACACATCTTTTCATTTGAAAATCTCTTAGGAATGGTATAGATAGGTATCGCCTGATTGAGCAGTATAACACCTTTTTTGCCAAGAGTTTTGAGAGAAGACATTTAAGAGTTAGCGACTGTTACTATACGTATTTATGTTTGATTCCTGGCAACTTAATGGAAAAGAAATAGATTTAATCCATCATAGAAAACCTTGTGATGGACTAATTTCGATATTCTTCGATTTTCTCATTCAAAACTTTTTATAAAACTTCAATATCACCAATCGCAAATGGGGATATACGTTTCAACTTTGCTTTTTCTATCGTCAAAAGTTACTATTTTCGTAACTTTATGTACACATTTATAGTAAGTATATTCCGTTATCTAATCGCAGTTAGCTGCTCAAATATTAGATAATGGTCGCCCTTATCACATACATCCAGCAGCAATTATTATTATCACTGAACCAACATCGTGTCTCGTATTTACTTTCTTACTTGCTATACGTCGGCTGATATCCCGCAAACTTTGATTGTTACATCATTTTAAGGATGGGCTAATGTCGGAAGAATAAAGTCTTCCTGGTTGATAATTCATAAATCACCATTTCTCATCATTATACTTAATATATTTCTTTGCAGTAAGCGTATTAGCGTAGTGAAGTGATTATTATGGACACTGTAATGTAATCACTAAGCTAATTACAACATTAGAGAGAAGCATTAAAATTAAAAATAATACAGGTAAACAACAGGCGGTCTTATCGCAGATTAGCAATCTCCTCCGGAAAACCTTCTACCCTTCTTCTTCTTCTTCTCTATTACAACAGATCTTTTCCTACAAAAATATCCACCATAAATAAATTGGACGTTTTCGAAAAAAAGGTTTTCGTTACACAAAGGATGCGATCGTGATTTTGTTTTCAACAAGCCTTTAATTATGTACAATATTTCTGAAAACGACCCAAATATGCTTCCGAAGGCATCCTCCTTAAAAATAATATTGACAAAGAGTTTAAGAATGCCACGCGGGTAAGGTGAGTCGCCTTTTCAATAAGTACTTAATAATCCATTATATTAGGTATAACCAGCTACTGTTCTTTTCAACACAGGTCAAAGAGTCATATGAAGTTCTTGAAATTAAGCAGAATCTAATCAGCGCGGCATAATTAAAACTATGTTCGTGAACAACAACAATATTATTTTAACATCCGTTTCACCGTACCATGGCATTACACAGTTTACTTTGCGGTTCCCGAACACTTCTATTTCAATATCAGTCTTTAATCCTTTGGAATAGTGTTACTTATGAGGTGGGTTAAGTTTTTCATGTGGTTGTGGATGGTTGTGGATTTGAGATGTGTTTTCAAGGCCAGTTGTTATCTGGGTTTTGGGTTACATAAGTGGCCGCCTCAGCCGGGGGAGGTGGTGTGATGTCTGATCAAATAATAGCCATAATAACCATGTAAAACGGACGTATACTATTGTAAGTACTTTGCCTAATCAACGGAATAGGTGTACGCACGGTAGCTATGCTAATTAGCACGTTAGCACAGATTAATAACAAAAGGTACAAGAAGGTACCTATGAGTATTTTTCTTATCCATCCATTCATACTATACTATCCATACTTTTAACCGCGAGAAAAGACTTCTACGTCGAGGGCTACAGCTAGTCGTTTATAAGAGTCGTGCATGTGATGCAGCGTTGCCTGACGTCCCGATTTTGGCGGGACGTCCCGATTTTTAAATCAAAATTAAATGTCACGCGCGGGACCGGCTCAGTCCCACTTTTCGGGAATAACTCGATGAATAAAACTTTTTTGGCTTTGATATCTGTTTTTTATTTTTTTTATTCAGAAGACGAAGAAGACTCAATTACCTAACGATAGGGTAAATCTGATTTAAAATATCATATTTTTATTAAAATACATTTTCTATGGTTATTTTTGCTATTTCTTGTCACGTAAACGTAATTTAAAACTCAAATAAGAAGATAAATATTTAAAAACTTCTGATTATATACGTTTTTAGCGTTCCGTACAAAAAACGAAAAAACGGAACCCTTATAGGATCACTCGTGCGTCTGTCTGTCCGTCCGTCTGTCACAGCTAATTTTCTCCGAAACTACTAGATCGATTGAGTTAAAATTTGGTACACATATGTAAATTGATCACTCAAACACAGATGTGCAAAGTAAATAAACACTTTTTTTAAATAAGGGTCATTTTCGGGGGATATACTTATTAGGAAATTAAATAAAAAAGTTTTGCAAACCTTACTGTGTCATATATCAAACGAAAGGGCTCATTATAAGGATCTGAAATATATTTTTAATATTATTGTAAAATTAATAGTTTTGATTTTATTCATGAAAGAAGACGAAAATTGACCATTCTCCCCTGATCTCCGAAATTACTAAGCACAAAATTAAAAAAAAAATACAAAATATAGTTCATTGCTTGTATATTACAGGAAAACCTATACGAATTCCATCGAAAAAGAAAAACTTATATACGGAACCCTCTCCACGCGAGTTCAACTCGCACTTGGCCGGTTTTTTTACTATGTCTCACTTTCGACGAAAGAATCCCGCTTTTTTCACTCAAAAAGTTTCAATATCCTGACATGGCAAAAAAAATATCTGGCAACGCTGGTGTGTTGTCAAGTTATATTACTTGTACTAATGTGAAAAAAATGCCTTTCTACCACAGTAGCAGTTTTTTCTTTTTCAAAATTTTATCTTACAGCTTTTTCGGATGTAAATGATTAACTATGCCAAATTACCTACAGCTTTGTAGTACCTACTTACCAAGAGTCTCTGAGTAAAACCGCGAACAGACGGACAGACGGTCATGGCGAAACAATTCAGGATCCTTGTTGACTACGGAATCCTAAAAAGGTTTGTTGGTTATAGTCTGGTTGTGAGACGCGTGTAAGGTTATGGTGTGATCCAAAAGCGGCCTGCACACGTAGAGTTCGGACCGCGGGAAACGCCACGCGCCGTTCCAATCTTCGCTCCGAACCGTACGTGTAAATGCAACTGTAATAGTACAATAGTAAAAAACCTACGGTTCAACTGGCGCGTGGAATAACGCGTGGCGTTTCCGGCGGTCCAAACTGTGCCGTGTAAAGGCCGCTCGTGTTTCTTGGTAGATCCTTGTACAATGTACCTACATTATACCAAGAACCTACTACAAATTTCGTATAAGTAAACGTACAGGTGCCTGTTTTATAAAGCTACAAATTACAATTTACAGGTTACAAGTTTCCATTTGACACAACCTCGACCAACAGCCATTAGAGCAGTGTTGCCAGTTTAGACCTGTAAAATTGTAACTTGTAGTTTTATAAAACATGCCCCAGGTGCTATCAGCCCAATTGAACCCTGACCCACCAATCCCACCATAGAACGGTGGCACAGTTACATTATAAAACAATTTGTATGACGCTTCTTCCGACTCGAATCATGACGTCACTGTGATACAGTTCTATGGCGGGTCACTGTTTCATTCGCTACAGAGCGCAGCGCGGGTTTGATTTGTTGTTAATAATTAACAGAGCCTCTATTCTAGACGGTAAAAACCATATTGTCTTTGACCTGTTATCGTATTGTCAACGTTTTGATAGCTTTTATTTACTTGATAGTAATGGCGACCGAGTTAAAAACAATACCATAACGTTAAAGACAATAGTTTTTACCGCTTAGAATAGAGGCCCGTAGGTTACCTACTAGCAAATAAGTGTATGTACTATCAGTAGGTATTATCACGAACATTCATTTGTGGCCCATTTCAAGAAAAATATGCTTGAATTGAAGTCGTCAATGTCATTAGAGAAGTCAAAGCATTTGTAACTTTTAGGAAACTCAACCTTATTGTTGTAGAATGTCAGATTGACTTTGGACCTAAGGTGGTTACTAAATTAAAGTTCGCGACTGTACAGTATTCCCAGCTTCTTAATAGCTTTCGGATAGCTATCGCTATCACGCTTGCACTCGCAACTGACAGTATATTTGTCACTCGTGTCGTGTGTCACAGAAAAACGAACATTGCCGATCGCTATTAGGAAAATGGTTGCACTGTAAAAAATGTTCGTAACTCATCCCTACATACTTAGGTAAATATAATGGTATTGACAGTGACATCACTGTATTTCTATTTTGTATGAATGTTTATTTATATAAATAAGACTAGGGTTAAATTAAAAGTGAGATAGAAACAAGAAGACATGCCTCGAGAAATCATAATGTCATTAATTAAAAAATACACAACAATTACTTATGTAAATTAAACGAATAGTTTAGAATATGACTGTATACCTAATGCAACTAAACATAATTTGTTACACGATAATATTATAAACAATGTAAGTAATAATTTAATCTCCGAGGCCCCTTGTACTACAAATAGTACATAATACGGATGATGAAGTAAAGATCAAAGTAAAAGTTAGTGGAATTTCTTTTGTTTTTATGCATAATGACTAATGATCAAATTAGAAAATGGACTTCATTTCTTTCACAATAGATTCAAGCGGCCTTTACACGTAAAGATCGGACAGCGGGAAACGCCACGCGCCATTCCAATCTTCGCTCCGAACCGTACGTGTACCTAAATGCAACTGTAATAGTAAAATAGTAAAAAATGTACGGTTCGGACTGGCGCGTGGTGTTTCCCGCGGTCCGAACTGCGTGTGCAGGCCGCTATATTCCATCGATAAATTGATATTGATATTTCATTGTTTGGAGGGCCTTAGGAAGATGCATTTTCGAAAAATGTTAAATCATATATGTAACGAGGCTTTTTTATGAATTTTGCGAATACTTTAATAAAATGTTGGACTAGGTTTGTCAATCAATACTGGCGATATAAGATCGTTTTAGTTTTTATAGTTTTACTGCCGCACTCAGAGACGTCAATTAAATTTAATGCTTATTTAGTGACGTGTTGTGTTGTCTCATTCTATTGCTACAGCAAAGGAAGTGTCAGCAGCAACTTTAATCCAGCCTTAAATTTAATTGACGTCTCTGAGTGCGGCAGTTAAACTTTAAATTGTTGTAAGAGATGTTCAATTGTTTTGTTAGAATTTATTTAAATTTTAAAAACAAATTCGGTTTTACATAACTCGTTTGTAGCATTATTGCAAAGTTTTGTTTTATTTATTGATTTACTTACCTACACTTTTGCTGATGAAAAAAGTATTTGTAGGGTAGACGGATTTACATTATCCAGGTACCTATCTTGATACTTAAAATTGATTTCTTGTACGGACAAACGGACAAACACTTTAAAACGATGGAAGCAAATAAGTACCTACTAGAATTAGAATTTATTCCCAACTTTAATTTTACAAATGGGTTTCATTCCTATAATCCTGTTAAAGTGCATTTCGCCACTGTAGATTTTTTTGATAGACACTGCCATGGACTTATTAGAAAATTAAGTCCATGGATATAGCACGCGCGGACAATCGTTCTTTAAAAAAGTATTCCTCTAGTGTATTCAACGGAACCACATGCATGGGATTAGCTCAAGTTAGCTCCACGCGCTTCTGTCAAGTCTAGACTTTAATTTTTGTAATTTGATGTTATCATGACTGATACTATAGCATATTTTACACATCCCAGGTTCCTTTGCATCATCAGGAACCTCTAGTCTACCTAGAGGATTGTGAGGCAAAAAAAAATCATACAAAATGCGGTATACTCTCCCCGAGTCTCCCCTTCCCAGTATGATTTTCTACGATTTTTTAATATTGTATTTACCTATTATGAAAAAGTAGGTTTGTATGTTACCGTTTTTTTGAATATGTTTCTTTTCAAGAAAAAAAAACCTGGACAGGAAAAGGTACATCTAGTTTTTCATACTATCTACAACATAGGTATTAAAAAAACGTGAAAAAGGGAGAAAAACGATCCGTATTTTGTATGGAAATTTTCAGCTTCACTTCTCTTCAGGCTTATGATGATGGATGAAAAATTGCAAAGTAACCTGGGATGTGTTAAATACGCAACTTTAAACCGTTAAAATTTTAGCTAACTTACTTTTAGTCAAGTTACGTTTCCAGCCAGTCTTGATATCCTAATGGTAATTAAAAAGCGAATGATTTTATCAACATATTATTATAATAGGCGGTAAAAACCATATGTGGCGTTATCTATGAAAAGGGACCTTATTGTCGATGGCGTTTCCGCCATTATTAAAGATGCTCCGATATAAATACAACGTCGCGTGAAGCAGTGCGGCGTAAGCGCCATCGACAATAAGGTCCCTTTACATAGAATGCCACATATAGTCTTTGACGTGTTATCATATTGTTTAAAACTCGGCCGCCATTACTGTCAAGTAAATAAGAGGTACCTATCAAAACGTTGAAAATTCGACAAAACGTAAAACGCAATATGGTTTTTCCCCTTCGAATAGTGTCGCAGATGGTAGTTTATAAACATACAAGACATCGTTTTGCTCGGAAAAGTTCGTATTTATCTTGCTTTCTAAGTCAGCTTTAGTACCCATCGATAAACTAATTGAGAAAGCAAGATAAAAATTAAGTTATCCGATAAAATACGATGTGGTATGATTAATTATGTACTATATCTGTAGATACGGTCAACAACTTTAATAGTTGAACTATACAACTACCTATACAACTCTGGCGCAGAAAGCTAATGATTCATATTGCAGTTTTTATTATGACGCAACTATCGCAGGGTTCTACATACAGAGGCTCAATTTAGTCGTTGACTGACCCACGTGTTTACCTTTTTAACGCCAGTCGGCTATGGCCGACAACTGCGGCCCTAGTCTCCCGTGACAAAGTTTGGATAAAGCATCCGTCACTCTAGAATTTATTTACGTGTCAGAAGGTGACGGATGCCTTATCCAAACTTTGTCACGCGATAAACGCAGCCATATTAGGGCCCCTGAAAGTCGTGCCACTGACGCCACTGTCGGCCATAGCAGACACAAGTTCAAGATTAAAAGAGGCCTTGTTTCGTATCAAGTTGTTATTTGCATAGCATAGCAATAGTAGTTTACGTGACGGTTGCGTAATGACAGGCATTACAACATGAGTGTGGCTTATGAAATGAGCCGCAAGGCGAGTTTCATAATAGATAACACGAGTGTTGTAATGCTAATTACGCAAAGTCGCGTACAATACTTTATCTACACACATATTATAAGTACTCTAGGATGGGTTCAGAAGCCGAAAGGCAACCAGCTTTACCTTACCTGTGGTGTTAGGTGACAGCGATGACAGCTGTAACGTAATTTTGAAATTACGTTATCGAATATTGTAAGGTAATGAGATCCAAATTTGGAACATCTTCCAAAATTAACAGCTGTCATCGCTGTCACCTACTACCACAGGTAGTGCTGGTCATTGCCTACGGGTTTTGAACGCATAATAGAGGACTTATGATATGAGTGTAGATAAACATATTTGGCGTGTGAGTGACACATTTTGTATTTGACGTAAGGCATTCGAAAGATTTAAAAAAATACACTATTTCCTATAAAGCTGGTCCGCCGCAAGGAAACTAGTTGTACTGTAGGGATATCCAAGTTGCATTCTACCAAAGCTGTTGTCAACTGTATTGTAGAAACATGAAAGTTCATTCTACCAAGGTTATGAACTGTATTGTAGAAACATTAAGTTCATGTAATTGGCATGGCGAGCGCACAACAATTTACGCCAAAACGTTCCCAGAGTGCAACTTGGCTAAACCCACAGATACGTACCTACACGAACACATAAACCTATCTAAAACACAGTGGTTTTATTGTGTGCGGTTTTTCCTCTTGTGTGCACATCTGGCCCTTAAAGGGCTTAATTGGCAACAGCAAACATGTTAAGTGCCTGCATGGCAGTCTTAAGCCGTACATTGAGGCGGTGATTTGTGAACGAGTTGAACTAGTAAGCAAGAATTTTGATACTTTTCTTTTGTTCATTATAATTAAGTCAAGGAATGCAAACTAAACAAGCAAACAAAAGAAAAGTCGTCGGGAAAAAACAAAAATGAAAAAACATAATTGAACATATTTTTACTATAATTCAATAAAAATGCAGATGGAAATAAGGAAAACTTACAAGAAAAAAATGTCATAAACAAGCTTTAGCCTTAATTTGTTTTGTCTAAAAGAGAATACGTAGTCAATTTTTGGATGGTTAAGATTAAACTTACAATGGAATTAAATAAAAAATTAAATACTTAATTACAACTGACATAGGTAGGTACTAGAGTTTTAACCTAATGCCTGTTTATATTAAATGACTCATGATATTATATTACTAACATTAAGTTATGTAATCTTAGTACTTAGATGTCTGTTTAAATACAAAAGAAATTAAATAAATCAGCTTTAATGGTTTATAATTCGTAATGAACTGATAATAAATAATATTCGCGAACTTTATGAAAACGCTTACAACTAGTAACTTAAAACTAGGTACAAAATTATTATCTTTAAGTGGTCACCATGCAACGAATCGCTAATATACGGAGAAAAACTGAAACTAAATAACTATAGGAAAACAAAAATATCACCATCTCGGTCTATCGTGATAATAATTAAACACAAAACCAAGAATGGTCAACATGTTCATTTATTGATCATACAAAATCGTAGATCTGACAAGTATAACAAAATATGTAGGTATTCATAAGTGGCGAGAGTACAGTCTCTTGGTAAGATTCGAAAGCGTATCTGGCTGCTTCTATCAGAATTTCTCCTAATCACTTACATTGGTCCCTTAATTAAAACTTTAAACTTTGTTATATAAATATTATAAAATATCACACTTTAAATTCAAAGAAAAAAAACTATGCTACGTCGAAACTAATCACCTTAGTTCTGTCAAAAATACAACAGTAATAACTGTGCCAATTTGAATACTTTATTCAAAAGGAGACAATAAATAAACAATCAATCTATCTCGATGAACTAAAAATTAAATATTATAATCGATTTATTTGTTATTAAAGTAAAAGGCACTATGGGTGCGCCGCGGCGCGCCGTTCAACATTAGTTTAAACGTGAGAATATCATCGTTTGTAGTCGCTTTATGCAGTTATTGGTACGCGCGTCCTCCGGAGTTCGGCGAGCGTCCTCTTTTACTTTTTGCAGCGCGCCCGGACGCGGTCCGTTCGGCGGCGAGGCGAGAGGGACCGGAGAGTGAGGCACGAGGTCGAAAAAAACAATCACGAAAATCTTAAACAGGTTTCCGCTCGCAGCCGGTCCTCCTCGCACGACGTGAAACAAAAAAATCCCGCGCAGACGAGTCGCCGGAGGCGGCGCGCCGCGGGTCGCGCCGCTCCGAGTGGGCCAGGAGACGGCGCGCTGGCGGAGGGGTGCGAGCCAGCTACTAACTACGACTCTCGACTGGCTGGCCCACCACAGGACTATCGGGGTACAGAGGCGCGGGCACGTGCGGGCGAGCGGCCGAGGTGTTCTGTTCCTGCACAGAGGAGGCCGCCGAGCTCCTGACGATTTGTCGACTGACTCCGAGCCTGCCGCGGCATGACTGTGTTCGCGATGGTTTTGAGGGCGAGGAATGAGCAGGGCCGGGGTTAGTCGACTGAGAATGATACGGCGAGACGCCCTGGGGCGCTCGTATGCGGTGCGGCATCGCAACTGCTAGTTACAAAATAATTATTACAGTTAAAGAGACTCGAAATAAATAATAAATTATTATCTTAAATCCTTAAAAATAGATCACGAGCGCCTCCCCGCGGTACAGTTCCGAGCGCGGTTAGGCAGTACGAAATAAATAAAATGTTCTATATCTAACTTTACAAGAGACCACCGCTCGGCGGAGGATCGCAAAGGGAAGACTTCCGCGAGCTACGCAATAAATATCTAATAATATAAGGTGCCATTTACAAGTGCGTGCCGATAGTTAAAGATGTACGTAATCACTATAAATTCACACCGCAAACTTTCGAGACGCCAGTGAAAACTTCGTTAACTTTATATATTACAGGGCGAAGTAGTTAAAGAGCATCGGCAAACTGGAGATCATTCGTTGAGCGGGTGTGCGGACGGCGCGGCGCTCGGGCGCGGCCTGGAAGACGTCGAGTTAGGCACTTCGGTGACGGACGATCCTTATCGCTACGCTCGGTATATGTTTACTTAGGACTAGGCGGTTCTAGGCGATGACAAGATCGCCGAACGCTGAGACAATGCGGTTGAAGACGGGCAGTCTCTCCTCCTCGGGGTCGGGCGACTGAGAGCCGCGGAAGGCGAAGGCGGGCGGAGAGTGCGGCGACTGCGGCGAATGCGGGGAGTGCGGCGAGCGCGGCGAGCGCGACCCGTCGCTCATGTACGAAGCCATAGACCCGCCCGAAGACAAGGACGCCAGAGACCCGCCAGGGGAGGTCGACTCGCGGCGACGCGCCTCCTCCGCGTTGTGCACAAAGTGGCATCGGGGCCCGTACGGGCAGAACCCGACCGAGTGGAAGGTGCGGCAGAGTTCCGTCTTGTACTTTGGGTGGCGCTGAAGGTTGCGGAGTTCGCGCATGCCGTGAGCGAATTGGCACTTGTCACCGTATTTGCAGACTCCTGCTTCTTCGAAAGGGCGGCAGAGTTCGGTCTTGTAGCGGCTGGTGGCGGGTGGCGGCGGCGCAGGTTCGCTGGTTGTGCGCTCCAGGCGGCGATGGCCGAGCCTGTCGAGTAGGCCGGCGAGCGCGCGGTGCGCGGGCACTGACGCGGCGCGGGCCAGCATCGGGTGCTGCTCCCAGCCGATGCCGCCGGCCGTGCCGCCGCCGGCTACTGGCCCCATGGCGTTGCCCACTGAAGTGTTCACCGTCTGTACTGGCCGAGATTGGTTCTGAAATAAAGAGATAAATTTTTTTATCGTTTTGTTGTAAGGAAAAATAAACATTAATTCCAAATATAGCATAGTTATTCACGAGAACATTCTAAATGGGCTCCGTTATCAAGTGCAAAAGAGGGCTAGGAGCTTGCACAGAAAGAAAAGTAAACACAAAAATTGAGAACACGGACCTTTTTTTTCAACGGGCTATTTACTACCTACGAAGTAAAAATAATATTACTAAAGCTTTACGAGTAATTTTAGCTCTTATGCTAGAAGATTTACAAATCTACGTTAGTTGGGTTTCCCGAGATTCTTTGTGTATATTTTTTTCTGTTGATGAAAAAACGTACACAATCTGGCCGAAGGGTCGGGTACCTGCTAAAGTTAACAAAAAAGACACCCCAACGTTGGTTTCATCGTTTACCTGCTCAAGTTCACCTCGTTTTCACTAATGGTCCCCACGTTCAAATGGTTAATAATTCCAATTAACTGAGCCTTAAGTGGTGGAATACTTTTTAGAGCCCCAGGGTGAGACGAATTTTAATGGTTAACGATTGTGAAGAGGAGGCGTCCGGTTGAGTTTCCTATCATGAATTATTTATTTCGGTAAAATTCCTTCATTATTTGGACTTGAGACGATAGCTGGTCCAGTAGTAAAGCTGTTTTAGAAATGCAAATGGACGATTCTTCATTTGTTTTCACGGAGCGTCGAACCTGACGCTTCGAAGCATCACCATAACAATGCTAGAGCTCATGCGAGAGGCAGTTGACACGGCGGGCACAATCGCGATGATTGTGCACTATTGTTCAGTAAGCGACGCTCGTCGCCGGGCCCGCTGTGAGGAATAATTGTCGCCGTGCCAGTCGCGGCTGCGCCGAGGGGGCCGCACAGAGCACGCTTCATCTTATCTAATTATATCAATCTACATAGTTATATTACTCGAGCCTTTGGCAACAAAGTAGCAAATAACTGTATTTGCAAATTAAACAAAAAGTCTACGATAATGTTGTACAGAGATATGCTTACAACTTTAAGAAGAATTAAAGGCTAGGCAGGTAATACGTTGCGCAGACAATGGGCGTCCCACGCGAGATTTCGCAAGAGCACTCGAGTACGAAGGCGCTTTAGCAGATTGGAGGTGAGTCTTGGTCGGGAGGAGAGCGGGCCGAAGGTCGGGCCGATCTGAGCGCGACGCGGAACACGAGTTCAATACATTATTTATGATACGCCGCATCTTGTATGCGGCCTCAATCGATGTGAATGACATGTCATTGTATATTCTATTCGCCTCCGCTCCGTCCGGGGATCGTAAACACGCAAACACTTGTGTTTAGGAATACAACCGACAAATTATTATAAGTCGCTATTTTGCTAGGTGATGTACACAGCCGGCAGACGGATCTGGCATACATTAACCGAACAACGTATTTATCGTTGATTTATATGATGGTGATGCTTCTTGGTAGTGTTTACATTTTAAATTTAGTTACCTACCTGTCAAGAAAATAAATGTATGTATTCGCGTATCTTTTTGACTCTTATTGTCATTGTGACGAAAGTGGAAAAGGTACGCGAATATATTTCCTTGACCGTACCTGTTAAGTAGGCACCTTGAGTAATTCTTATATTTTGGGCATTTTAACTTTTCAATAATCCGTAATATCTATTTTAGACATTCAATATATCTTAAGTAGTAGCTGGATCTTTGCCTGAAAGCACCGTGGATAGAGCAACGTTGTATAACTAGGCAGTGAATGTAAGTGATGCGGTTAGATTAATAGACGACTAGAATAGACTGTGGGTTCCTGGGTTGGTTTGGGATTAGGCAATCATCAATTCATGGATATATATGCCTGACGAGTAATTCTGTCAACGGACTTTGGCTTTGCCTGCAACCAGTACAACTACCGCGCCACCGAATCACAAGCGTAACCGCGGTATCGCATAGAGTGGCAAACGGTAGGCGAGCAATTACGCACACGTACGATTTTATTGGTGCGTGAGCACCTATTGTTCTCTCGTGGGCAATAACCGCCAGCAGTAAAGGTTCCACGGCTAAATGAGCGACTGTCCTTAGACAAATTGTTCCGCCTTCTCATATACGAGTATGTAGGTACCTAGATACTTCTTACATCCGTTGCTTATATACAAAAATAGAAATATCTTGTAAAATGTCAAAGACCATCCGTTTCATACATGAATTTGCCTTATAAGAGACTGGCATGACGTTAAATTTAAACGATGGAGAGAAAATCTTTTAGCATAAAGGACAAAGAAAATTTACCGTTGTGCTACTCCGAAAACGTCGAAGAGCGACCAGCGGCGGCGGAATTAATGGCATAGAATACATTATACCTGTATATTGAGACAATAAAGCTAGCCAGTCAAAGGCGAAAGTGTAGCAAACAAATGAACGTGCCAGAGCCATGGCAGTGCAATCGCGGGTGAAATGTTGCAGTGAAAAGCGCAGGGGTTAAGTTGGTGTCCGCCAAGTGTCGAAGGAAAACGACGGCCAAGGCGTAATTAGAGAGTTATTAGAGCAGAACATTGGTTAAATGCTGCTTGCTTTCCATCGGACGTTGCGCCCGCGCGACCGAGCTCCAGGGAAAATTGTAATCACTGTCGATTTCAAACGGCCGCGGTCGTTGCGTTTCAAACTGAGGCATTCAGCCGCGGCGCCTGCGCCATGCGGGCTAGCGCGTTTATTGTAATAATTCTAATGTTCGTTTGATCGACATTCCGTTTTCCGGGAATAGCAAATTTAAACCGTATGGTCGTATGTTTGTATACTTTTATTAAGGTTTTGTAACCAAGCTTCGATGAAACGTTCGAATATAACGCTTCGCGTCACGAGTTGGTGTGAGCTGTTTTGGTTAGCGCGACATGTTGTCAACGAGACAAACACGCGGCTCGAGCCAATGTATCGTTTGCACTGTTCGTTAGGATGAAGCAAGCAACAGGGTGCATTCGACGCCGATTGCCTTTTGAATTGGAAATACTTTACAAAACTCTTAAATAACTTTTCATGACCTGACAATTTAGATTGATTGTGAGACGCGACAACGCGACGTAAGAACAACACAAAGGCCAGTGCGTGACTTAACTTAAACCGAAAATACAGTTGTTTGACAGAAACTTTAAAGAGAACGCAAACATTCGCGGTTTATTCATATGGATAAAGAGGCCAACGACTTCAGCTAACGAAAACAAATGTGCTTCTATGTATACAATAAAGGTGCAAATACAGATGCACAATGAGTTCGTTAGCGTAACGACCAGAGACATTGTTTACGAATTGTATTTATTATTAATTTGAATTGAACCGTATCATATAAGCCTATAAGTGCAGGGTAATACACTTCGGTCAGTGATCTTTCAGAATACCTCTATGGCAACTTGCATATTTACGTTCGCAATCAATGACAATTTGCACCTCCAGTTGTTGACGCTATGTGAACTCGAGATCCTGCCAAAATTATACTCTTTAGAATAACCTTAAAAATACGTGTTTCGATCATGAAAGTGCATTGGATTTGTCGGAACTTAGACTGTGATATCACAGGAAACTATTTTTGCTTTGTATAAAAATTCGTTTTTCTTCTCATGAGTGTCATGACACATAGTTAGACTGCTGTTTTGTTCCTGGAATTAAATAGGGCCTAAATAATGTGGATGAAATTCTACTACTTTAATAATCCTGTAAATGTCCTGAAACAAAATAACATTGATGGCAGATTAATTGTTATTGAACATTATTATTGAGCAATAAAGAGTTTAAACGAGCATGAAATCGAGCCGAACGAGACACGCCGCTTCGCGACAATTGGTAGAGATATAACTCGAGAGAGTGAACTGCTTAATTGCCCGTTAATTGCTTTTAATCAAATGCGTTCTATATTTAAATGAACTTTTAACGATTTTGAACGCTTCACCATCGTGCTTCCTCCCTCAATTCTACGGAGCATATTAACAACCAAAAGATCGTAATGAAAAATGTTTCAGGGATAAACAATCTTACTAACCTTACTCTTATTTTATCTTATTAATCTTACTAATATTATTATATTATAAATGCAAAAGTTAGGATGTTTGTTACTCTATCACGCCAGAACGGCTGAACAGATCTGGATGAAATTTCGTACAGATATAGATTATAGTCTGGAATAGCACGTTGGTCACTTTATAGTTTTTATCCCGGAAAAATTGTCAGTTCCCGGGGGAATAGCGATAAAAGACTTTTACGCGGACGCGTGAGGCTAGTTTAGGCATAAAATTGTTACATAAGTGTTAACGGTTAAGATAAGCGTTGGTAGAAATTGGTTCATTTCTTCGAGGAGTGAACCGAGGGTCTTGTCGATTGGCCCATCAAGTTTATTGAATGATTGCGCGAAAATAACCAGCGTCGAGATGGTGCGGCCCCCTCCGTCAGTGTCTCACCAGCAACCTCCCAATAACGGCTATGTAGTCATTAACCTCTCAGTATTTCGCCTTGCCCATTTACAACTCAAACAATAACTTGTTTATTTCATTGAAATTCGCGAAAATATCGGCACATCATAAATAACAATTACTGCTTATAAATAACCGTGACGGTTTTCCCCAAGATGAGCACAAGCACATATAAATGCGATTTTCTTCAAATTAGTGGAAGCACCCGTTGCTTTGTGTAAACGCGGAATCATAACAATGGACATTATTGTGATTCACCGGTGACAGTGCGTAGTTTGGAGCACTAATACTATACTGTTATGATTAATTAAGTGACGCATTCAGCCAGCACAGCTCTTGATGACATGTTTATCTTCATCGACAAAAACAGATTACCAACAAAGTACAATATTTGTTTTGCTAAAGATAGCAATTATTTTTGCTTTCTACGATTTGCGCAACTTGCAATATACTTGATACTTGAAGAGATGAGACTAACTACATATACCTATTGTGTCGATTGTGTCCTTACAAGCAGCCGCAAGTCCCGCGAAGATATCAATTATATCTGATCCGTTGACAGATCCGGTCTTTGGGCAAACCTTGTGTACATGGCTGGACATAATATCGTTATTTTCTTTCAAAATAGAGTTATTTACTAGTTTAATCCAGGCTGGCCGCGGGACGTTATCTTCACGATGTCATTAATAACGTTATGCTCTGCCTGGCGAGTATTAAAATAGCAACGCAATGACAATTATAGGCGTATTGCTCTCCCGCGGAGCTATAGACGCAACCATGTGATTGTAATGCACTGCATAACGAATTGTAATACGTGACGAAATTAGATTGTTTCTGTGAATTACTACTATTATTTCATGAGTAATGTATTGCGGTGGTTGATAGAATTACGGCCATTTTATCGGTGGCCACTTGCGTAGTCGGCCTATAGCCAAAGTTCTTGTTATCATTATGAATCTAATGAAATAATAAAAGTTATACACCTCAATATAGCGGGTGTTACAACGGCATTGCCAGTCGGGCAGTACCTGTGTGGTTTGTTCAGTTGTTCACATGATAAACGAGCGCCACGCTAATGTAAGTCGGTAGCCATGCTCATATTTAGTTAGCAACTGTTAGATGAGTAAGACCGGACGCGGCCGCCGAGCCGCGCCGCAGCGCGCATGCAGATAGGCGTACGCCGTGATTGCAATGCGAGATCGAGCCGCCTATGGTATATAAATGCCATCACATGTTACCCGTCCATATTTATAATTTGAATACCCGCCGAACGATTGTCTTCTTGGTACATTAGACGAAACAATGGGTATCTATTGTAGATATTGAAGACTAAGGAAATCACGTACGTCAACAGCAAGGACGGGGTTTTGAGAAATCAAGATATAAATGTTATTTATCTATTGTTTCAAGAAAACAACATTGGCATAACAATAATAGCAACTGTACTTCCATGTTTTGTTGAGTAGTTTGACTCGGGTAGTACAATGTGAAGCTTCGCAGGTGTCATTGCACCGTAGTTTTGATCGGTGCAGAGCCCGTGAGGAATGAGATGCGTGCGAGCACGGCATAGGACACTAGTTAGAGCATAGGTACTGTATTTACTGCGCGATATAAAACCCGTCGCAACGTGAGGTAGAGCGGTCGGCGACCGTAAAGCGAGTGTCAACAAAGGGCTTCGTTCAGCTCGCTTGTTTACCCCTCGGCCGCTCAAAGCGGAGGAAGCACGTCCCCCGCCCGGCCCAGGCCGCTTTTAGCACCTCCTTATTTATAGATGCAACAACAGAACGCTGCCCCGAGGTCGATTTGCAGAACCGAACGAGTAAACAAAGTTGCACTACGGCTGTGGCAGTGTATGCTGACTTGCATCTTTAGTAAGATTTTTTTCAGTTTAAACGAAAAACATTTCACTGCTAATGAAACCGATCCAGTCCACAGTTTCTTGTGTGGAAAAAGTTCCTAGCCCCTTGCATGCTTGATAGCTAGACAAGGAAATACCAGTAGGTACGCCCGTTTAAGTCTTGCTATGGCATTACCTACGCAGAATGTGGCTCTGCGACGCTCGGAGAGTGCGCCATACGGGTCGAATAACTAAATAAGAAGGCGAAGTCATGTTCTAAGCGTCATTGTGCGACGGTCATTAGTAGCTCGTCTACTTAGACCCTTACGTCAGGCGTATATCAGGTTGCAGTCATTCCTTTGTCCGTGCAATTTTTATTGTTGCGTCACACAGCTACACTTTCCCCGCAAATTGTGTGATGTCTGATGTGTCATTACCGATATAAAAACGGATAAACTGTTTTCTATGAAGAATGAATACCCAGGCCGTCGCAAAACCCGGTTCCGTGACCAGTTATTGTGTGAGTTTTCAGATACTTCAATCATAAAACTCTTAGTGGTAAGACCGGAATCCGATGGTCACGAATATTGGAAATATTTAAGAACATACGGTAATATTTTCAATAAATTTTAAACCATAAGGTGTATTTAACTATCTATGTCTTCAAATCTTTAATAAAGTAGTTTTTTATAACAAAGCGCTCGCTAGTCGCGGTTGGAATCACGAATAGGAGCATTTCATTTGTTACGAATAAATCATACGATGTTACCCTGACCGAAGAAATAGGCAGTTGCTATGCCTTAACTTGAGGAAGGTTACTATTGTGTTTAGTGGCTACCTATTGTGGTTATTGCTACTTAACCTTTAGTTTTTATTAAATAAATATGTGAAATACATAGACGAAAGAAACCTTATGAAAAAGAAATGCAGTCCGATTTTTACTTACTAGGTATATTAGTTAGCATTTTCTATGAAAAGTATATAGCAATAAGAAGATTTAAGTAATGTACTTCAGAAACATTTGTTCCTTACGCTTGATTACATTAACTATAAATTCAAATCGGAATTAAAATGCACACGGATGATGACTCAACTTACGAAAGTCGTTAATCCACCATTGTCCGAGTAATCGGGGCTCACCTGTAAACAAAAGAAAACAAATGGTTAAAATACAGTCCTTGGAATGAAAAGAACTTAAGTTATGTTTTAATTAGATAAAGTATACTGACGGTTCATGATGGTTTATTTCATTAATAGCCGTATATATTGTAAAAACAGATTAAGTTGTGTAATTATAATAAAAAAAAAGAATGAAACAAGGTTATTAAAACAAGTTTTGGTACATTTACTGTAAAATTTTACCAAAATAATGATTTGAGAGAGAACTGACAGTTTACCTTATTTAATTAAAACTATGACTAAAGGGCATAGGCACAAATTTAAGGCTTAAAGATTAACTAACCCCCCGTTTGTGTAGATCGTTGTAATAGCCCTTAATAGTAGAGTTAAATCAATAAGTGGTAAGAACGGTCAGGTATCTGTACAAAAAAAAGGAGGTTACAATTACGTTGTGTAAGGAAGATCTACGTATTGGGTCTTTATACGGTTAATATTGTACCGAACTTTAGGGTAAATAACTGCATAGTTACTTGAAATTATGACAAAGACCTACTTTTCCTAACTAAACAGGCCTTAAACAATTCCTTTTTACCTACGTGTAATATACATACCTATACTTTATAAAATCATTCGATGCGATTTTGATGACTCTTCACAATGAGACGATTATACGGTTTACAAAATTATTGTAACAATTAAAAAAATCCCTAAAATAATAATTGTCACGCGGCAGCAAACTCAAAGGAGGTTCCTCATAGGTACTACAAATGCTAGTAGGAAATGTTATTATTGGTTTAGAAGTTCAGCAGGCACAACTACTACCACCTTAATAATAGAAGATGTTTAGCATCTGCCTTAACGCAAGTTGCTCTTTACTTGCGCCTTGAATATAGCGAGTGGGTACACTCAACCGGTCTCCATCGAAAGTGACAGCACTTCCTACAAGAAAGTAAAACCATACCCGGAGCCGTTCGGAAAACTCGTAGCAAGATAGATTTGTTATTAAATGAGATAGAACTAGTGATATCTGCGTGTGCTATATAATTATGTGTTAGGAGCGATTTTATCCACATTTCCCGCTGAGTTCGATGTCGTCTCCGCTCCGCTGTGACTTCGCACAACTGATTATACGTACGTTAGTTGCACGTGGTAGGTAATTACTGACAATAAGTATTACACCACCGCTACTAGACGTGCCGTGTCACGACCCAGGCCCATTATGGCAGTTGTCGTTTCTAACGCAACCGGGTGATGGTTAATTGAACCCGGTAGTTCATGGCTTAACGCACTAATTTGTATTACCGTAAACTTGGCTAATCATGCAAAATTACACATCACACAGGCAAAGCAAAGAAGCCTGGGCAGGTCACGCCACACAGTTAATGGACGAGGAAGTTTCCATAAAAAAGAAATAATATGATTTACAAGAAGCGTGGATGGTTTACGCGAGCGTAGGTTAGTTTAGTGGACGGGAGGCGGGCTTCGACGCCGCAAGTCTGATCAACGAAGCAATCTGGGCCACTTGTGCTAATTAAACACTTCAATTGAATTGGGGACATTAATTCAGCGGCCGTAGCAATGTTTGTATTGATACTACAGAAAACTTGTTCTATTAAACTGTGGAAAACTACTGAAATAAATAACAGAATTTAATTAGATCAATTGATTTTACGAGAAAACATTCGTTATAATTTTACTAAATTAGGAAACCTCATACTTATTTTTGAATATGATGCAAAAACATGTTGTAAATTAAGGTGTTTCTTAAGTTATTCTATAGACACTACCTTCTGCGACTGCGACTAACATGACTGACATAAGATAATAGTGCGGTTTTATTTAACTATAATCTGCTTCATCTAGGATGAGTACTATGACAGCCGTATTTCGTAATTTCAATCACTTACTTTACTCACATGCGAGGCACTTAAAAATAGGCGGTTAATTATTTAAGTCCCTGAACGGCGTCGCTAGGTGTGTACCAATTTAGTATTTATGTAAAGTTAAAGAAACAAGTGTGTTTATATCCAACGTGGCACCGTGTCGCCAGGCTCAAATGGACATGGGCGGGTCACCTATTTCGTAGGGATGACAACAGATGCAGTAAATGCGTTGCAGTCTGGAGGCCCTGGGTAGGAAGGAGAAGTGTTGGCAGACCATCGGCTCGATGGACCGATGATATTAGAGAGAATGCTGGCCCTCTATGGCCCTGACTAACCCAAAATAGGGCAAAATGGAAAAGAATTGGAGAGGCATATATCCAACAGTGGGCATGTAAATAAAATGCTGCAGGAGAAGACGAAGAGAGTGTTTATATGAGCTGTCACAGGAATCATCTTACGGTGCGTTTAGACCCAGCGAAGGAGTGCTCTAGAACATGTTTTGTCTTTATTTTTACTAAGAAAACGTAAGAGATAATGCATAGAATTCTTGTTCTTTCGCTAGGTCTAAATCGGGACTTAGATGAACAGAGTAGTGTCATAAAAGGTTGGGGTGAAGAGTGTGGTGTTATCGTATTATCAACGTTATGATAGTTCTTTTTAATTGTCAATAAAGACGGCCGATTTAAAAAAATACGACAGCATATCAAAAGCAATATGGTTTTACAGAGTAGAATAGAGCCCCTATTAGGGCCGCAGAGTTAACTTTTTAGGTGAGTTGAGAAAAATGTATTTTGTACTTACATAAATAATTATTTAGTCATAAAATATTCAAGCCTATTGTATTTTAAAGCCTTTGAAAATACTACTAAAAACTGGAAAAAGTGGCCGCGAAGACTGTGTGCAACATATTAATGCTTCATATCAAATTAAGGCCACATTGTAACTACGGTTTTTGTTTCGCAATTTGTGTTAAATTGTTTCCAAATGTGTTAGTCTAACACGGATAGTTCATTGTATTCGTATTGTGTTTACAAATCACACAAAGCTGAATGTTTCCTTATTCTTATTTATAGCATGGATATGAACACCACCTGATGGTTAGTGAGCTCTGAGGTAAATAGACAATTTTAATCAAATGCGTTAGCAACCCTGAGTACTAGTATGGAAACTTGGGGTGTTATTAGCGGCCTTTACACAGCACAGTTCGGACCGCGGGAAACGCCACGCGCCAATCCACGCGCCAGTCCGAACGTAGGTTTTTTTACTATTTTACTATTACAGTTGCATTTACACGTAGGTACGGTTCGGAGCGAAGATTGGAATGGCGCGTGGCGTTTCCCGCAGTCCGAACTTTACTTGTGCAGACCGCTATTCTCTGAAATTACGGCGCTCGGTCGGTCGAACGAGTGAACGAGTGAACGCGCCACACGAACGCCTTATACGTTCGATCTTATCGACAGAAGCCCTGCGGCCTAATTGAGAATGCACGCGCTAAAATGTGTTTTGTGCGCTCTGACGGGACTACTTAAACTCGCCGGTGGGGCGCGTTCACTCGTTCACTCGTTCGACCGACCGTGCGCCGTTTTTAAGAGAATAACACCCTTGGTCATTTCACCAGTTGGATTATCCTCACATCGGTACACCACAACGCGAACAATGCTTATGGCGGTACGTTTTAAGATGGCTGGCGGTGGCGATTCGGACGGACCCTGCCCAAGGTATTTCCACGACTTAATTTTAAATGCATCTTCATTTCTTAAAAGTTAAAGTAAAATTTATACTGGACATCTACGATTTAGAACAAAATTGGTGCACACATGCCTTAATGAGATTTAATGTAAGTTGCGCTTGTCGTCAATTTTTTAAATTATTTACACATACATACACAAACGAAAGGGTAAAGTGGAGTGATTTAGATATATCTGTTTGACAAGCAAGCAGGCTTATACTTCGTTCGGATAGTTATTTAACTAAACGTAAACAACAAAAAAAAACACGTGTCATAGTTGGTCAGCCAATTGGAGTAGAACATTGATACGTCAAAGCTCGACCAAACAGCTTTGATTGGCTGTTGAACATAACCACGTGGTTTGGTTTGTTAGTTAAATACCTATCCGAACGAAGTATAGGTACAGTTTTAGTGTGTATTGAATTCAATTGAAACACACGTTAATTATTTATACGCAGAAGAAATATTAACTACATGGGGTTGACCTTCATCATCACTGCTCTTTCGTTACCAAATGCATTATTCCAATCAGTAGCTTTGTGATACGTAATGAATATGACATTGTAAATGAAAAATCATGTCGCTATTTAATGATCTTATAGTATGGTCGCTACTTCGTTCAGCTTGCCAATCAAATCGATTCTTCAGACTGTATTGCAACCTTGCTGTCAATTTATGGTTAATAATACATCGAATGCTTCAATACCTAGATTTATGTTTATTGTAAATTTATTACAATCGAATATCGAATGATAAAAGTCGATTTCATAATTGTATTCTGGTTTATAGCGCCCTAAACAGGTCTCGCTTGCATTAGATTTATAGGACGGGCAGCAAGTTTACCTTGTAATAACCGAATGGTTTATGGTAATTGTGCTATTTAACATTCGAAATATTAATAATCACTTGATAATATAATAAAATCAAAGTGATGTAACCAATACACAACAACTTAAGTTACTTGATACAATCTGAACCTTCATTGAAGGGCTCTAGTGGGACGATATGCAGTTATTAAGATATTTATTATACCTACTTTATGGTTAATTTATGACATAATACTGAATAGACAGTAGCAGAGGGCTCAGACAAGATGCACTACGCTAACTAACGTCTCTATTCGATTCGTTTTTAAACCAATCGCGTCACTGGTAGACCACGTGACTTTTCGTATCACGTCATCTTCCATCAGTGACGCGTACAGACGTGTTACATGTAGCTAGGTTTCAAACTTCTAATCTCATATCTCCTTTGTTATTCAATCAAGACACAATCGAATAAAGGGACGGCGAATTATCAATTAAACTCCGCACTAAATGCTTCGCTATGCAAAATTAAGCGTTATATACCTAAGGGCAAAGGCAAATATTCCTAACTAAACTAATTTATTTTAAACGTTAAATCAATTACTCAGCTGGTTTTAATGCGGTATACAGTAATATCTTTAGAAAAAAGGCATTGCAACTCATACCGGGCACAGCACTTCACAGCAACAATAAATACTAAAATAAATTACTCAAATTTAGTTTTTTATGATCTTAAAGGTCAAAATAAGCTTTAAATTACACCATTTGCATAATTACTGTTAATTACGCAGTCGTAATATTATTGACTATCTTAAACAAGTAATAAATAGAAATAAATAGGATATATTACAAAGTTACATAATTAACGCATGGGAAGCTAACCTTTAAATGGCGTATGAGCTTTGTAACATAGCGGACATGATAAAGCACCATTTTAAAAAATAAATTTTCCATTTTGGTACGGAACCCTAAAAAGTATCATCATCGGCATGTAGACTAGGGCCAAATCTAAGCATGTAACAAACACGTTGTAACTCTTAACTTCACCAAGGACTGAGTAAGTTGTATATACCTATTTTAACGAAAATTAATTCAAGATCAGCATTGCCATACTATGGCATTGGGCAACATTGAGCGGGTTCAATTTTTAATGAGCAGAATTAATGAATAATGGACATATTAATGACGCGCAAGCAACCTTAACCTGATGCCCGATTAATCGACTTATAAAACAAATTGAAAAAAGTTGCGTCCAATTAACGAAGGCATAGTACAATAAGCTTAGATGTTTTCAAATAATTAAGCAATGCCGAAACGTGGCCTACTCCTGGTACAGAATTTTCTATAATTAAAAATCTTCGCTTGTGTAGCGAATTAAGTACACATACAGTAAGTAATACCTACTTGTTTAACCTACAGTAAAAAATTCAGTACAGTATTCTTAAGTTGTTTTTTATGACATGATGGAGAAGGAAAACGAACACGCAAGCCGCCTGTTGATAAGTGGGATATAGACTCGAAGACATTTCGCACATGACATTCAATACCGTATTAACTCAAAAATAAATTGTAATGCATAACTATTTGTACTAGTTTGAAATTAGAATAAATTTTTCAACACTGTCACATTTCGAGTTAAGACGGTATTGATTGTGATGTGCGATTTGTAATGAAAAGGCTATGGATCTCAAAACTGCAATCCTAAGTTTTGATATAGATCAAGTAACCACGTTTTAGGGTCAGTTTTTGCGATATCAAACAAATAACATTATCTAATTTGATACGTTTACTTCTTATCTCGATTTCATTGAACGTTAAACTAACGACTGTTGCTATGCCGCGCGCAAAAAATGTAGACAACTCATTAAGGTTTAGATAAAAAAGTGGTAAAAAAACCTTATTCATTTGGGTGGTTGAATCAGCTTTCAGAGCAGCGCGTGACCTTGAAGCGGCAGAGTTCGCCAGTCAAATATTAATTAAATATTTATAACTCGTTTGGTGAGTCCAGCGGCGTGTTGATTCTGCGCCCGCGCCGTGCGTCCGCGTCGCGACACGAAAAGTCGCCAATAAGGCGTGCGTGCATGTAATTACACGACTAAATAAGAATAACACATACCATTCCGAATGGTATAGTTTACTTCTACCAATAACATGCTTATGAATTAATAACACGTGGTCTAAACTCAACGTGTCTGTTTATATGTATAAGGCTAGATTTGCTTTTTTTACCAACAGTTAATTTCTGAACCTATATTCGTGCTGGAATAAATAAGCATTGATGCAACCGGACGGCTTTTACATCGCCGTTTTGTCTTAAACTTCCTTAAACCTCATTTTCCAGAAAAAGTAAACAAAGGGTTGCACCACGGGCGTCTCGACCGCGCCGTCAGTCCCCTGTCATAAATATTGAAATAATGAGCTACACCAAGCAGCTAACATTCACACAGAGCTATACTGTTATCGTAATTCTTGCCACAATTGATCGAATTTTGAGTAGGTATATTATCGCCTAGGTATTTCTTAAATACTTAGGACAGCGGACTGACGGCGGTTGAAACGCCCGTGGAATCACCCAGAATCATTTAAAAACTGGACTTTTTAACTTCAGTGCACTATAGATTACGTAATAACCGTAAGTTACAAGCGTATCTGACGTAGTCGCTGAATCAGTGACTGGAACTTAAGACCGCGATAAGCAAAACTATAATTAATCGCAAAAAACACTGCGTCTCGGAAGATCTATATACGAGAGAGAAAAACCCACGTACGTGAGGCATATAACTATTAAAAATACTGCCATTTTTATAGCAAAAACCAGCAATTAAAGCAACCGTATTCACAGCAAGTTAGGTAACCTTGATTTTTTTGCTTATATGAGATTCATATCTTCACATAAGATACACAATTATGTCAATGAAAACTAGAGCAACGGAATCATCAATCGCGAAGAAATCGATCAATGAATGTGTCGTCCGATCGCATGTGTCGTAGTAAACAAAACGTAGTTCGCGTGACATACGTGCAGCGTTTGTGCATCAGTGCAATTAGTAAATATGTGAGACATTATGGTGAGCGGATCTACGGAGCGGCGGACGCGTGATACACGCCAATGCGACTCTTGCGCGGGATGGCGCAAGCACACGTTGCGACTGTCACGAATGGGACGCTGACATTCATGACGAGACTATACCGTTTTTACGAACATATATACAGATTTCAACTTAACTAGCTATTAGTCTCTATGTACTTCGAGATATCGTAAGTAAAAGTCACAATCATAGGGATTATTATAGAAACACGTTACATAAAACAAAATCGCCTGAGATTTCATTCCAATTACAGTTTGACAGCAATTAAGTTATTTAATCGAGTAACAAATTATAATAACAGTTTTACGCTGGCGCCATTTACGCAACATGATTAGGCGGGCGGATAAGGGCTTGTCGACAAGGTCCCAATTTCCTTCGACTTTCCAATCCATACATCAAGTTGAGTTGCCGGAGGGCATTGCAATCGGAATAATTCATATTAGCAGTGTTATTATTGGTGAGATTAATAGTATTTGGTCCCGGAAGCGTGGCTGAAGGTCGGAGAGCGCGAGACGGCCTTGCCGCCGGCTGTGCCACTTTCTCCGCTGCAGCGACGCAAGCCGGCGAAGCCCACACGTGCGTTACGTTATACTTACGTACTCGAAACAATACTCTGTTCCACAAGCTCAATTACGCCGGCGCACTCGCTGGAACAGCTGACATAATCACCCCCGAATTACAGTTTCCCATAATACCTATATGCGGCTTGTATGGAAACAATCCCTATTACATTAACTGTGTCTTTTAGTGGCATTGTGAATAACAAACAAAGCCTTGGTTTCGCAGTATGCTCACGGGACATTCTCTTTCCATAGTTAAGTATGACTCGTTCAGTTTCGTAAGCACTGTTACGATTAACACAAGTAGGTAGACCTAATTAATAAACTTGCTTAAAGAAACAGAAAACTATTAACGCCAAAGAATTATCGAGCAAATGTATACGTGAAATAAGTTCGCTGTGGATCATAATGCTCAACCAAGCCAAACCGCATTGACCGCTATTACCGCTAAAGATATTTAAACAGTGTTTATAAAATTATGTTCGATAGGTACCTACTTACTTAAAAACAAAGGACTCATTCATATAATTAACACTAACTCCTGAGCTCCCACCACATTTTCTAACTACAAGTTAATACGGAGCCAGTGAAATTCTTTAACATTCTTTTATTCTTTTACAGATTAGCAAAACACCTTAAGCGCTAATAGGTCCATTAATATAGCTACCATATCACATAGCCTTCTTCGGATCGATCAAGCGTCGACTAATGTGGCTCAAATTAATGTCCGAGATGAATAATAAAGTGCCAATTTATATGCGTTTCAAAGCAACCACGCTAATCAAATTGAATACTAATCCTATCAAATATAGGTCTCTTATTGCATAACTCTTCATAGCAATCAGATCACCTTAGATACCTTTGTAGGACGTATCGTATCGCACCTTAGTGTAAAACCACCATGTAGAATTACCAAGCAAATATTAAAAAACTGTTTGACCAATAATTGTGAAGCCATGTATAGAAAAATACCAAAGGTTAGCCGGGTACTGTAATCGAAGACGGCATATTGCGACATGTTAGTAGGTAGACTCATGTTTTTTAACAATGAGTGGATAGTTTAAGCGTTTGGGTCAGAACTGTGTCCGCTGTTGAGCAATGTATTCACAGCCTTGCCGAAATACTTAGTGGATTACAAGGATCAATCTCGGCTGCGATGCTTGCGATACGCCTACTGCGGCTCGGACTTGTCACAAGTCTCAAAGCTGCGAGTTATTTATTTATTTATTCCTTCTTTGCATAATACAAGATATTCAATGCTGCCAGTATCTTCGGCAGAATGCCGAATATAATTTAAAGTCAAATAAATTTTATGACATTGGATTTATCCAAAAAAAACACAGACTCCGTAATAGTTACTAATAATTGATGACAGGCAGACCTTTTAGGCAAGAAGTTTCTTAAATCATGCATGTCCTTGAGTAAGTACCAATTTCAACAAACGATGTTAAATTTAATCAATGGTAATCGACTGTTAGTTCATAATTTTGACAGCTGTTAACGCTCTAATCGTCTGTTAAGTGGTTAACATCGCATGGTGAAATTGGTAACAACTACCTATATTTACTTTAATATTAGTTAATTTGATATTTTACCGTTAGTGATCAAGGTAACACAGTCATCCATTACAAAGCTCGTTGCGTCAGACTCATCGAATCAAATCGATCACGAATTTATAATACTTTCAGCTACCGTTCACGACATCTGACCCTTCATAAAAGTAAAAGTTGTGTACCCAACCTGACCGTTACCGCCGTAAGCAAGAAACTGGCGTGAACCTTACCTGCAACAAACAAGAAAGCAGACATTAATATCAGGTATTTAGTAATTAGCACCAGAATGCGTTAACGTTTTATATACCAACCTTACCTTACTTGAATACAAAGTCTTACAATGAACGAGGAAGCAAAAGGGAGTCAGACATGAGTAGTTGAGTAGATAAGCCAGTAAACGGACAACTAAAAATAAGTAGCATACACATTGTGGTTAATTGTTTGTGAACATTAGTAGTAGGCAAGTTGATTGTGGCATTCTCGAAACCGTTGTCTAGGTTCAGCAATCATTAAACTTTACAACTTTTTTATAACTCCTGTCAATCTTTCCGCGTTGTTATATTAGCTTACTTCCATGTCGAGTTTAATCGTCTACTTTTAACTGAAAAATACTTTATCTTACTTGGCATTCGTTTCGTAAAGTCGTTAATTTTGTAAGGTCTGACGAACAGTTTCGTTCGTAAGGTAATATGAGTGAGGTATGCGGGCAAGCGAATGGTAACCTTCGTCGAAGCAGGCATGTCTCATCAGCTACACGTCAAGCCGTAATTATCGTTATTAATAATAATATGAAGTATCAAAGCGTTATTCGTGAAGCAGTTAACAATAAATGTTACCGCTAATATCAGTTCGCTTATGCTCTGGCTTAAATGTACGAATGACATGTATTTAAATTGGTCGTTTGTGCAGTTCAAATAGAGATGATTACCAGGGCAGAGGCCGAGGGATGTGCTCCAATGTGTGGGACACATTGTGCGAAAATGGCCGTCTCCGCTGGTCGCCTTCATCCTTACTAATTGCCTGTTATTCTGACTTAACGCAACAGATGTGCAACATCCGTTCTCCATTTATGTTTTTTGTAGACTAATTACATTTTTTGTGGTCGCGAAATACATTTCAATAAACGAAATCTATTGCAATTGTTTATTCATTTTTTGAAGCGTAGGAGGAATACGAGGAAAATGTATTAGTTTATGGTAGGTGTGCGTCGAAGGTTGTGGTGTTAAATCATACGTTTCTTGATGTGCGGCGAGACGTCTCACCACGAGTTTAAATCAAATAATTTATGGCAGCGTCGTTGAGGCAAATCCAATGCGATTTCATTTCGAGATGGCCTTTATTATATATGTGATACTATGTCGGTTCGTATGCATGTTCAAGTGAAAAGCAAATGCAATTGTCGTGTATCCCTTTTATTTTTATAAGAGGCAATACAAAGCAAACAAAGGACTGGCGGCTATTGGAAAAGGTAGTTTAAGCGCGCGCCCGATTATCAGATAGCGCGGCGGCGGAGGCTCCGGCCAGTGGCCAGTAGTGCGGTTCTATTACAAAAGTGGAGAACAAGCGGGCGATTACGGCTAGTTTCACTTTCGTTGGAAGCGATGCGGGTCAGTGCAGTGCACCGATGCGCCCGGCCTCGCTGCGCCGAGCGTAGGCGAATACATGCAATACTGCCTCTATGGAATTTAAATTGCCTACACTATCACACATTCGCTACCGCACATATATTAAAATACTCGTTAAGATAACAGTAACAATGCTGCCTGTTTTGACTTGTCTTTTGTAACCACACAATCAAGACAGTATTTAACCATAAATCGTGTCATTAAAGTGGAACAACAGTAAAATTGTCGTGTGAATTTGTAACATGTGCAATATGCATACCGATCCTGATTATAGTACTTCACAGAAAAGATGCCCCGAAGCGGATGCGGCAGTTAACGATTATTTTTAGCCGATTCTTGTAGAGATGTCGTAAATAAAGCTGAACGATGACAAAATACAAGTTGAACAAACTGCTTCAAAACAAGAGCCCGAGTCAACGTTATCTCCGCCCTCAGGTCGCGCGCGATAACATTTGAACTACATGTACTAGTTTTGGATAAGTTATCAATTTACGTCAAACGATGATTATTTTTTTGTTAAAATGGCCTCGTTCGAACCCTCCTCAGTATTGTCAAGAGTTTATCTCTAGACATGAGTAATACGCTACTGAATATGCCTAAGGAAGTGATGGTAGCTTTTAATTAGTTGATGCTAGTCGGTTTAGTTGTTTCGTTATCGCGGTGGTTTTCCAGCGCTGCGGGCGCAGGCAATGCACCCAAGCATGGCTTTCCGCGTCATGCCATAGACCACCCCGCTTGTCACGGTGACGGCTCCTCGCCTCGAGTGAGGGTCTGCTAGTGTTGTAATGCATTACGAAACACTTCGACCGTGTATACGTAAATGTTTACGATCGGTAGGCATATTGCACCGTCACGACAGTTTCACTTAAACGAAGTAAGTTAAGGACGTTTTCATTATGAAAGTATAGCTCCGGTTTATGTAGCAAACTCGTTTCTTTTGGTCACGAGTCAAAGAAAAAAGTTCCAGGCCTGAATAATATATTAAACAATAGCTGTTCCCGGGCAATAAATACTAAAACATTAATAAACATTTTGGGTTAATATATAGCCTATGACACTCACAAATAACGTGGCATTTTATTGGTTAAGGAATTTTCAAAATCGTTTCAGTAGATCCAGAGATTACCCCCTACAACCTCACACACTTAACCTCTTTATAATATTAGTATTAAACATGTGTCCTGTTTCGCCAAAACGAAATTAGATAGATGTTATTTTATCCAGTTGGATAATTGGAGAAAAACGGGCAGCAAATGATAACCGGGTAAACAAAGTTTCCATTTCATAATAATGTTAAAAACCAAACAACGTGGTTGGTTACATCGAGATTGTTCAATTACAGTTCTCCGTCGAGTTCGTAGATAGTAACATAGACGGGTACATTTCACGGACCCTTGGGCACGCGGGTACTGGCAGCGCGGCGTTACGCCAGTGAGCAGCGATTCGAAATTAATGTTGATGTTAGGGCGACCTACCTGTCCACAACCTGTTCAGGTATGCACCGGTATTGTGTGGAAAAATAAGTTTTATTGGACAACGGTTAAACCAATGATATAATATAAAAAGAGGCAGATATATGTTACCTATACGGTATTCCGCGTGTAAAAATGGCCCGGATTACGCACACATAATCAGTAAATATTGCAATTACACACTAATTCATAATGACAAGTGAAAGCAGGATGGTGTGCTAATTTCCGGGTGCGAAACAGAGACGAGTGTATGGTGCTCTGCAGACTAGTTCACGGTTCCGTTGACGGCGCAAGACTAAGTAAAGGTGTACCAATTGGCTTGGTTTTAGGGTGCCACTATCGAAGTGCGTATAACATAATCTACCTCTTTTTACTATATTATATCATTGGTTTAAACTAACAAAATGGTTGATTCTAAGTACCAATTCAGTTATAAGTGCGCAGTGAGATATTGTTTAGCTTGCTGATTCATTTACTTAATACGAAAACATCGTCAACAGTCGGAACATAATTTGCATTCTTAGTTAGCGATGCCATTAATATTAAAGGTAATATAAATATGGCGATCGTTGAAACCAGTTATAATTGCTTTCTAATTCTACCATAAAGTTTTAGTTGAATAATAACTATAAAATATACTTTATATACAAGTACCATTAATAGCCTCCCTGCGAATGTTAATTAATGGCCTCCCCAATACCTCAATTACCTCAATTAATAAGTGTTTATAAGGACCTAAGTAAGTTTATATAAGCATGAATTAGAGAATAAGAAAACAATGTACCTAACAATTAAATAATTAATTATGACTTGACTCGCCTAAAAATCTTCCTAATTAAGATTTAGAGTCTAAGTAAGAATGTAAGATTTTTTTTTTTTTTAATACGAGTCTCTAAAACCTAGACGTCAATAATATTATTATAATTTAAATTTATGTTGCATATTCCTCATTGTAGATTTCAATACAAAATCAATCAAAGCACATGACAATGCCAGTTGATTGGACAAGTTTAATTCCGTCGAGATTTAAGAGGATCAAATACATGTGCAGCAGGAAGCGCCTGAGAGACCTTGCGCAGTTCAACGGCATTGGTGACGACATCGTACCCACGCCTTCTGCCTTCCTGCTCGCAGTTTCCGCACTCAGGAGAAAACTGACCTTTAAACTGTGCTCCGAGCACAGCGGGTCACCTGAAGCCCACCTTTGACGTTACCTAAGCATGAAAAACGCTCAAGCCGTGTTCTATGCATTATGCAAAATTACAGACATGTTAGTTCCTAGAAAAATGTTATTTTTACATGCAAGTTTTCACAGGTTTTATCACGTTGCACGTTGCATAATAGGTAATAAAGAATGTTGTTTTGCAATTAGAGATTGTTATGAATGTTATGAACTTATGATGTTTCTATATTTTATAAGCATGTTGATAGTGAGTTAAAGAGAACAATGTTCTCAAAAAGAGGCATGTCCAAAATGGGCACGATGGATGACACGAGTTATGTAACGAGTAGCGACACTGACCTACCGGCGCGGGCGCTGCGCCACTTTCCTTTCATTATTGACACACATCTTTCAACGGACAACAAACTATCGTAGTTCGCGACGTGACCGATCGTAACACGAAATCTTTCGACGAATGTTATGGATTACGGATAATGAATAACTCTTTGATAATTCGTTGTTTAAAGTACTAGGTTTTTTTTTTAAAGATCACGTTTATATTATTTTGATTCTGTTTAACCTTTTACGTCGCGTCCCTTTGAAAGATGTCAAGTAACAAAAAATGTCAGTTTCTTATCTATTGACAGCAGTCAAAATATTTTCATAGTTTTGTAACTTATTCATGACGCTTATTTGAGTCTGGAACTCACGTTATTTTTAATATTATGCGTAGTAATTTAGAAACCTTGTCGCGTCCAACAAGCACGAAACGCTCTTGCATACGAAAGTCCTTAGCACTTACCATCACGACGCTGGCAAGTGGGTGGTGCAGTCGGTTGCGAAATAATACACAGCAATTATATGATACGTGACGCAAAACGCAATAAGGACTGCGGCTGCTTTGATAAACATCTTGGTAAGTATCTATTCATAAATTCAAGTACCTACCCTTTGTAACCGACTGAGTGGCATGATAATTGTTAGCTTGATAAACAACTTGATACACTGCAGCCACGAGCAATTAATTGACAGTTATCTACACGACAATGACAGAACATAGGACTTGCAAGTAGAGGAAGTTTTTATCCCTGACTAGCGTGACGCTCGTTATAGGTTGCTGTGAGCAGGATTTAAACTATTTTCGTCATTTGGAGTAATATTGTATTCTAAAATGTATTTAAAAATGCATAAAAATGGATTAACATAATAAGATCGCATTGCAGAGTTCCGAAGGCAAGGTTGGACATAAATGTTATGAAGAGGTTATTTTTTTTAGTATTGGATGCCGATTAGTAATATTTCACCAACGAGGTCTGTAGACCAAATGCAGAGGTCTAATGAGGCAAAATTTCCAGATTTGAAGGACCGGTTATGATAATTACCCACAATTGTACTTAATGATAAGCCATTAAATAGAAAATTTTCATAACCGTGTCACTTAAAATTCATCATAATTAAATATTTAAGAATTTAATTACAATTTAATGTAAGTATATTTAATTTATATGTTGATTTTAAAAGCGCCAAGACTGCCAAGGGATGCAATACCTACATAAGAACGAACGAATCGCCCTAATTAACTACTTACATAATTCCAATTGTTTCTAAGTGGAAATACTAAATACATACAATGGTTGTGCGCAATGCTGTTACATGGCAGGCACGTTCATTGGTTTACAAACAAAGCGGATTTAATTAACAACTGCTGAGGTACAAGTTTAAATAAATTAAAGTAAGATTTATTTGTACACTGGCATAAAAGGTTGTATAACGCAGAATGAGATGTGTAGTAAAGATGCAATAAAAGTGAAAGAGTTCGAAAGTTCACTTCCTGCAATCGAGTGCATAAGATATCACTGCACGCGCGGATTACAATCGCGGTGTAATCGCATCGCACGTTTGTGCAACTGCTTGAGCAAGCTGCGATGGTGCGAGCCATACACAACATGACAAAGATGGCCTCAATATAGCCCCCTTTTGGTTGGAGAGTTGGAGGATCCAGGCGTCCGCGGCGGTGTTGTTCTCTAACTCTATCCTTGCACTCTCGCATATAGTAGCCGGCGGATGCGCTGAAGATAAGAAAATAACAGGCAGCCTGCGGTGGAAAAGTTCCGATAGTTGAGCGACGTGCGGCGTGCCGCAAACGATCGACTATAGCTTCAATAAACAGGCACTAGTTGTGAAACCTGGTATTGCTGCAGCAGCGCAATAGCAACAACCCGCGACAGATCCTCTCCGCTCGGCCGTGTCATTACGAAACGAGAAAAGAAAGTTAAAACCGTTTCGACCGATAGAATGTCGCTCCGTTCGCTTGCATTGCAGTGCTGTAATACATCCGCGGCCCGGTGTGACCCGTCCGCAATATTCGTAACGTAACTGCGGCTTTACGTCAAAATCGCTTCTGTTTGTTTACACAGTATTGGGTACAGCCTCGTTTTGAATCAAGAACAGCATCTCATTAATGTTAATTGGCATTATGGTGACATGAGATACACCTGACCTTGAACATAAAGACTTGTCACGATGTAGGTAAGTTTGACCGCGTTTTTAAAACGTACCAATGTTCTTGATCCAAGTAAAGATTTGTGACTACGCGTCTTCCTTGGCTCACTTCGATCGTTGAACGTCTGACTAATAATGCAATAAATCAACTTTCAACAACAAAGTCGAAGGTATAACTATAAAACCTTACAACTCGTGCAATGGCGCTACCTACACTGCTTGCGCCAGTTTAGCTCACTGATTTTATTAACATTCTTAAGGTATAATTTTCCTGCAAACATAGATACCTACGTAGTTTCGTATCTTGTGTGTGATCCTTAGACCTTAAGACCTTCCATGTTAGTGTGTTTCTGGGACATAGTCACACAACAACCAAGAATAACTTTTAATTTCATTAATAAGACTAATTTAGTCATATATTTATCTAGAATTGTAGACTAATAGACCGGTCAGCCAGTGACCCCCTTTTCGTGAACTCAACCAGAATCTCAAGTGTTGTTTTGGTGTTGCGTAAGTTGATGTGTTTTACGAGCAATTATGTAAAGTGGTGGATTGGCTGGTCGCGCGCAAGTAGGTGGGCGCTCGCGGCCGCTGCCGGTGCCGCGGTAACGGCTAAAGTGTTACGCGATGTGCTCGATTCAGAACGTGCTCTGTTCTGTGACGCAATTTACAAGCGAATGTGTGCCAAAACTGCATTCGAGCCTCCGGTGCCTTCACAGATTCACACGCGCACCACGAGATGAACACGCGCATGTTAAACTGATAGGTCCATTACACGGCAACTTAACAAAGGGCAATATAATCCAGTGCTATTGTTAGTCATTAATTACCAACGCAAAACCTACAAAGCGTGTCAACATGTAGAGTAATTGTTGTTTTTTTAAGCTCTTCACCAGACAACACCAATAATGTTTCCAGCTGTTATCAGGCGACAGATAAGATAGAGCACAGTACAGTACCCTGTGTTTATGTGCTGCACTCCGAGACCCCCGATAATGCATTATCGTAATATATAAGTACGGTAACTATTTGCTTACTCACTCGTTAAATGGAAACCAACGATAAAGCGTCTATTCTTCGTCTACAAACGCTATCGGTACCTACACAGGCGTCATGGAAACGCATAGAAAAGCGCCACTTTTAGTTACTGTCATGCGTCATTCATTTTTAGCAGCCTGTATTTTGTTATTTTAGATTTAGATTTGTATAATAAATATTAACTCTTAATTTGGCACGGTCAAGAACAGTTAACATACCATATGTTCACTTTTTCGTTTGGTTTGTGTTTTGCTGATTCAAAATCAAAAAGGGTTTGAATTCTCGACCTTTTTTATTTTTGCTAAATTAAGGGTTTACTCACAAAACCTTGCGAAACGGTTTAAACTGGTGGCAATACAGTAAAGATATGACATATATCTACTTACAGAAGAGCAATAAAAACTGAGCATGTATTTTAGTAAAGTTTGAAGGTACGAACCTATAATAACAAATATATGGAGATTGTTTTGTTAAGAAAGAAAAACAAACTATTATTAACGAGGCAGCGTGTTAAATTACAATATAGGAATTATTAATCTTTCTAGTATCTTTATTATTATTACACCTACGTGGTGTCGTGTAAACAAAGGTGTTTAAATAACGTTACGCTTAAATAGTCAACTTTATGCAGATAAGTTTGACAAAGGACAGGCGGACTCGAAGTGACTAGGTAGAAACATCGTGTTGGCCGTGGACGCGAAGTGATTATGCGTGGCTCTGGTCCACTTGAGACTCAATTAATGCATTCAGTGCCAAGAACCTCATAATGGAGTTTGTTTCATACAGAGACCTCGATAATACTGACTTTTAGGGCTGCTGATTTTTTCTTATGGAACTTGGCATTTTTACTTACAGGATAACCTTAATCAGTGGTTATTGGATGGTCACGAGACGTATTCTTATCAAATGGTACGTTTGGGGGTTTTTACGGATAATTTTAAGATGCCCATTCCAAAACAATAAGATGTGATCTCGGGATTTCCCTCAAGACTGCTGACACTGACATTTTTATGTGGAACTTAATGCTATAGTGATGTACGATTTACACACCTAGTGTCGAACCGTGCCGTACCGTGTGCTCGTGGTTACAGTCACAACACGGGAATGTTGCTACTCTTCGTAATTTTGCCGAGTAATACATACTGGATACACGAGTATAACCGACTAAACTAGGTTTGCATTACACGGCCAAAATACGAACTGTGGCAAGTGGCTCAAAAATCCCGTGTGGTGACTGTACCTGCGCCTCGCCTATCAGGGCCAGTATTCTACGCGGTAAAACAGTATTGCCTTTGCCTTGTTATCATATTGTTATTAACTCGGCCGCAATTACTGTCAAGTAAATAACGTTGACAATACTATAGCATGTGAAAGGCAATATGGTTTAACCAGTAGAATAGAGGCCCTCCACGTTTGCTAGATAGGTATGTTAAATAAAACCCTCTCGGTTCCTCGGAGTCATTTCGAGTTTTCGCTCTGTTATAGCATATTTCAAGTCTCGTTTAGGTTATAAGAGGAAAAAACTCGTTGGACAATGTCGCTTGGCCGGCAATGAACCCTCGCATTTACTCTGCCGAAACAATTAGCGGACCGGCGCGAATGTTATGAGACCACGTCTATTTATTAAATGCTAGTCTTTATCGTCGTCCCTCGCGTTCAGGCCGTGATGATTCTGTAAATTGTCCTTTTAGAACCAAGCTCCCTTATTTCCATATAAAATATACCCGATACGAACTTATTTGTGCTAAAAGTGTTAATTCAAATCTAGCTACAGGCGCGTACAATGAGATGTATACACTTTTTCCTCTTATTCCATTGAAATAAGGTATTTATGTACCTAATTAGATAAATTAAAATATAGGTTTCAAATAGAACGATTTAATTCACTTACAAAATATATTTTCTATCCCAGCCGAAGCCATTGGTGTACTTACATAGTTTGGTTATTATAAAGTTACTTGAGCGCAAGTGAACAATTCGATGTACCTAACTTAAAATAAATGTGAACCAACAAAGAGAAGCACTTAGCCTGCACATAATTCTGAGGTCAAAACTTAATGCTTCTTTATTAACATAATAACATCACCTGTCCACCTGGCGTAACCTACCAAAATTTGTGATTAAACATCATTAGCATGCACATAAATTAGACACTCAAAGGAAGTTAAGAATCAAATGTAAGCGTTTTTAAGTACATAATATGGGCAAGAAATGTAGTAGGTAAGGTATAAATACATATTAATAAATACTCTATTTGGGTTATAATTACGCAGCTGCGTTAACTTTTCCGTATTCAAACAACTGCACTTTATATTAAAGAGAAGGTAAAACATTGCAAAATTATCATCGAAAGCAAATCTAATTTCATCTATGTACTAAGCCATAGATAGGTGAGGTATAGCGATTACTGCTTTTAACGTTGGTACGTGGGACGTAAGCTATTGTCGCAATCTCGGCACAGGGCCACGCTCTGTGGAACCTCCAAGTTTGCCTCAAATTAGCGACTAAAGTATATTATACCTCGGCATAATGGCATCTCTACATTGAGCAACCAAGTGCTCAAGGTAAGCCACATACTAAAAAGCTAAACAATATTCACGCGTATTTGGAAAGCGCGACACCTTAGAATTAGTAGAAACGTAAAACTAATTTATTGACAGCAAGACTAAAACATTTAGATAGACGCTTCTACTTGATTGGAATAGGTACATATATAATTTGAAATGACAGAAACAGTAGAAATAACCAATCAATAAAGACTTGTGGAAGGCTGTTGCTACGAAGCAGTCCGAGGGGAACAAAGAATTGACTCATGGCCGGGCTCTTGTCGCCAGAGAAAGGAGCCGAGCTAAAAATAGTACAGTGACGATAACGGCCCGGCCGTTGGTCCTGGCCTACGCAGCTTGACCACTTGGCCCTATGCCCCCGACGTGCATCTTACTTGATGATGCTTTAAGCGCCTTTTGAAAAACTTCGCAGTCTAAATAATAATTATTGTTATTGATTAGCCTAATATAGTGTCCCACTGCTGGGCAAAAAGCCTTCTCTTGATTTCCACACCTCTTTCTCTTTCTAAATAATAACCTAATTATTATGTATTTCATATGGAACCGATTTACATAGGGATAGGGCGACGGAACCAGTAATGGACAAGGACCAATAATCTCAAAACATCGAACATCAAACAACTTGATTCTTATTTTACAGAACATAAGGGCCATTCATCCTTGAATTAAGAGTTAAGTGTCCATTATTGGTGCCTATCAGCTAAAAGTGTCCAACAATGGTGCCATCACCCTAGCAAACTTTCAAACCATTCTAGAAGGGCTCCATCTATTCATCAGCTGCTATATGCTTAAAATCTTAGAGGCCTAGCCTAAGACTGAGTTGTGTTGTGAAACTTTAAACAAACCCGTGCTTAAAATGACAGCTTGCAAGAGCACGATCAAGCTCAGCAATTCGGCAGAACTGCACTTCTCGAATTGCACTGCAACGTGATAGCGAAGCGGCGCCTCGAATCCCACGCAGCATCGCATTTCGCCAATGGAGCATGAGAGGAAATACTCTAAAATTACTTATTGTGTAGTAACGAATGCTGCGCTAGCACCACCGAGCTCCCACGACCGACGCTTATTGTTTACGTTGCACTCGAAGGTTTCTGCAACGTCTTAAGTGTTGGGAAACAACATGCTGTCGACTTTGATGATAGAACCGGCTGTTGAGAAACCTTTCCAGTTTAGATTGCGAAAAGTGTGGAAAGTTCATATTTACATATGCAGAATATGACAATACTACAACCTCTTTGACACGAGTGGGTAAACGAAATGACTGGCTAATGAATTATAGTATGAATCTTCAGCACTTGTATGACTTGAAGATTGGTAGAGGAGCATTCTAAGACATCACGAATTACCACGAACGGGGAATAATAATATACATTGCCGGAAAATATATATATGACTTGCATCAACATATTGGCTGTTAGAATAGAAGCAGCAGTGCCTTTAACGACACACGTGGATAGCTAATCGCGTCACGTGACATCTTTGAAAGTACCAACTATGAGTCTGCTGTACCAGTTTGTAGACAAGACTAGGTATTAAAACATAGAATATGCTAACCATTTTAACACATGCTCGTTATAATATTATGCTTATGGCGTTAATGTTAATGGTACCGAAAATAGATGGAAGCACGATCAAGTTTAACCAACCGCAACGCGTTGAAGCGTCTTCACGTTTGAGATGTAGGTTGGTTTAGTGTCTTATAAAACTTGTTGCTTTTATATTAATAACTTTTCCGAACTAATTGGTCTGAGTATTTAGAATCATGGGCTGCTAGGGCGTGACTTTTGGTGCGAATCTTTTGGATAAAGTAATGTTTGTTTGTAAGCGAGCAATACGGTTGCAAGCGTGGCGCGATCGCACGCTCCGCCGCCCCACGTGATTACACGCCTTACTGACCAACTAACAACCAGCGAATAACTAGCCGCTTGCATGACAACTGAAACTGAAAAATCCTAGGTATCACAACACTTGGAAATATACCTAGAAGTAATAAACATTGACTTCCGGGATAAACATATGTAAATGGAAAAGAGGAACGAGAGGCCTCAGCTCAGGTACTGTCTGCGAAACGCTCTGCCAAATAAATTGTAAGTTGGTGGGCATAAAATAAACGCTGAAGAAAAACTTTACAATTCAGCCATTTTGGTCGTTAAATTTAACAAGCAAGGTAGAGAATCCCTAGCGTTTTATCAGAGACACCTACCATCAATAGCAACAGGACAAAAGGGACTTTCACAAAGAGCTCTTTATAGTACCCCTACCAAGAGTGGTGCAAAAAATATTTCCAATACAATAGAGAGCGGTGGTGTGTGTAAATAAATAAAAGACAGGTAGACGGTTGTAGGTGTATTTATAGAACTGAACGGTTTTGAGCAATTTTTTTTGGGGTTTCGAAACCAAGAGGCTTTTGAAAAAAAAAGGTGCACCTTTTAAAATTCCCACTGGCAGAGATTTGAACATTTTGAACACGGTAATGGAATGGAAAAATACAACCTTACCATTACTGCTAACAATTAACAATCCACGGGGCTTGGTAAAATTAGTAGAAATCGATAGAGAGGTAAGTTTAATTTAAATCTAGGTAATCAAGTGTTCATTCCTCGTTGAAACTTAGACGAGGGGTTAAAGGCAAGTGAAAGTTATGATTATTTAGTTTTAGTAAGTACCTACCTATAAGGTGAATGACCACGAGTTCCGTGGTGACCTCTTGAATAAAAATATGTTTACTTGCAAAACACATGTTCACAACACAATCAGATGATAAATAGATATGTAAATTGCAGAATCCTCATCATAATACTAAATGAGTTAGTACATATCGGCATTTAAAAAAACAAGAAGCTGAACAAATATCATATTATTGTTACAGGATTTATATTGTGCTTACCATTTCACGGTACAGGCGGTACCTATACCTACCTGCCAACTAAACAGTGAAATAAAGGCGTGTAGGCATTTCTGCTCTGTAACCTGATTCTATCAAAACTACTCAGGTGCATGAAGTCGGTATGACGTACGGTGGTGTGAAAGAATAAGACTGCGTGTATGTGTGCGTAATCCAAATGTAAGCCAGCAACCCCAAGCAACAAGTGTCTTCCCATGTAAAAAAAACACAAAACCCTGAGCAGGTAACATATGATGGGAGGGTGGGAGCAAACGATTTATACCCATGTGCATTGGCTAATAGGACCGGTTTTCCCTCGCTGCCATAAATAGATTACAAAACCATGCCACAGTTGAAGGATAGTAAACTTTACAGCATAGAAGATTAGATTCATTTTGGAAATCAGATAAATCAATTTGTGACCCCTTGGTGATGTTATATATGCCTTGCCTAAGCCAAGATTACTCAAGGGTTCAAGATACAAGATACGACATCGTAGACCTACCTACTTATTTATCTTAAATTACGAGCCACGCACGTTGTAGTAGGTTTTTCAGTAACTTATTGTTTTAATTGAGTTGCAAGGCGTTTTCACTAAAACGTGTACCCCAATCAAGGACTAAAGTTAAGGAATTTGGCTAGTTTTCGTCACAAAACTGATAAAGTTAAAGTTCCTTAATTTCAGTGCTTAATTTGTGGTACACTTTTTAGTAAAAACGCCCTGCAACACTTGCAACTTACCTATCTTGTCAATATTTTTAATATTATTTTTTAAATGACTTCAAGATTAATATCAGTTCAGTAATCAACTTTTATAATAAATAGTCAGGAAAATCAAGTAGATCAAGAATAATGAAAAGAATAATTTACATTAGGGTCTGCACAAACGTGGTGATTTTTTGCGATACCCAGGTACCTAGTTAATCGCCTGGTCAGAACTTGGCTTCCTTTCTTAGAAGTTAACGATCCGATAAGGTACCTAATCCTAGGTAGGTAAAAGCTCAAAGAAAGACTTATCCGGACAATTATTAAGACCTTCTGTTACGTTTGATAAGAATCTTTAGATAACCATTCATTTGTGATATGGGATATGGCAGACAATAAACTTCTGCTTTCTAGTAAACAATTTTCTTTTACAATTGATAATTAAATGTTGATAACTAATTCGATCAATAATGTAATACCTACCTAAGTGCTTAATTTGGTTCTTATTTAATGAGTTTGTGAAATTATAGTAGGTACCTACCTACCCAAGTGGGAGATTTTGACAGAATAGGCGAAATAGGTAGGTAGGTACACAACTAGACAACATTCAACCATAGGTCAAAGGATCATATCATTCGCGAGGGTGTATTTCGATAGGTGTTTAAAAATAACATCCGAGGTAAGTTTTGACTTTTTAGGGTTCTGTGCTTTAGGCCCCTCTTCCGTCTGTCGTTTCGTTCGTACATATGCATAGGTAGGAATGGTAAGTCGCGAGACTTTAAACTAAATAAACTAACAGACCTAGATACATAGTACCTCGGTGTTTTATGTTAAATGTTGACCCTTAAATGGTATGAAATTAGATACCTAATTATTTTAATTATTGAATACCGGGCAAGAGATTGCCGGACCATGGTCAGAGTAGGCTTCTCGAAAAAAATAGGTAGGGAGGTAGTTGGTAAAAAAGTAATTTCGCCGGTTTTCGTCCAGTTAGCCGAGTTGCCAGCTTTGGAGGTCCAAAATTATCGTAATGTTCAAGTAATAGAATGTAGATACAAAAAAAATAATTAAGTCCTAATATGCTTTATTTTAAGCTTATAATATTAAGTTATTTATAGACAGTTTTTTTAAATAAAAATGTTAATTATAAAAGTACCGATTTCGCCAGTTTTCGTCCCCAAATTTTGGTATTCGACCGCATATCTTTTAGTTTTTGGCTACTTGTACTAGTACCTAGATGAACTACGAAATATTAAAAAAAATAAGCTTGGTTAACAATCTTTTACTTATTGGTAAATATCTACCTACCTGAGGTAAGTTTTCTTTCTCTTTCATATTAAGTAGGTAGCTAACAACATAGGTATTATTTTGAACCTAAACAAACAACTAAGCTAAAATGCTTAGAGGTGTAAATTTTAGTTTTCGTCAACTCAGAGCAAATACAAGAAAAGTAATCCAATATTTAAGGTGTTTTTATAATTAGGTAGGTATGTATAATTTCTTTAGAAATGACAATGAGCTTAGGTTCCTGGCTAAAAAAATGATCAATTTCGATATGCGACAATGCTTTAGTGGGTAGCTAGAGGTACCTACCTACTCCCCAAGAAACATCAGACGAAGGAATAGAGATCTAGTCACATTCGATTCGAGAGGTCGAAAAATTTCCTTCGTGTAGTAAACTCTCTAAATATGTAGGTAGGTATATTGACATGAAAATTGGGGATTCGGTCATAAGTAAGAAAATATCAGCCCAGTCAATTTAGTAACAAGACTAAATAAAATAGATTCAAAGTACCTACCTACGATTTTACCAAGTTCCATGTAAAGAGGGTTACTATCAAACTCCATCCTATGAAAGGTTGGTGTTAGCGAAATCCTCTTTTTGATATTGCACATCTTGGCAGTAACACACTTCATTAAAAGAAGAGTGCACGTAGGAGTTTATGTGCATTCTTACAATTCTTATGTACGAACTAACGATCAGAACGCGCCCCTATTCAGCCTTGCAGTTGCATTGCAACTTAGGTTAAAGTTACGTTTAATGATCTCATCGCTATTAAAACAAGTTGAACCTGCGCGTAAACAGTGAAAAACTACAATAAATACCTACCTATATGACCCATGCATCCAATAAAATACTGTTTACGAACGCTCGTAGGTAGGTAGGTTAATTTGACAGCTGATAACGCATTGTTTTGAAGGCAAATTTACATCTAGTTCTTTTTTATTTAAATACTTAGATATTCTAATATTTGGTATGAATGGTAAACATTTTTTAAGTGTAGGTAGACTTATTTGTTACCTACCGGTACTATTTTTGGTCAAGTGATTTTTGGTAGGTAATAAAAATGTTAGTAAATAGGTAGGTGGCTATCTGGATTTTTCGAGGTTAATTTCAAAGACGTAATGTTTTGTATTGAAAAATATACCTAGACTATCAAAACATATCTTAATTAAGTATAAAATGATAGGTAGAAAACTACCTACAATTAACTTAAATATATTCATGATTTTCAACATACCTTCAATAACAGATCACCAAAGTCGTACAGCGCAGACTGATGCATTATGGCCGTAGACATTGTATAAACCAAATCGTCACTTATTCCAGATTAAGTTGTTAATAATTTGGTTTATATATATCTGCAAACTGTTTCACTGAAGCACGGATTTGAGGGGGGTCGACGAACTCACTGTAATTTTAGGTTAGTTTTTGAAATGTTCACGATAGTTTTAACGAGAAATTTAAGGGAACTAGTAATGCAGTAAATTCGTTGCTTTTTTGTTTGATTGTTCGATGACCACAGATTGCGTCCAAACTAGTTGGCCGAGAGTTAGCTTTTTCTGTCTACTATTGAGCCAGATAATTTTTTTGAACACAATTTCGCAAACGAAGCGAAAATGTACAAAACTGTCCTTTGTTTCTGAAATGTCTATTTCACTGTTTTCGCGTCTTTACGGAAATTCACATAAATGATCAAAAACTAGCGCGAACTGCAGCGATGCTAACTTTTGTAATAAAAACTTTTTACTGTTTTCGACTTTATACTCCAAAACTTAGTTCTGGCTGGTACAATCGCAAAATAAAAAAATATATATTCGCTGAGTCAACGCTCGCGCAAAACGCACCACACGTTCATTCCGTCAAACGCTTGCTCGCGTACTGAGCTGGCCGCGAGCGGGTAAATTTTGTTTTCAAATCAAACAGCGCGATCACGTTTCGGTTTCTGAGCGAGATTCGTTTTCCATTCGGGCGCGTTCGGCTACGATCGGGAATATTCGGCTGTCTGTTTTGTTTTTGCTTCTCCCGCCACAACAAAACTCCCTCATCATGCTATGGTAGGTTAGGTAGGTATTTTTATTATGAATGTCTAGGGATCATCAATAAATAATGCTGCTGTTTTATGTGTGTTAGTAGGTACTACTAAGTTATTTAATAAAATATTATTTATTTTTTATAGGTACCTACCTACTTATTGACTTAATATGAATCAACTTACTCAACCATCAGAGTAAAAAGTTAAGTAAGTAGTTAGCTACTTACCTAGTTTAAACCTACAAAATGTGCAAGAGGTCTTTTAGTCTTTCATAGGAGAGCGAGTGAGAGAAACAAGGACAACACACACAAGCTATTGCACTGTGCTTAACCCTAAAGGGGGGTTTAGACCAAACGAGCAAATGCTCATTGTAGCACAGCTCTTTTGATCTGCACAGACAACGAGCATTCATTCGTTGTTCTATATGTGTTCGCCATTGTTCGCCAATGTTTTAAAATAATATACCAACATATAACTGGTTTTAGGGTTCCGTACCCAAAAATGAAAAAAACTAAACCCTTATAGGATCACTTTGTAGTCCGCCCGTCCGTCCGTCTGTCTCTCAAGACCCTTTATCTCGGGAACGCGTGGAGGTACCTATCGAAATGAAATTAAAACCATATACCTAGGTACTCACTCAGGTCTACAGTTCCTTGAAGCTGTGAAAAAATCAAGCTTCTAAGATAACGTAAACAAAAGATACGGCCGTTTATGCCGCAAAAAACGTACATAAGTATAAGTATTTCGACACTATCAAGGGAATCAAAATGTATAGGGTACTAGTGACCTACATAATCCAAAACTTATATTATATATAAAAACCTTCCTCTTGAATCACTATATCTATATTAAAAAAAACCCGCATCATAATTCGTTGCGCAGTTTTAAAGATCTAAGCATACAAAGGGACAGACAGACAGCGGGAAGCAACTTTGTTTTAGGGTTGGTTTAGACCAAGCGAACGAACAAGAATGCTATGGCGTTATCTCTTACGTTTTCTTTGTAAAAATAAAGACAAAACATGTTCTAGAGAATTTGCTCGTTTGGTCTAAACCCACCCTAATACTATGTAGTGATAGTGATTTTCCGTTGACCTTTGAAATTTGGCAAGTAATACCGCCTTATACAGTGTATTACTTACCAAATTTCATAGGTCAACGGAAAATACCAAAAGAAGACCTGTTTTTTGTGATTTAATTAAAAATGTATTAAAGTTTTCAGATTTTTTTCCTATACTTGTAGTATAAGTTATTCTTCCGTCATCCAATTTCTCTATAGATCCGTTTTTTCACGGGTTCGGATCGGATTCGGATCGGACATAGTGCGGAACCGCTCTAAGCAAGGTATCCAATGCCGGGTGACTTGCAAAACGATTGATTTTCGAGATTGGGCTTAAATTTCAGAAGTCTGAACTGGTTCCGAAACTGATTTACCTATCTTTTATTAACATATATTAAAGTTCATTAAACTGTAATTCTTGACGTGCTGTACCTGAACCGAGAAAGCAAGGATTTACTATCGTTATCTTGAACTCCTCCTCTACTAGCTCTAAGGTTTACTAGACGAAGTAGGGTAGAAGTACCGGTTTTGGCCACTCTAAGTATTAATTTAACTAATATCTAAAGTAAAGCATTATGAAATTACAAATATATTTTTAAATTTTATCTTTATATTAATCTTCAATCTTAACTACTTATGAATATAATTCTTAATTTTACAGTATTTTTGATGCTCATTTCAACCTTAAATGGCCAAAAAGGGTACAGTGGCCAAAACCGGTACTTAAATAAATAATAAATAAATAAATGTCAAGGGACAATCTCACACAAATTGACCTAGTCCCAAACTAAGCTCTATGCTTGTACTATGGGTACTAGACAACGATATAAATACTTACATATAGAAATATATACTTAAATACAAAGAAAACATCCAAGACTCAGAAACAAATACTCGTGCTCATCACACAAATATCTGCCCTTACTGGGATTTGAACTTCTACCCTATATTGCTTTTACGAGTAGTTAATAGCTATTTACACCTTAAATCATGATCATCGTGCCTTATTACCCCTTCATGGATCCTCTCATGCCCACCGAAATAAACCAGAAAGCGTAGTTAAATTTCAGTAACAGGCAGCTCCGTAAATTCAAAACAAAAATATTTGGAATAACAATAATATACGAAGACGCACGTCGCGAACACAACGCGCCGTCGAGAAACACGAAGTCGATCCACCGGTTAAGGTTCAAGCCTCACAACTATCAATTTTGGAGTAAAATAAGAAGGCGATTCGATAAAAAAGTTTGCAATTTTAGAGCTGGTTCGGCCGGGACCGACCAATCGGGCCGAGTCCCCTGGGCAACTTTTTATTATAGCATTCGCTCGCTGTAAACCCGTTTGACGGTTTTAGTGTTATGTTATGCACAATATCGTGAGCTGTTGTGGTCGGCTGTACGTAGGTTCATGTTCTTGGGCTTTGGACGCAGCGATTGCGACATAGCGCGTAAATCAAGATATGACGGAGCTAGGGCCCATTTCAATGTCAAAGTTGGTTTTTAAATTTCCGAAAGTATGTGTATGCCGTGTATTTTTTAAATGCTTTATGGAGCAGGCGCCTTTTTTTTATTCCTAGGTACTTACGTACTTATTAACTTTTTTGTTACAGGCTGACTGACAGATTCGTTGGAAACCGTAATATATTTCTATTGAAATATAAATCGATTTCACAGCAGCATAGATTAGACTATAGTTTTGTTATAATCTGCACAAGGAAGGTAGATAGGATTCTTTTACGTTTATTAATAAGTTTTATAGAAACGTCTCTTCGTTACAACAATATGTAGAATCGTATTCTCAAAGGGGTATACTATTTCTCGCAGTTAAGCATTAACGTTTTCTCATGGGAAATATTTTGTAACGCGAGTTGCGTTAGAAACTGAAACGTATGAGTTTGATGGGTCAGCGTCAAATGACTGGCGGCACATGGTGTTTGTGCTTAGTCCAGGTATGCCTCCTCGAAATACAACACCCTGTTCAAACGCGGTGCGAAGTTCAGCTACTCGAGTAGACGTCGACACTTTTGCGCAGCGTAAATTCCGATTTTCATGCGACCAGTAACGTCATGCTTTTTCCGTCTAAATGAGACATTTGCCAATTCGTAAACTTGAAATGAGCCAATAACTTAACGTAATGCGTCTTGTCACAAATGCTACTGGCTGAAAGTCAACGCTGTAGGTTTTTGACACCTCAGCATGCTAATGCTGAGCTAGTTTCCGATTTACTGTCGCGAGAACACACCCATTTCGTGCTTTTCTGTTGTCATTTTGTGTAGTTTTAACCTTTGTTATATTTGTGTGCCTTTTGTGTAGTGAATATATGTTTTTCTTTTTTTTTTTCGTTCTTTTAATGCTCATAATGAAAGAAAAGGTAGGTAATAAAATCCTGCTGGATAGTCATGATGTTTTTACTTGGGCACATGTTTCGTTTCATAAGAATAAAATAGTCTATACGAAGACCGAATTCTTTTGAATTTTGACAAAACATTCGGGTTTATTTATAGTCTAATGTATTCGCTAAGTCTTTGTAAAATTACCCAATGGGTTCGTTTATTGTAAATTTTGAGAATGAGCGCTTGATAAATTTGGTTAGGTTACCGTATTGGATGGCCTGATTCTGATGAATGGGTACTAGAGTTTCATGAGGTTAAATGAACTTGTCTACGGGTCAATTCTTGTTTTGCCCAATCAATTCAGCTATAGGTACCTATCAAGCAGAATAATCTTGGTGGTGTATGTATAGAATTAAAACCCTGACCAAGTTCAAATGACCGGCTTCGATACCGTAGAAGTGTAGAGTATTCTTTTAGTGACCACTTTGACCATCCTGTTTAAAGTTTTCCGTGCTAGCTAGAAGTTTGCCGTGCTAGCTAGAAGTTTGTCAGGGATGGATCTATATCTGCGGGCCTATTAGGTATTGTGGCCGTGTTTATCGGTGTATATAGACGTGAATGAAACATCTGTCACTTCCCGGCCAGTACGTAAGTGCGAGAGTGAGGGATGCTTTATACACATGCGATAAAGGTGATTAAGGTGACCATAATAAGGGCCCTGATGACTACAGAAAAGACAAGAAACATACCATACGATATTTTTTATACCTACAGATCAGGTTCTTATTCAATCTCGATCTATTTTACACGTGCTGGATGCCTATTATATTACTTGTGTAAGAGAATTAAGGAACTAAACATTTAGTTACTTATGGTAGGTACTTGTCTTTCTTTCGTTTATCTTGATATTATACGAAGCATTATTTAACGATAGTTTTGGTTGGACTAAATAAAATAAAGTATGGATTATCGATTAACATCAAAATTCGATAGATGAGAGTCACTTCGACGGGTCCAAAAGGGCCACGAGCAAAATCGATTTAACTATTAAAGTTGCCTATTAATTAATTGTGACAATAGAGTACATAGCTTATTTAACTCTAAGTAACCACCACGTTAATGGTGTTTAGTTTCGAACAATACACAGGGGCCTGTCAATGTGCATATCGCATTTAGAAAATCGACATAATGTATAAGTATTAACGTAAACTGATGAGATGACAGCTCGCGTAGACCGCTTATGTCAATTCTAAACATTTCAGGTCTATAGAAAACATAAACGTTAGCAGCCTTTGCATCTTGCCTAGGTCTACTGTACCTACCCTTACCATGAGTTACAATAACCATACTCGCTAGTGAGCCGAATGCTCTGTCCCTCGCACTCTATAATAATACTATGAGAGACAGAGCATTCGACTCGCTAGCGAGGACAGTAACTGTAACTCATGGTAAGGATGATTACAATGTGCCTACTACCTATTTAATAAACAATCAAAAGTTAAGATATAATTTACGCCTACTCGTATTTTCTGTACATATCTTGAAATAACCGCGTTAAATGATGGGTTCTTATAACATTTTGGCAGGAGATTAAGGAATTCAGGAAGAATAATTAAAAAAAAACACGGTCAACAACTTGTAATTAATGGGAAGCTGACTTGCACCGCGGTATTTATTGACTGAAGACCATTTTAAAACTTCCTGTTTTAATGTGAAATGTCAGAGGAAATTGGTTGACAGTGTCCTACCTCATTAAGGTTTTTTCGCAGGCCTCCTCATGGTATGTGAATTAAAACTATTTTGAATTAAGGTCTGTTGATTCTTACTTGTCTTATATAGTAAACAACTTTCTAACCTCAAAATTAACCTTATTTGGCTAAAACAGCTATTTAAAACAAATTAAAGCAATCACAGACAATACATTGGCCAAGTGATGTCCAAAATGTTTACTCAGTTTACTTTATTTACGATAAAAGAGCTGTTTTAGCCAAAAAAGGTTCATTTTGAGGTTAGAAAGTTGTTTACTATATAACACAAGTAAGAAATGAAAAGACCTTATACCCTTGTCTCGTTTTACCAAAAAACTTAACTAAAATAATAGAGCTCTATGAATGCAAAACCAAGATACACCAGGACCAAGAAAATAATACTAGGTAATAGACATTTCCGGTAAAGCAATATGGAAGTACCTCGCGAACAAAAGGTTATATAACTACAGTAATAATTAACAGCCGAGGGATGCATAAAGCCGAGGTAAAGTGTAAACAAAGGACCTTTAACAACAAAGCCAGGTAACTGCCTTTTACGTAGGTAATGCTGTAAAATAGTGTTAACCAAACAAACATAAGTTTACACGCGGTGAGAATCAGAACTAAATTGTGCACTGGTAAGTAGGTACGAGTACGACACAGACGATAACAACAGAGGTGACATTGTCGCTACATTCTCTATTAGCATACCTGTCCTGACGGACGCCCTAGGCTCGTCACTAGCAATTAAGGTGCATAGTTTAGTTGTTATCTGAAACTGTAGTAAAGATCTGCAAACGCATGACTCGTTTAATTCAGCTATATTAAATCAATTATTAAATGTCTCAGCAATATTAGTGCCCAGTCAGTTCTTATGTTATAATATTTAGTGTTGATTTCCTGGAAGAGAGGGAGAAAACAATCTAGCTGTACAATAACAGATCGGTTAGAATATAGCAAATCTTCTTCAAATAATACGGTTTGTAGCCGTAATGACGCATAACATAATAAAACTAGATACACTCTGCAAATAAATAAAGGGTATCTTTCTGTTGACAGTCTCTTAAGTACCTACGGAAAGTTTGATATCTCCAATGACTTTCATTAGTTATCATCACTTCAACACTTGGACGTCAGTCCCCTACAGCCCATACTAATAAGTGTCGTTGAATAACCCATGCGCCCGGGATCGGCCGCTAGCGCATCAATAATGGCGTGTATGAGATCATTCAACCGCTCAATCACACATACATGAGCAGCTTATGAGCAACTTGTCGGGCTCCACCTTCCCTTTATGGTGGTCGGTTTTAAAAGGGCAGTTTGCTGATCACCTCGAGAGAACGCACGACCCTGCGCCTGCGCGCACTGCCGGGTTCCACACACGACAACATTCATATGTGATTGGGCTCGTACTCACAAAAGAAGGGCCTTTGTGGATGGCTGCTTGATCAGGAAACGAATCATTCAATAGCAAATCTTTGAAAAGGTGAAAAGTAAAGGGAACTCTTGCTTGAAGGTAGATGCTTGTCCGGGAGTCCAAAAGACGCAAGCAACGTAAACTTCGTATCCTTTGCACAATAGAAAAATATGAAATAGAGATGTTTAATTGTGTATCCTTTTAAGTTTTGAAGGTTCCGAAAGCAACAACGGAACCCTAATAATTTCGTCAAGTCCGTACCTATGTCACAACCATTTTACTCAGGGACGTATGCTTGTTATTTAATAGGCAGGTGCACGTAATTGTGAACCGCTAAACGTTTTATTGTAGACATCAAAAGAAAGCAATTTTAGGGTTAGTACTATAGGTACTAAACTATACCAAACCGTAAACATATTTTTTTACAGGTAACAAATATTTTACCGTAAACATAACAAATATTTTATTTTTATTTAATGGAATATGTGGCGAGGTTTAAACTCGGTTTTTTTATTAAACTTTTCATTTAATTCCCAGAATATTTTGACATCGATTTCATGAATACAATATTTACAAGTCTAACTTTAATTTTATTGTTAAAAAATACGTGTTGTGTTATTGCTTTGTATTTGGCAATTAACCTTAAATTCATGCATGCTTTCCCGAACGGGTTGTTCCTATTATTATGCTTTCTGGAAATAAGTAGTTCCTAAACCCGTTGAAAATACAATTGTATTGCAACCCAAGGTTTTAAGTCGCATTTGTAACATGAACATTTTATATACGATAACAATCAGACATAAAGTTTTGAATTTATGTTCACGAAATAATGTGCGCATCTGCGATAAAGTGTAGACCCGAGGTGTGCGATGACACCGCCACGTACCCATTTTACCCAAGCCGAGGAAGCGGTAATGCTTCTTAAATCTGATAGTATAAAACGGTCGCTTATTGTTTCCAAAACGTAACATTATCAAATCAATCTGCTTAAAGTCATTACAGCGATTTTGTAATGATTTACATTCGAATTACAACACCGAGCGTGGGTAAAACGCGATATTCGGATGCGATTCGTGCATCGAACACGAACGAGCAAAAAATACAAGTTTACGTGTTCTGCCACAATTAAGTGGTTTAAATCTATGCATGCGACCATAATCGTTTCGTCATACATTACTTAGATCAACATAAACTATTTGCGGTTAGCGAACGATCGCTGGTTCTCGTGACGCTATGCAAATACTCATATAGATAAACAAAATCAATAATGCCCGTACCTAATACCCTGATATGGCTATATTTCCCCGTGCAGTAACCTTGGGATGTTTTTACGGCGGCGCAGTGGCGTGTAGGCTTAGCCAAATCGCTAAGCGGGTAGTGATACCCTAACGGGCCAAATAGTTCTTATCTGTATTTGCTATGCTTTTAGCATCTTCCCTCACCTTTCCTAAGTATCATTGTAAACAAGCAAAAACCTACATCGTTGTTGTAGGTACATACAAACAACATATCACAATACTTTACGCACCATTTGCAGTAGATTAAGAACCGGAACGTGATTGACGGTAAAATTCACATACGCCACGCCGTAGTACTCACTTCCTATTTTAATTGGCTAAGAACAGCAGGAATATATTAAGTTTAACTGCTTATTGATGTTAATACAAAGCGGAAGGTTCCAATGTCAAAATTATAAATTGTAGAAACTGCGGTGGCTTTATCCACAATGATTTCCGGTCTGGCGCCGTTTGCTCTAACGCTGCGATAAAAAACGATGCTACGAATTAACTAGTGTGCGAGTGTTGTGTTCGTGTACGACGTAAACAGTTTAAAATCAACACAAAGAAGTCCGGTCCGGGCAGTTCCGAGATGACACACCTGGCAAATTATCGTAGTATCCAATAAAACAATACTTTTATAACTGTCCGCTATTACCAGTTCTTCGTCCGCTTACGACGTGCGTATGCGGCCTGGAACGAAGCAAGGGTATTAATCTATATCTTGTCCCTCAGTACCTCCTTTTCTTTCTCAAGTATTAAGAAAGAAACGAACTGAGGGATAGTTATCCTGGAGTTGATCTTACCAGGCTCGCAACATTGTCGAGGCGGAGACGGGACCCGCGTTAAATAGCAAAGCCTAGCCTTGTAGCAGGACAGTAGCCTTTTTATTCGTTAACATAGTGGTTAATTAAGTGCGTATATTATCCGAAGTAGCTCCATAAAATAAAATTGCGCGTATGAAAGTTAGCAAATACTGACGTATATTATTCGATTGTGAATGTACTTTACTTATGTTAAATGAATGGCTGATATTAACAAAATTCTGGACTTTGAAGCGGTTAGGTTGGATTTATATTTTATCTATAGGTACCGACAGACTTATCCAAGTCTTCGGTGACTGCCTGACAAACAACGCACTGCCTAAATTTGGAGAGAATATTGAGAATATTGTATCCATAGTACCTACACAAGGAAATATTTTTTTGGAAATCGTCCCCTTACGGGAAGATAGGGGGTACCAGGAAAATAATTTTATGCGTACGAAGCCGCGGGCGTCCTCATTACATATGCTATTTTTTGTAGTATTGTGAGGCGTACTCTTTTGACTTCATCTTTAACAATACTTCTCCTTCTTCTTCTTCTTCATAAACTAAAACTGTATGAAACCAAGACTTTAACCACGATCACACATAGGTACAATTACCCTTTTGGCTTTTACAGCGAACATATTTACATAATAAATATAGGTACTAATATTAACTAACCCCGTTTGATACTAACACTAATGAATGAACAGGACGATAACACAGCTAATTATGGCTAACACGGTGTTTTAGCGGATATCCGGCTACCAGCAATTATTTATTAGTCGCATTTTTATAAGGAAAAACAACAATATTATTTTACCTATTCTTATTAAAACCTGATTAGTTATCCAACTTTATTTCCTCGAACAAATAATCAGATTGTTTACTAATTTATCAATTTATTTTTTATTATTAATTTGTCTGTCTGCATTTGTTTGTCTTAATTTAACCAGATCAATCAAATAAGAATAGGTATTTATATATTATACGTGTTGTTATTGTATGTTTTTATGGCACAGTTGCTACCGCTCTGCAATTTAATTTGGCATAATATATCATTCTACATTGTATACCAGCCGTATTCCACGTTGTCTCTACTCGTATTGTTATAAACTCCGCCGCCATTACAGTCAAGTAAATAAGAGCTATCATAACGATGACTATGCGCTAACATGTCAAAAGCAATTAGATTTAGCCCGAGTAGAATATAGCCCCAGCCATATTTTTTTGCTTTCTTTTCCGCTTTTTGGGGGGCATGGTCTCCTGGACCCTCGGGAGCCGCCCCTTCTTGTAGATTAAATAAACAAAAACCGATTTAAAAAAAGTGGCGAATTTCTTTATCACATGAGCTATCCCCACTTAAATTGTATTACGTTTCGTACCCTTGAAATATACCACATTGCTTTTAAAATACCACGTGTTTTTGTTAACATTAACACGTGGTTAAATTCATTCGCTCTTTTGCTAACTTCGTCTTGCGCTTATCACGATATTTAACCAACTTAAAAAAATGTATCTCGGGTTACTTTACTTTTAATCTTTATGGTTACTTTGTTTACTTGTCATCGTTAAAGCAAATTAATTTGAACGTGTGCTTAGTTCAAAAAATGAATTTCCTTTCAAGAAACATTTTTTTTATCGTGTTCATCGAGCCTTCTCGTTTATAAAACGTGATTAATCAATGTTGCAGGTTTAATCTTACGAATTTTAAAATTGATGTTTGTGCAAGTCTTTAATTATGGAGCAGTGCAAAACAATTAGGTTTACAAGTTACAACCAAAACGGAGCTTACTTTAGCGTGATTTAGCTTAATCTTAGAATACTAGTTTGATCGCGTGCCAGCGTGACTTGACCCGTAAATACGTACAAACTGCGTGGTCGGGTGTGCCACGACCATGGTTTTATTTTGACGCACCACCGTCCAGGAATCTATCTCCACACTACGCCTGGGCACGTGGGCCAAGCATTGATAGTCGAGGAAGATTAAAGACGTCACTTCGTCTCTACTCTCGCTTTGATTTTTCTAAGAGAATAACAGCACAGCTCGAGTGGCTATTAGTACCAATAACGTAGATCGGTCGAGGAAGTCAGGAACCGGTTCGCTCACAGGCGACGCCGTGTCGCCAACTCGCCAACGCTCACACATGCTATTTATTATAATACCCCTTCTACAGCCACTTTATCACTAGGAAGTACTATAGGTACTCATGACGTGATTGTTGTATTTTCATAACGGATTATGAACGCTGATTGCTGGTGGAAAATTTTATAGCTAGGTTAGGAGATGCAACGGTTACGTTGCGAGGCGGCTGGGTGGATGTATGAGACTGGTCATTGCGCGTTTGGTATACGTTTACCTGATTTTCCAGAATAAAACAGCTGAAATGTCATTAATTTGCAATTAATTTCAATGCGAAATAATGTTCAAAGCAAATTTAATTGAGACGCATGTCAAAATGTTAACGCAGATTTATTTGAATGACGCAGGAATATTTACAGATGTGCCGTTTTGAAGAGATTTTTAGGGAATGACCGTACTAATGATGAGGTGTGCTTGAGAATTCTCGAGAAATCTGGTCTGGCACTTATGAACGCAGGAAAATTAGTAATGAAATGACTTTTTAAGTTCAAAGAGTTCTTTACAAGGTTCGAGGCTCAATTTGACTCCATTGCAGGACAATTTATGAGGATAAACTACAAAAAAAATGCAAAATGAAATTAGTTTTATTCGCCAACAAACTGGATAACAGTTTGGCGAGCATGTAATTAGTTCAAAACGCATGTACCTTTTTTGAAAAATAAACGAAAAAAAAGCCTTTACTAACACGTGTTTTTATTTTCAATCTCTTCATGGTTAAGTGTTAGGTTTTTGTTTTCAACGTGTTTGGTAACACAACCGACGGCAAACTTAAACTTACCGTCATAATTGATCAAATTCAGCAAGCAAATTGATCGTCAAACGTAAAAAAAACTGGCATTCCATCGGAGTGAAATACAGAGATATAAAAGTAAAGCCCCAGGTCGTCTAAAGGCCCTAATCGCTCGAGACTCCGAGAGGCGAGCCTCGAATTATATCAGCACGCACTAATTTGAATAATGAACAGCGTTGCTTGACGACCGGTTTGATCCTCCCGCGGACGCTCGCTCGTGGCCTGGCCACTTTATTTGTCCTTTAGTTAGTACGTAATTACTGGAGAAGCAAGTTCCAATGGTTAAAGGCCTTGTACTCCCTACCCATATTCGACCTCAAAACTTAACACCTTCTTTTTACTTTGCCCGTATTGTTACCACAGCGAATGTAGCCGGCCAGAGTTGTAATGAAGTCTCTTTAGTCCTTTATGCTAGAGTAAGTCTCAGCGAGTGAGTAATAATACTATCTTTTTCACATACAGAACAAGCGCAAAGGATGGAGCTATTATGGTGGAGCCTTGCACGAAGTTGTTGGTTCGTAAGAACAGTAAACCGCGGGCAGGGTCGATGTCAGCCCGTAAACGTAAGTTGTTAAATTTTATGCTGTTTCTGAGAATTAGTTGGGTTTAAAGAAGTACCTAATATAATTTTAGCTCAAGACGAAACAGAACTCTAGGTTCTTATTGTTACTGCTACGGTAAAAATATAGTTAGGAACTGTTTGATCCACAAAAACAGACGAAAGTGACAAAGTTAATGATTTATATTTGGACCCAACAAGGCCAGTTCATCGAGATCATTCTTTTCTTTCTACTCGTTCCTCTCAAAAAATTCGAAGTTACATAATTTAAGAACAAAGGCGACTTGGAAAAAACTTAACGCCCGCAGAGTTGGGCGGAGAACAAAGCGCGCTCGCCAAGTTATGTTTTTATAAGTTCTCCAGAAGTAGGCCTGGCTATTTAAAGCGTCACATAAATCGCGTTCGCGAAACGAAACAATAAGGGCAGCCATTTTCGTTTTTTTTTTCTCGTAGCGGCAATCAGTGGGCGAATAGCGGTGTGTTATATAACTCTACTGGTTAGACTGAGATGTTGGTCGCGAGATTGTTTTAAACAACGAACAACCTATATTCGCGACATGCCTAGTCGATATTGTGACCACACGAGTAAATAAATATCCGTACGGAATTCATTCAGGCGATTGTGACCGACTGGTTTGTATGGATGTATAGCAGTAACTCTTATTTAATCTGTGGTACTTAATGTAAAGTAATATTTTTTTAGAAGGGATGCAAATAATAAACAAAACAGCGAAAGGAACTGAAGGGCTGAAAATATATCTTTGACGATACCGAATCTAGACCCTTCGTATTTATTAACCTAAATCTATTAAGAACCATTTAAATTATAATAACCAGAAAACGGAACAATAACGGCAGTAAACATTGCTCTGGCTTATTCCTGTTTGGTATTCAATAGTCAATATTGGACTTTTAATTTGATAAGAAGTTACAAAGCGTGTTTTAAAACTCGACGCTCAACATAGGCCGGCCCGTCCGCTATTAATAAACGCGATAATGGTGTACTGTCGGCATATAAATTAATATTAATCAGCCAGTAACATTGCGTTTCAAGTGACTCTAGTAAGCATATGATATGCGTAAAAATAAAATATAAAACATGCAAGTGAACCGGTTTGGTGTAGCGACACATGCCAGAACGATACTGAGATGTCACTGTAAATATTCATACTTTTTTGTTGTGACATCTAACAGAGTTAAGTATTTTACCTTGGGTACGACTTTGCGTAGCGGCGACTGCGGTGGCGGTGACTGGTGTCCGGCGAAACCAAATGCATAGAAATAGGCTCATCGTCGCCGCCGCGGCGTGGACCTCGTGGTATACTTCAGACACCTCTATGTATTTGTTTGTTGCCGCCTCTGCCGCTGTCGCGAATGGTGTGACTTGGCCGTTATATTATTTAGTCTTCAGACTATGGTAATCCAACAAATTATAATCACGATAGTATTCTTATCCTGGACGGTGCTCTTTTAATTTGATTTCAGACTTTTCGAATAATAACCTAATAAAGACACAGACTATTCTTTTACTAGCCCTAGCTAGGCCCTAGTGAAGTGAAAAAGGGTATAGTCGTCAGTCTATATTCTGTACATGATGCAGTATAGTTACGAGCCTTGTTTATTACGAGCTAAGTCGACTTCTATCCCTTTTCACGAGGGCCTCAGAATTATAAATTAGACTTGAAATGAAGTGTAAACTCGTTATCATGCTGCCTCTACTAAATACAACGTTTGCGATACACTAGTGTGGTCATTACGACATCAAATATTATTTTTTAATGACGGCCCCATTAAATTAATAATAAAACACTCTTAACTCAAGATTACTTAATTTGTTTGTTGTTGACATTTCAGTAAACGAGTTTGGTCGTGGAAATTAGCATCTTGAATGGTTTCGTTCGAGTTTGAAACACGAATTTAGAAATTCAAGTTTTGTACCTCGTTTACTCGATTTTGACGTAGATACATAGGTTAAGGGAGGACTATGAGAGCGTCTGTGGAACGTTTAGTTTACTTCTACCTACTTTTTCTAGGAGTTTTTTTTTGTAATGACCCATGCTCTGTTACGGTGGAGCAAAATCGCCTTGAGTAAACTTGTACAGTCAACAGCATAAATAAGTGATCATTTATGTACCTTGTCGCTTTCAATCGTTTCTCAATCTGTATGACATTTGAAACACGACATCAAAGTGACAAGGTACAAGGTACATTCAGCCAATTTGAACGCACAAAAGTTCCCATCGGGCATAGAGTTATAATATTACTTCGTATGGACCTTGCCTCTAGGATATATCTAGCCAACTCAATGTCGTAAAAACTATAGCTGTGACTCCGTGACGTCACAGTCCGAACCCGCGGCTGTTAATTATTTATTATTTAAAGTGCAAAATGGCGAATTTTGTTGTTTTGAAATCTTTGAGACGGTACTATTTAGTGCATCATAGTTTGTAAGCAATCTGAAAAATGGCGCTTATTGTTGCTTGCTTGGCAAACATGTGTGACATTTTTGATCCCAGGATTCTATCGATTATAAATCAATGCTAGTAGGCTCGTAGTGTATTCGTGAGGGTCCACCTGGATAAGATAATATAAAGAAGTACAGTATTCTCAGCTTCTTAATAGCTTTCGGCTGGCTATCGCTATCACGCTTGCACTCGCAACTGACAGTACCGTAAAATGGGGTTAGTTTGATTAATTTTAAAAATAAATCTTCTGTAACTCCCGCATTTAATCGTAAAATAAATTATTAAAAATATTGTATGGGCGTCTACTCATTTGGAGTAACTTAAAGCAGCTAGAGGCAGACTACGGTAGACGGCTTAGTAGGCAAAAATAAAAACGTAGCTTAAAATCCCGATTTATAAAATGGGGCTAATTAGAGTATCCCTGTGTTATTGTGATGTAAACACAATATCAAAGTCACCCCTGAAGCAAAAATAGTGGTTTTTTGTTTCGAAGGTTTTAAATGCAATATGTCTGAAAATACTTGAAGTACTAATATTTTGCGCTCGCCTATGAAACATATGAAAGTAATTTCGCGAAAAAACTTAAATAATACCTCAGACATTGCACAAAATTGATGATTCAAAAAATTATCAAAAACGTCTCGCGTTTCCAAAGTCACCCCATTTTACGGTATATTTGTGTGAAAAACGATTATTGCCGATCGCTATTAAGAAAATTGTTGCACTGTACAAAGTCTGAATTTCATGTCGCTAATTTTCTTTCGTCTCTGATGATGATGACCATTTTTGTGTGGCACGGGGAAGGCAAATGAGCTGTGAGGTCGGATATTTGCAATCCCAGTACCTTATTGCGGATGTGGTGCCGACCCTGAGGGCGAAGATGTTATGCTCCTATACTAGTCATTTCACCAGATGTGTAATTTTCCATACATGAACACAAAAGAACACTGCTAGACGACAGGCTCCGTAGGTAAGATGATTAAACCGATGGAAAACAGATCATGTTCCTTCTAGAACCTTTATACACCGCGCTAATATTCTTTCCATATTCGTTGGCATGTTTCAAGACTATTTACCTCCTTATCAGTCCCGCGGTTGCCATGGTCTTATTTGAAAACCATAATGCTCTGGCGATTGAACGGTTGGATGGAAATGCAAAAACAAGTGATATCGCTAGTTGAAGTTACTGGCGTTATTTTCCAGCGCAAAATGTTGACTCGACTTTGGTCTTTATGCTTAAACATTGGTAATACTTTTTAGAGGAAAAGAGGCAGAAAACAGATGGCAAGACGAACTGGACCTGCTCTGTGATGATTGAGCTTAGGAGTCACTAGTCAATAGGGATTTGTAAAGAAGCCGGAGGAAGCCTTTTGCCCATTGTTAGACTGAGGTAATTAGATTAGACAAGATATTAGTAATAAACTTGTAGTTGTGTCTGATTTTAAGTAGAATGGCGGGTTTAGTTTAATAAATAGAGCGCTCGAAATTTCATTCAAAAATGAAAATAAAATGGTGTATTGTTATTTTGAGATAAGAGTTGGTGGCGGCGTGCATCGCATTTTATGTAACGTTTGCTCGTTTCGAGCACTTTGTATTTGTAGTTTCTCGGATAAATTGAGATGAGACTAAAATACGGGGGTATTTTAAATCATTTTGACTTTGTGGCTAGAAATATTCAAATACGTAAGTCATATAAAAGTAGCACTTTGTAACAAGTCTATCATCACATCACATTGGTGTACAACCACAGAATAAGTAATAGTCGTACAACTAAAGTCAGTTAGCGTTCAAATTACAAACCACTCGATGTTGTTTATTAATTTACGCTCAAATGAAGCAAGCCCATTATGGCTCCACAACCACAATAATTAATTGTTAATTAGTGTGTTTTGTGTACAATCGTTTTTTTACTTCCTCCACATGTTCATTGCGAGCAGAGACAAAAACTCGCAAAATAGGTCATGTTATTTAGCTTGATCATATTGTTTCTTTGATGGTTTGCACAGTTGTTATGCCGAGTATAATTCACAGTTACAACGAGTTTAAACTATTATTATTTAAATTAGGTCGGTCTGTATCTTTGTCTCTCTGCTTACACTCATACAGTCAAAAGGGCAGCTCTAAAATTACTTTTATCTCTAGACTATTTGTATGCGAGCATAATTTCACCTCCTATCAAAAAGCGCAGTTTATATTTCATACAAAATTAAAAAACAATATACGATATAATATCACATTTTACTCGATCTTTCCCGAACGCTTTAACACCCCATAGGGTTAATAAAAAATAAGTTCAACTCAGGAAACTCAGCATCTTAATTACTAAACAACAATATCTCGACCCGAAAAGAAGCGGATTGTTTTCGCTTTCGTCCAGATAAAGTATCCATTACCGGCCTTTATCGTCGCGCTAATAATAAGCGTTATCGGCAGAACTGGGTCACTCCGCGATAGCAAACCTAGCCATTTCCGTAATACATTTTAATGTAGTATTATGAATGAAATGTCAGCTTATTGAGATCTTTAAAGCGTGGAAAAAAACGATAACTTGATAAGTTAATGTCATGGACTGGTTATTTCGTTACATTGTAATATTAAACATACAACAAAGTAGTAGTAGGTAGGTATTTAACCTACATTTTTTTTACCGAGTTTGGTTAGGGATTAACCGTTCATCAAAAACATTCAAAAGTACTTTTAAAATCTTTACGGCTCTTTCAAAGTAAAATAAACGAATTCTACACGTTTACCAGTCTCTAGTTTTTCTTGGTTTTAGGTTGGAGGTTGAATGCGATGTCATCCTACTAATCCATTTTAAGGGTGAGTATCCAACAGAGCTATGGGAGATAGCGGAGCGATACATGTGCGAGGAAAATACCACCAATAGGAGACCTGCGCTGAGCAAAGCTGGCAAAGTTAAGTAATTCTACATACATACATACATTAAATCACGCCTGTTTCCCAGAGGGGTAGGCAGAGACCACTTCTATTGGTGCATTTTTTCCTCGCGCACCACTCCTCTACCACGCTATAGCTCTGGTGATCTGTGGTGGATATTCACCCTAAATCCTGGATTCACGGCAAATAACTAGCAATTCGCCAAAACGTGAACCAGATTTTGAAAGGTATTTCGAATGTGGGGGTCGAAATATGTAGCAACATACATACCGTATACCACACATGGACCCATAATCGGCTACACGGTTGTTACTGCCACGCGGTATAGCATCAATGTCGTACGATATTAGTTGAACGTACTGAGGGCTCAGACAAGATGCACTACGCTAACTAACGTTTCTATTCGATTCGTTTTTAAACCAATCGCGTCACTGGAAGATGACGTGATACGAAAAGTCACGTGGTCTGTCAGTGACGCGATTGGTTTAAAAACGAATCGAATAGAAACGTTAGTTAGCGTAGTGCATCTTGTCTGAGCCCTCTGAGTGTGAGTTTTCGTCATTCTACGTGGGAGTAAGCTTTGATAGCGCATTGTGTGCAAACATTGTATGCCGATTTTTGGGTGTACGTTACGATGACTATAAAATTTAACATTCACTGCCAACCCTCTTGGTTTTCTTACAATATAGACACGATCTCGTGTTCTTGGCATTGGAAAGCGCTTGAAACTTTTATTGTTCTTATATTGATGTTTATCTGTGATATATGTGTTAACATAGCAATATTTATTATTTACCCACCTTTAGGATTGTTTGCACCATATTTTTTACCTATGTTTTACATATAAATTGATAGATTCAACAGGGTCGCATGAAAAAGTAATGGTTTTCTTACTCGAGACTCGACTCATAAATTAAACACTTGGAAAATAATATCGAAGGCTATAAGTTTTCTTTGTAAACCAGAGCTAATGTAAACCGTTGATAATTCGGCTGCGCCCGCGCCGGCAGGCTATCGGGCCGATAGCCCCGCTATCGACGCGACCCCACCGTCCCTGCGCCCCTGATACCCTAATTCCATAAACATACTTATAGAAATACTTATTTCAAGTTGAATTAATATTCATTTGATGTTATTAAACCGTTATTGTTTTGCGTTCGTTTAATGCAGTTTCCTCTATCGAAACATTATCAAAAGAAAAAATATAATGACATGATAGAAAGAATTGGAATACTTTATTGAATTACGAGTATGTACCTAATAAAATAGTGCAAATTACAAAAATGTCTACTTTAGGGGTCGTATATGAACTCATCCTGATTTTATGATAGGAATACGGTCCTATGACCTATCTTTGTGATACTTGTAATAGGTATACCTAATAATTTAAATCTTAAACTCAATTCCTTTACCACCTTCATGATTTCGATCCGGCTTATGTCTGCTTTAATTTACTGTTACGGTTAAAGAGATTTATTTTCCTCAAAATAATTACAATTGCACTTACAGAGAAATATGCACTTTCTTAAAATTTGTATAAAGCGTGCGTACGTACAGTGTTCTACATTAAAATAAGAATAGTACAGGACCAGCAATACAACACCATTACGACATTTCACTCACTTATACAACATTTCACTCAAAAATATCTATAACACGCTATTGTACCTCTAGTAATAGAGACTACAGATGTTTTTACCCGACTGCGCCAGAAGGAGGGTTATGTTTTTCGACCTTATGTATGTATGTATGTAAGTATGTATGTATGTATGTATGTATGTATGTCTATTTCTGGGCACGCTCTGCAACCTAAACGGCTTGACGGATTTTAACATACGAGGTGTCATTCGATTCGTCTTAATTGCCGAAGTGACATAGGGTATATAATATTTCAATATGGCGTCCGTGGAAAAAAATATGGACAGGGAATAATTTTTTTTTTCTATTATAACAATATGGGTATCAAATGAAAGCTATTAAATAGTCCATTCCAAATATATATACATTATGACACTTCTATGCTACTATTTTGACAGGAAACTCAAAAAATAGGTAAATGTTAAGTAATAAACTCCTTTCGCTAGAAAGAGAGTTTCGCTTCAAATTACAAGCGAAATTACTAGCTTGGCGATATTAAAAATTTAAGCTCCAGAGCTCATATATAACTTAGTAATTATAAATTAAACCACTATTTTATCAATAAAAACTAAAAAGAGTTAAATAAATTAAATTATTAAAAATAAACAAAAAACCCGACTGCAATAAAAAAACAACTGAAAAGCGAAAAACAAGCTACCTATATAATCTATAGAAAATTATAAGAGCATGTACTTATTGATATTTATAACAATTTAAATTTAACTTGAATATTGGTAAAGGTATTGCAGGACAAGCAATGAATTTCAAAACCTATTTCTTGACAAAAATTAACATTTGGACTAGTTTGTCCCCGCCTGGAACACCTTTACCAATATTCAAGTTAAATTTAAATTGTTATAAATATCAATAAGTACATGCTCTTATAATTTTCTATAGATTATATAGGTAGCTTGTTTTTCGCTTTTCAGTTGTTTTTTTTTTATTGCAGTCGGGTTTTTTATATGTTTAATAGCTCAATTATGTTATACAATACATGAATTGCTGGTGACTACGTATAATTAAACATTGGTCCTGTATTCGTGGCCTCACATCAGCACAGTGGAATATAACTATCTAATCTTCGGCTCCACTACAAATGAGAGCGGTTTACTGACCACTTCCGATCCGAAATCGAACGGGTAGATTATTATATTCACACCACACTGGGTTTATAAACACTATAGTATAATGGCAAAGTAGTGAGAATAAATCAACGAAAACTAAGATAAAGTGTAGTATAAATTCATGCTCATAGATAGTTTTTAATCGACGTAAAATTTTACCTTTGTGCGCTTTAGACTTCCTCATTCTTCTTTCTCTGACGCGACAAAACCAATTGGTAAAGTCAAAAATGTTGTGGCTATTTTAGTACCTATATGAAACATAATGAATGTGTTTGTTTTCGTTTTTAAGCTTGCAATTTCGTCTCAAATACCCGTTCCAGTCCAAATAGCACTGTTAATGCATATTAAACGTTGTTTTACTTTATTATCACCCGGTCTACCTAGAATGAAACAAGATATAAGATTAGTGCCGTGCCTTAGCGACAAATTGCCTATTATTTAACACTGATTACGTTTATTAAAGTAACTGAATAGTATTACGCAAGATATCAATACAAAAGATCGAACGTTTGGAAGACGTCTCTACACTCTCTACCAATGACCGGAATAAACCGAAAGACGAATTGGACTTTGACGATAGTATATTGGGACAAACACTATCGATTGTTAACACATGCTCCTATTAAGGATCTTCATCTTGGAGACACTCGAAATAGTTCTGTCTTGGTTAAACTATATCTGCGTTAGTGAGGGATAGCAGATGGCTGGGACGTGGAGCATGATTGTGAATTGGTGGGCAGGACTCGGCAGCGTCCAGCGGCTGTCGACGACTCCACAATTAGTCGTCAATTGACCTCACTCTGTTCAGATTGAAGGCGCCACTCGAACACAATTCCGTTAGCACCGGCACTGGCTCAGTTTCAACCAACATTTGAGTCAAAGTTGTCGAGAATCTTTCCTACAGATTGCAACAATACAATTTCTAAAAGTTACCCAAATTGTTCTAGCCTAAAATGATCCGAGTAATTTACGCTTGCTCAACTTCACGCGGAGTTTCATCTGTCCTAGTAACAAGAAGGACAAGTTGGCAAATATTTGGTCAAATATAGTGTTGCTGCCCTTGAATTTATTTGATTTCTTGTTGCTCACTGTCCAATTATTAGTCCGTTCCAATACAAATGAAGGACAGAGTTTCCCAAAAAAAGTCTCTTTTGGGGCATTGGAATTGCTATAATGTTTTTTGTTACTTTTCAAATGTGCTTATTATTGTATTTGTTACGTGATGTTTACAAAGTAGGTTTATACACTTCGATTGCACTATAAGGCCCTTTGAGTATTTTATACCTCCTTGGGCAGAAGAAGGTTAAGAATTTTTAATAATTTAATTTTTAAAGACAAAGTTCGGTTTTAGAATGTTTTAGACCATGTTGTAGGGGTAAGTTATTATTAACATGTATAACATATATCCTGGTTGTATGATGGATCAACAAGAACTGAGCCGATAAATCGTTCATCCATTTAAAATGCTTACAATATGCAGTTAATTGCATATTTATGTATAATTCTAGATTTTCCTCGTGTTTACCAAGTCTTGAGTGACCAAGCACAATGTAATGTAGGTAGCTACGCTTCCAATTATAACTAAGGAAAAGAACTGGCCGACATTACAACGAATAAATAACGTAATCTATTTAACAAGCGGGCGATATCGAGCTTGGCATAAAAAACGTAACGAACCCAATATAGTTAATGCGCGCCGAAATTCGCCATGTGCGGAAGTGGCAACTGCGCTGCTAACTGGTCTCGAATAACAACACTTCGACACAATATAAAGCTGATTTATGGCCCTAGGACTGGCCTCTGTTTCCTAGCTGCCTCTATTCAATTAGTTCTGCGCTGGCTGTTAGAGCACTGTTTGAATACGATTGGCAAGGCATTGTGTTTGGTTTTAATCATCGGTAAGGGGCTAAGGGCAAACGACTAACAATTTTATTGTTGTCTTATGTTATGTTATGAACCTTGGATGTATTTATGTGTTAAGTATGTATTTATTTATATCTACAAGTATGTTCATTGTTGTCATGTGGGAAGGTAGGTATAGGTATAGGTATACCCGTACGGTAAACGCAGAAAAAGAACTAGAGCAATTTGGCAAGGATTGTCCCCAGATATTAATTGATTTAACTATGTCTAGAGGACTTCGTACGCGCAGAATTAGTTTCGCGATACTCCCCCTATTTGTTCCCGTTGGGGGTCGATTATCGGAAATTCCTTTCTTAGTGCTCCCTTAAATCATGAAAGGAATCCCTGTACCAAATTTCATATTTCTAGGTACAGTAGTTTCGGCTGTGCTTTGATATGTCAGTCAGTTAGGTTTGGCTTTTATATACATAGATAGATTGTACTCTCTGCTTAATTGACTGCAGCAGATATGGACGTGGGATGCGTCTTCGCCAGATTATAAAACTTATACCTACTTAGATGACATTTTATTAGTGCACACAAGTATTGCTCAAGTTCTCCTATTACGTGTTAAGTGCCGCCACTGTCACTCTTCCTATTGTCATGTAATATCTAACAGCCCGTAAGTCGGTTCGTTGGCAAAATAAGGTAACCATAACTAGCTGGCGAACTGGTATTTCATGCTTGCGACATACTTCGTACAATGCGCCGTGTGACATTCATTTCCTTGTCAACTCTAATTGAATGCGCGTTTTGCGGCCAATATCAGGTTTATTAATTTGTTGCGATATTTAACTTTATCACTGACAGTTCATAAATCCGGCTGGAGTGATTTCATAGCGATATAAATTTTATTGGACAGTGTCTATTTAGTTTAAGAGGTTAGATATGTCTTGGTTAAGTTTTTAATAAACCACGTAAGAACGCTAGATTTACGACTAGGAAGTTATAAACTGCTGTGCACACTTCTGGCTGTATAAGCGTACCTCCGTGTTCCGCGAATTAAAATTCTTCCTCGTAAGATAGTGCCAAGTTATGTAGGTGATCTGTAGAGCCTGCCTGCCGCGTTATTCTCTAAAATAACTCGCCAGCGGCCTCCACGAACTGCCACTGGGGAGCTTAGAGTGACCCGTCATTAATTGCGTTATGTTGTAATGAGAATATTTTTGAGTGTTTCGACCTTTTTTTAACTCAGGGGTCATCTGCAGTGATCGGAATAGGTAGAGTATATTTACCTAAAGTTCGCAAAATGACATAATATAGAGTGGTTACAACCGGGTGAAAAAATAATTTATTTTTAATAAATTTCGGATTTCTGGTATTTTTCTGGTGCTAGTAAATGTAGTCGCAAGGAAGTCACCAGTTTATGTCTCTGTTCTACGAAGTTTAGGTAAATATACTCCGCCTATCAATTAGATACTTAAAATAAATGAGTCACAGGCCCCTTTTATCACAATCTAACATAAAATATCCCATACCGTAAGTAAATATTGTGTATATTTAGCATAAAAAATACTGGAAATCCGGATTTCATCATCATCATCATCATCATGTCAGCCGAAAGACGTCAACTGCTGGACATAGGCCTCCCCCAAGGCTCTCCACTCAGACCGGTCTTGTGCATTTCGCATCCACCGCGTTCCCGCGATCTTTACAAGGTCGTCACTCCATCTTGTTGGAGGCCTACCTGTAGCTCGTCTCCCGGTCCGCCGATCCTGATTTCAATAAAACTAAATTAATATTTCACCCGGTTGTAACCACTCTATATTATGTCCTTTTGCGAACTTCCTACCTACCTACCTCCCTTCCTCCTCCTTCCTGTCCTTCTTTCCTGTCTTTTTCCTGTCTACCTATTCCGATCACTGGTCATCTGTTATGGACCCCTTTCAGCGCAGGGGGAGCTAAATGGGAATGGCCTATGTAGGGAGGTTTAGGGAATGCTTTCGCACTCCAGAGAACGGGCACATTGCCCTGGACCCACTCCTCTGAAAGCATCCCAGAATACGTGGGAAGCACAGGACTTCTTAGAGCAAACCTTAGGTTAGGTTTGCTTATAAGACTAATGAAGACGAATGAAGAAGGAGGATAAAGAATGTTACATGGATGAACTGAGCGACTGTGTTTTCTAAGAGAATACCTACAGTGGACGATGCAAGGTGTGCAGTCCGGTGCAGGCCTTTCACCGGCGAGCGGCGGAAGCGGGGCGGTTATGTCACCGGCGCCCGCGCAGTGGGCCATCAGCTGACCGCAATGCCCGCGGCACACTTACCACGACCCACGAAAACAAGCGTTGCGTCAATGACGCACGCCATCAAATTGCATAATATTTTGGGGCTTTTTTATTTATAATGATGCTGATGTTACGTGTGGACTGCAATTTTTCGGTAGCTTAGAACGTTCATAAAATTGGCCAAATGTGCCAATTTACCGGTTATGTATTGTTGCGGTGAAGGTTTCTGTATACCTACTGCAAATTAATGTAGGAATTTTATGCCCAGCTCTTGCCATTTGTAAATTAACTATCGAGTTGTTGGTTTCAATTGAAATATTATCCGCAGATAGTCATCGGAAATTAGCATTAGTAAATACTGAGACAGTCAAATATGTCACAGTAGCTACCTACGTTTTCTAAAGTAGTTAAGCCAGGTATTTCATGAATAAAGGCAAAATAATATCTCTAAAGAGTTATTTATTAGCTTACCGTAAATATATTCTCGTAGGTGGTCTATGTTTATAGCTTGGCCTTTACATTTAGGTCACTTCTTCACAAACTAGTGACAGGCCACACTTTTGGGAACTTAGCGTAGCAAACATGAAGCGCAGTAAATGCTACCTGTCACCTGTCACCTGTAACGGTCACGTTTATGAAATAGGGCCCTGGAAGTAAAGTAGGTGTGGAAATGAATACTTACAAAAACTCGCTGGATCAGGATACAAAAAAACCTGCAACCCAATGACAATAATCTAACTACGAGCGAAGTCGTATCCGCTTTTAGCCAGTAAAGTTTATGACCGTTTCATCATTAAAATGTCTTAAGCATTAACTGGCATTGACCAGCAAGCGTGCATGGGCCAAATTACAGCGGTTACCTGTTAAAATAATCTAAAACTACAGTGAATTTGATCACCCTCTAATCTACTCAGCTAACTGCAAACAAAGCCATCACGCATAACCTGATACTTGTTCCGTACAAACACGGTTGCATAAATATTGCTGAGGTGAATGTCAACACGAAACCCGAAGTCCCAGTAGCCACTGTTCCTCGAGTTTTGATCCGACAAATGAAAGCCAGCAAAAAGCTTAAAGAGCAGCGTCTACTGAAACCTTACACTGTTTAAACAAGTTGCGACTTGTTAGTATTGTAAGACGGTTGAAATATAGCGAGCTAATTGCTTTTAACGAGAAGAAATTTGATACGGTTTAGTTCTATTTTGTTTCTGAGTTTTATTTGATAACCAGGAGTCGCCTGAGGCTTAGTACATGTTGAATTTGCTTATTTATCCCGCCCACAGCTTCTTGTTTTGTTAGGGTTGAATTTTGAAAATCTCGAAGAAATATAATAATTAGTTACTTATACAGGGTATTCCTTAAATATTACGGCATAACATATAGCGCCTCTTCTACCGGTCCAGAATATAGTTTAAAACTTTTCTATATGTTAATTAGTTTAGGAGTTGTTAAGGTTTAAATGAAAAAGAACGCTACCCTGCGGTACACCTTCGCCTCCCTTGATTAAAATACCTCTAAATTATGATTCTAATGTTTTGAATTACACTATAATTCCAAAATATTAGCGCATTTAAAATAAATTCATACTTTCTAAGCCACTGAAGTATTTCTCGTTTTTCATTCAACTACGTTGACTCTTCGTACTGAAAATTAGTGGTATGTTATCACATAAGTTGGTGCAGTTAATCAAAATTTCTGAAACGTGCGATATACCTAATATGGCGAAAAATAAAATTACAGCTGCTTTTCTTCTAAGCGAACTAATTTCGTTTTAAATTTCGTAGGTAGGTTCCTTTCACTCCAAAATGCTCAGAGTTTGACTTAGGCAGTTCCAATCGATGTAAATAGAGCTTATTTGTTGCCATTTGACAAATGCCGGTAAAACACTGCGTACATGTCCTAGGCTAGGTGCCCGTGATCTTTTCAAAGGGGGTTTACAAGCATAATGAGGGTTTTCGCCACTTTCAATGTCTAAGCTTCTAATCTACCAACAACTATTTATTGTTTAAGCTGTTTTTCGTCTCGTCAAACTCCTCGTACATACCTAATAGTTTGTTACATCACATCACTAATAAATAGGATTTTTGGTTTTAAAAAAGACTTTCAAGTATCCCTCTTCCATGGAACCACATGCCTCACATTATTTTGCTAGGCGTTAAATCACGCATGCCCGTATGATGTCATGTTGTATCGGTGCCACGGATTTTTGACCCACTTGTCTCGGCAAGTAATTTGGTACGGCTGACACTGATCGCGCGAGTTAACTTATGTAAACTTATATCCGCTGTATCCGCCGTAGAGTTAAGTTTGACAAATATATATTAACTTAATGAGTAAGATGAAGAACAGTGGGAAAAAGAGAGGTTTGTTGTGACGTTCTTTCCTCATGCGAGCCTGAGGGCTCAGACAAGATGCACTACGCTAACGTTTCCACTCACTCACGTGTCACTGGAAGATGACGTGATACGAAAAGTCACGTGGTCTACCAGTGACGCGATTGGTTTAAAAACGAATCGAATAGAAACGTTAGTTAGCGTAGTGCATCTTGTCTGAGCCCTCTGGTCGTTTCGCGAACTCATTTTTAAGAATCTCGTTCAGTCAACGCAGCAACTTAGTTACCTATGTTGAATAAAACAAACTCGCTTCTCAATTCGTCAATAAATTATTAACGGCAAGCGTTAGTTGTCCGCCGAAGCGTATTATTATTTCAGTGCATGTATTTCAACTTTGCTCGTAGGTTTCCTCGACGGAAGAGCTGGAGCTCCGTAAAAGTGGTGGTTTTGTCATCTTAGTCTAGTTTTCTAGCCTTAACCTCCACGACCTTTAAAACTAATATTAAAATATGCTAATTGTATTGCCAATGTGTTGCTTTATTATTTATAAATTCGAATACCGCAGATATCGAATCTGTGATTATTTTTGAGTTTTAAACTATAGCTAAGGCTAAAGCACTTACAAGCACTTAAAGCACGCACGTACTGTATAAGACTGGCAATAAATAATGGAGAACTTAATTTCCGTCTTACTTTAACTTCAGTTCTGAAGTCACAAAAGCAATTTTGCTGTCAATTTATAACTTACAAGTCTAAGTTTTAGTTTTAAACGTAAAAATAATCACATATCTATTTGATATAACCCCGGTTCAAATCCCGGTAAGGCCAGATATTTGTGTATTGAGCGCGACGTTTATTCCTGAATCTTTGGTGTTTTCTATGTATTTTTCTATATACTCGTATGTAAATATACTCCATAGGTACCGTATAACTCGTCTTATTTAGTAAACACTTTTATAACCTCAAAATACTCCCTTTTCGCCAAGAATTTTGTCATAAAAAAACCATCCATGATGTAAAATCAGGAAAAAAGTGTGAAAAAAGTCGTTTATTCACCAGAAAACGGCCATGTTAGCCGAAAACGATGCATTTTGTGTTTATAAAAGTGTTTACTAAATAAGACAAGCCAGTTGGTATGGACTTTAAGTTTTGGGTCTATATTGCCTGACATAATTATTTTTAGTCATAATGTGCTTTAAGTCATAATCATCGCAAGTCATACCGTGTTTTTTTTAAGAAACTGTTACTTTTTCAGGATTTTTATAAATCAAACCTAACCTAACCTAGCCTTGTCTACACGTTAGATATTCCAGAACTTCTGAAAAGTTAACAGTTTCAGCGTTATAAAAAATTATGACTATCAAAAATTATGTCAACAATTACATTATGACCAATAAAATTATGGGAAACAAAGGGCTCTCTAAGTTTATCGTTGTCGTAGCCCATAGTACAAGCCTAGAGCTTAGTTTGGGACTAGGTCAATTTGTGTGATATTTTCCACCGATATTTGTATTTATTTATTTAATGTTAAGCACCTATTGCCAAGTGTCCGTTGATCTCAGTTTGGGCCGTAAATGAACGCGCTGGAGCGTGTCCGGTGACTGCGCTCCACTGGTCGGCGAGTCATCGGGGCTGGAATTATTTTGTAACACAACCACCGAGCTCATCGACAACGATGACGTACCGAGTTAACAAAACCCGTAGACATGCTAGCAACCTGGTATGTGCTGAAGTTCAGTTTCATTGGTCGAATGGCCGCTCTACACTCTGTTTCATCTAAGATGAGTCCTGTGACAGCCGTAATTTCAATCAAGTACTATGCTCACATCACATGCGAGGTACTTAAAAATAGGCGATTAATTTATTTAAGTTCCTGAATCGCGACGCTAAGTGTGTACCAATGTAGTATTATATGTAAAGTTAAAGAAACAAGTGTAATACGTGTTTATGAGCTGTCACAGGACTCATCTAAGATGAAAAACAGTGTAGTTGCAGGCATCGGTTAGCATGTAGTAGAGTCTGAAAGCTATCACATCTCGGCAAGCCTATAAAACCTATTGAAAACATAAAAACTAGCTTTAACTTAGCTAAGAACCATTCACGAATCACGATAACCTATCTATCTTTAAAAAAAAACATCCGTTTGGGAGCTACAATGCGACGGACAGACACCACACAGATACACGGATATATACACAACAAACGTTAAACTTATAACACCCCTCTTTTTTATGGGGGGTAAAAACAGCCTGCAACAACTTTCTATAGGTTGTTTGTGCTTTTCATCAAAACTCCTCAGCGGAATAAGTCACGGTTTTTTGTGCTGCACTGATTTAAAACGGCTTAGAGATGTATAATTGATTAGCTGATCACCCGAGCGGAGCCGAGGCAAGGCGCTAGTTTTCGTGCGTTTGCGCAACGCCTAATAAGGCGGTCTAGGGCTACTCAGCATAATGTAATGCTACACTATTATTCCGTGCGTAGAACCGCTGTTTTTGTTTTATTTTTTTCTTATGTTCTTCCTATCTCTTCCCTTCCCTCCTCTTTATTATATAGAGGTCGCCCGTGACTTTGCGTGCGCATGGAATTAGTTTCCCGCTTCTCCCCCTATTTTAATCTTTTAGGGGATAATTTCCAAAAATCCCTTAGTGCTCTCCTAGGATACCTATCCAAGCAATATTCATTCCATATTTCAAATCCCTAGGTCCAACGGTTTCGGCTCTGCGTTGATCGATCAGTCAGCCAGTCTTTTTCTTCCTGTATATATATAGATATATATAATTTATATCTTTATAATTTATTTACTTATCATAAATGTTAACTGCATTTTTCAGTACCGTCAAACGTGGATAGTTGGGACAACGTGGGTACTTGGGACCTTCTAAGCCCGCCCGTCCTCAGTACCCACACTGTCCCATGTAAGTACCTACGGTGTCCCAGTGTCCACGTGTGACGTATTATCAACTCAACTAAACGGGCGAATTATCAACCGGCAAGTTTAAATTGTCCCGTCAGAACTTCCAAACAACATTTTAGGGCATGCATTTTCAATTAGGTAGCTTAAAACTCGCCCATATGAGTTCGCTGAGTTCGCTTACACGATTTTTCTATCGACAAGAAGCCGTTTTAAGAGAATACCTCTAACACATCAAGGCCTCTATTCTACACGGTAAAACCACGTTGTCTTTGACGAGTTATCGTATTGTTCTTAACTCGGCCGCTATTACTGTCAAGAGCTATCGTATATCGTAACGCTGACAATACGATAACACGTCAAAAGCAATATGGTTTTACCCAGTAGAATAGGCCAGAGGTCCCCAAACTTTTTTGGCTCGTAGACCACTTGGCAATTTTTTCGGTTTTGGGTGGACCCCTGCTTACCTAATATTTACGTTGTCACGTAAAAACTAAGCAAGAAATCTTCGGGATTTTTGCACAGATAACGTTGGAGGTCTAGTCGGCTAAAAATTGACAAAGCTGCAGTTAAAATTTAGCGCGGAAAAATATTATTTACTAAATAAAAACTTACACGCTAAAAAAAAAAACTTTATAAAGATATGTGTACTTATAACTATTTATAAGAAAGTATTACGTAAGTAAGTAAGTGCCTACTATCTGTGTACCTATGAATATGGATCCATTAATGGAAAGCCAAAATTAAAGTCATGACCAAGATAAATGGGATCCACTATCATGGACCCCCATTTTCCTCTCATAGACCCCCATTTATTTTTTCCGCTCACATGGGCCCCTTGCAAGGCGTCGTCGACCCCTGGGGGTCGATATAGACCACTTTGGGGATCACTGTTCTAGGCGGTAAAAACATTATCGTCTTTGACCTGTTATCGTATGGTCAACGTTTTAATAGCTCTTATTTACGTGACAGCCTAGTAATGGCGGCGAAGTTAAAAACCGCGGGGGCCTAATATGGCTACGTTTATTGCGTATATATATTGACAAAGTGTGAATAAGGCATCCGTCACCTTCTGACACGTAAATAAGTACGAGAGTGACTCTTTATCCACATTTGACACGCGATATAGACGCAGCCATACTAGGCCCGCTGGTCAAAGATACTTAATATGGTTTTTACATCCTAGAATAGAGGCACTGTATTATTGCATTACTCATTTTCGAACAGAACAGCCGCGTCAAAGCCTTTCGCACTTCGCGCAACACCGTCCCCGTTCGAAGGACCACATTGCACCAAAAAGTCGTTACATTTTCCACACGCCGCGTGCCAAAACAAAACAGGGTTTCGGAAAACAAGTAGCAGGTACTGGGTACTGGGCTTCCTACTCGACTTGTTTACTACATCTGTATCAATTCAAATGAAAATAAACTCTACGGTTGCTAATATTTAAGCTGTTTTTAATTACCGTTCTCATGTTATTCCTATATTAGCAACGATATAAGAACACCGTAACCGCTCTTAAACATAAAGTCCCTTTTAGTTTGAACGGGTACAATTCTGTAGTCGTTAGCAGTGAGAGTGCGGCTGGGTTATTACGTCACACTCACACACGCGCGTTCAAGTTTCACTGTTAGATAATAGCACCAGTACCAACGCGCTGCCTTACTTACACACTTAAGCACAATAGGAAGTACTAATGATTTATACCGTAGTCCGTATCTGGGATCAGGATTGGCCGTTAGCGAGTAACTGGCCAGTGTTAAAGTTACAATACTTATTAACTGTATAGTTATTATCACTGGTTAGGTGACACTAAACTTAATAAAGCCGTTTAAGCTGGTGGTAAAAAAACCGATTGAACCGATTGTTATACCGCTAACTGTCCGTTTAATTGTGGGTGAACTCGGCCCTTAAAACGGTAATTTCATTGTTATCTAGCGTCAACGGTCAGTTTATTCCTATGTTTCTAAACTGAGAAAAATAATGGTCAACGTACATATAGATTAAACGGATAGGAACATCCACGCAATCAAAATTTGAACTTCGAGTTGAAAGTCAGTCTGCCTTTTGATCACTTGTTCAAATATTCGGTTGTGAGTTGATCCCTATTGATCTGAGAGGTTTAAAGGCTTGGCTAGGTTGAGAGCTTGACTGGTATCGCGGAATTAGGTTAACAAGGATGTAGAAAGCAGGACCTGCTGCTGTCTTAAAATGTTGCATAGATTAAAAAATAATAATACAAGGACAAGACAAAAATACTATAGAATAGAAGTAGAACCTACATGCCTAAATATATATAAATTAAAATAAGGGACAGGTAAAATTTAGATTTTAAGTATTCAACCTCAGAAGTCCCTTGGTTTTTTTAACTATTTAGTTAGATTTTATTTAACAGGTAAGTAAAAGTAAAGTGTTCGCAATTTCTCGTTGGCCGAGCGATTAGATCAGCTGCTGTAATGCTTTGTTCACGTAACAGTACTTAAGGCAAGCTCACACTGGTGTGACACGGTTTGTATTGAGCAACTAGAGGACGCCCCAGGTGGAATTAGTTTCCCGCTACTCCCCCTATTTTAACCCCTTAGGGGACGAATTTCCAGAAATTCCTTCTTAGTGCACCCCTAGACCTCATACCTCCCCTACGTGCCAAATTTGGAATCTCGAGGCCCTGTGGTTTGGGCTGTGCGTTTATATGTCATGTCAGTCAGACACTGAGTCAGTTTCTTCTTTTATATACCAGTATTTAGATGTCTCACCTAGCGGTTCCCAAAGTCGTCGTCTTAAATTCATTCATCAAATAGCAAAAAAACTAAGTAAAATGGCCTTCCGAGCTGCGACCTGAAGCCTCCACCCATACTTTGAGAAAGACTGGTCTAACCTATTTATAAACTGGGCCTAACCACACTCGTGTGTATCTTTTAACTTTTCATTCATCACAGGGCTACTCTAAAGTTCAATTCAACTTTAATTACTCTGGTGTTGTTCTCATAAGCAACAAAGGCGCTTACCTTTGTTGCTGATGGGTTCTGGAACGTTCCAGACCAATTTGACCTGTAGTCTTATATCAAACAGGCAACAGATTAGCTGGTTCTCTAGCGGCCATACTCCCAAAACCGAATAAACTTCATGTTGTTTCTGTATTCTTCCTCGCATAAAGAGAAGGTACCAACATTAGACGTTTCAAGTTTTAATATTTTCGAATAAACCGAGCAACTTGCTCAACGAGCTACAACCTACTTAGTGAAATGGCTATTCTTTTACGGCGGGTCTCAATATTTAATCTATCTCTTGTACTTAGTGAAGGTACAACGAGGATGGCTATTTAACATTTAAATTGACACGGAAGATAGATTGAAATATAGATTGGTCAATTGAAAGTGGTTAGCGGACAACACTCAGTGTTCCATCTTCCTTCGCAAACGCTTGATATTGTTTTTTACGAGTACGAGTATGTCATCAATAAAAGGTTAGTGGCATTCAGTGAAGTATGATGTCAGTTGCTTAGTCGTGGGACGAATAAGACCCCACTTAAATTGGTTTGGTATGTACTTACGTTGCTAACTGATATTTACAAGACACATTACATATGCTTACTGGTCCTTAAGGCAGATTTTAAGAACCTTAAAAACAATCCAGCCCTGAATCTATGGCATTGATATATTGTATCTACACTTGAATACTACATTTTTAAAGAAACACGGTAGTGCCTTTTTTCATTTTATTCAAGAAATAGCACCTACATTTCGTGCACGTAATAACAAGCGTCACACAATATTAGATTAATAAAATATCTTCATAGCACCAGGTCTTCATTTGACATTTTGTAAGCTGTGCATTAAAATTTAAAATCGGACTCTTTATATACCGCTGCTTATGTCTGGTTAGTCCATCTAAAACTGCTTACAGAAAATTTCCCTAGGGGTCAACCCTGGAGAAAATTTACAGGACCAACAGATGCTTTTTCTCCCTTCCCTTCTTCCAATATGGTTAGCACAATTTGTATTTTTTTGGTTGTTGCTCCGTGTCGCTTTAAAGTCTAGGTAGGAAGGGTGACATGCATGTTATGGGCAAGTTGTGCAAGTCGCCCTGGAAAAGCAGAATTAATCCCAAACGAGACGTTGTCTAAGCGATTTAGGATACGATCGGTCAAAATATCGAATATAGGCCCAGGTTTAGTCGAGCGATCAGGCTCACTGAGGCATGCTACAAATTATTGTCCAACCTGACAAAGCAATTCTAACGCAAAATTCTTACTCCTTTAGCGATTGTAACTCGTAGGCGAACTATATTTAAAGCTCGCGGCTTGGCCTTGGTGCGGCTCGTTTCGTAGGCAATTTTATTCTACCCGTAGTTCCGTATTGTGCCTTAATAAGTATTCATGAATCTTTATAATGGTCCGTGCACACGTACGTCTAAATATATACAAGAATCTTCAGAAAAGATGGCTTTGTTCTTTGCCACATTGCGCTAGAGCATGCTTAAAGCAATTCGATCTAAAAAGTGACGTTAAGGATGTTGGTTGTTCGCGCTATCGCTTACCTACCCTGTCACTGGGTTACTCGAGGCTGAATCAATTTAAATAGATTTGAATTTTAAACTTAATTGCTACCCGCCGTGTTTTAGACGATTGAAGAACTTATTTAAAACTTTACCGGCTAATAATTGAAACTTTATCAACTTTTCAAATTTTGCTATGGTAATGTAAAAACGCATTGTTTTCTGGTGATAATTATTTGGATTTTTAGAACCAAATGAGAGGAGACATTGATGATATTAGAAAGTTTTGCAATGGCAACTATGTTTCTAGCACTTAGCACTTCTCCGGCATCGAAGTCGATTATCAAAGCCTGGTTCCGACTGATACAAACTCTGGTCACGTGGTAGAATTGTCATGGTGCGAGGAATTAGCATAGGCGAATGTTTGAAACTCTGCAGATAGGCACAGTTTTGTTAGCACCATTACATTATGTATATAAGACCTTCAAACACACAACCTTCAAATTGATTTCATTAAATTCGCCTATTGTATTTATACATTTTCCTCGTCGTAGTTTTAACACGTTCTCAGGTCTGGGGAGTTTATTTTAGGTAGTTGCGTACTTCTTGGAACCATATATAAAACCCACACATGATTATTGAAATTAAAGTAAACGTTTGGCTTTAATGGGTGCAAAGTGATTTCGATAATTTGAACCGAGAAACGCCGATTCTGGTTTCCACAAGCATTTGTTTGTAAACTCTTTTCAAACATTGTGCCGAGTACTCAATATCGCATCCCTTTTGTTTGAATGTTAAGGAGTCTGGCACTGATGGCTTTAAGTATGATTCTGCGTTTCTAGTAATAATGAAACATGTTATAGTGTTAACATCGTAAACGCAAAATGATCCATTTAAAATTCTACACGCTTTTTTGCCGATGCTCAGGCTCAGTCACGAACGTGGGCAAAAAGTTATATCTTCGAATCGCAACCTTGATCTTTTGTTAGCGAATTAATTACGTAGTTACGTGATTATTATTGTAATAATTATGATTGCTGTGATCTGCCGAGCTGTGAATGATTGCTTATTGAGATTACGAGATTATACCATCACATCGGACTTTTCATGGTTATTAAATTCGTAATTGGATAGCTATTAAACACTTTGCTCTTGCGGTACCTACGTCACTAACAAATTATCTAGTTAAGGCACTTTATTATAACCAACGACTTCAAAGGACATTCCTACTTTTTATTGATGTCTCACAAAGGAAACCCAATATCTAAAAACGAAACGTAGCACCTGTAGAGGGCTGTATTGCTGATTCTATATTATAAAATGTATGTTATTGCAGCAGGCAGTTTCTAAGGAATAAGGGATAGTTTTTGGGACCCAAATTGCTTATCTTTGCTTATCAACCCTATAAGACTCAAGTGTCCGAACAATAATTATAGTACTGTTCAATCCCACGGGAGCCAAAACATGGCAACCAAGTACAGAGACGGTATAAAACATACTAACGCGATAACGCGGTTTTCAGTCATCATCATTATCATTATAGTCAAAAGTCGTCGAGCTAGACATTCCCTAAGCTAAGGGTCTCAACGAGATTGACAGTTTTGTGCTACTCGCATTCATCGGTTTTCTGCGATCTTTAAAAGATGATTGGTCCACCTTGTTTGAACTTTGAAGCCTGCTAACACTTCGCTCGTTTTTCACAGCCCTTTTCTTCAGTCTTTCGCAAGAACCATATAGTTAAGTGAATACAGCGGCAGTTAAACTGGACGGATTTTTTCGCTGTTTATGTCATTAAGTGTATTTCGTTTCTAGTAAATAAATAGAAATAAAACTTATACTATAATACCTATCCATCAAACACTGCTTACGCAATAACTACCTAGTTACCATAAGGAATGTGAACAGTCATTTCGAAAGGAACACTACAAAGGATTGCTCATGACAAAGCCACAGTCGAAAACACGAACCGAAGATTTTCGCTGAATAATATTCCTTTGCTTATGATATCTGTCCGGGAACTGCTTAAAACCGGCAAATCATGAGACGGTGTTCCTTAAAAAGACTCAAGCTACGGAATATAGTAAACCTAAATGCAGTACGCTTTTGCGTAGACGGGAGGATTCTCTCTACAGCCATTAGGTGTGGCTTGACTTGCTCTGCTACCGGCGTTATCTATAGTCGTTTGTAAATGAATAATGCTTGTTAAAGTTTTTAAGCCTCGTGTGGTTGCCGAGTTAGAATAGTGCCACTCCATGTCTTCCCGTGGATGTCGTAAGAGACGACTAAGGGAATAAAGGCTTGTAGTACTGTTAGGCGATGGGCTTGCAACCTGTCACTAATACGCTGGTAAACATCTTAGCCTAATTGTGCAAATTGTGGTTATAGAATTATCAACAAGTTTTTAGAGATGTTTGTAATTCTGTAGCTCTGCCTACCCCTCTGGGAACGAAGGCGTGAGATTATGTATGTATGTAAAGTTTTTAATTTTTTCCTTAAATATCATTTAGAGACTAGAGTAATAAGTGTAGTAACTCGTAGTTCACAAGTTTCGCCAATCGTGATGGCGCGATGTCCGAAAACATACAAGGTGTAAATGTAAACGGAGTTACATGTGCCACTGCAGTCTGGAAATAATTGGCAGCGACCGAGCAATTCGCAAATCGGTAGGTGAGAGAAAGTGAACTGATTTATTTAGCGCGTGCTCATTTTGAATTGAAAATTGTGAAATTCGGATTCTGGATGCGATTTCACTTGTGTACAGTTATACGAATACCAAAGCAGCGGGATTGAATGTGGTGATTACGAAATTGCCTCGGTTTGAAATGCAAAACATTTCCACAGATCCTGCACAAAAACCAACGATCGTTGGATCAAAGGATATTTAAATCTGACGTGTAAAAAGTAACATAAGTCACGGATTGGCTGTTTCAGCAATCGGTCCAAACTTATATGTACTCGTAAATCAATATTATTTAGGGGACGTCTTACACAAATTATTTTTGATTCTATTTATTTACTAGCTTCAGCACGTGACTTTGACCGCATAGATTTCGATAATCATTATTCGCTCGGGAACTTTAAAATTTGCCTATGTGTTAATCCAGGGTATAACCTATCTCCATTTCAAATTTCATCCAAATCCATCCAGCCGTTGCAGCGTGAAGGAGTAACAAACAAACACGCAAACTTTCGCATTTATAATATTAGTGAGATTTCTAGTAAACATCCCCAGGAACAAAAACTCGCGCTCAACACACTGATATACAACTATACCGGGAATCGAACCCGGGACCGCTAGGTTCTTAGGCAGAGTCATTAATAATGTCACTATGAACTAGGCTAACGGCGTCATCCTCTTTTTAATAGTTTGCTGTCCGCTGTCTTATTCTTATTAAAATATTTTTTTACACTTGAATTAAACAACAAGTGAATAACTGAATAGGTACCGATTTCAGAAGACGATTTGCAATAAGACATTTAGGTAATTTTTTAACATAAAAATATAACAAGTTGAAGTATCGCTGTATTATAATTATAATTGCACTTGTAGGCTTTAGTTCTCAACCAAATTTTTTTTTGGTCTATAATATTTATTCAACCTAAAAATTCAAGATGAACAATGGTAACTTTACTGTATGTAGTAGTAAAATTGACGAATAATAATTCTACCTACTTATAGTAAAAGTTAATATATAAGATAAAAACGAAAGATCGTGTTGTTGTTCGTTGTCCGTACGCAGGATCAAGTTATGAGACCAACATAATTCAGAAATTTTGAAACTTATGTAGTTTTCTAACCGTTTACGGTCATATTAATATTAAACAGTTGCTACAATCAAGGCGTCGGTGTATTAAACAGCTTATGAATATAAAGTTGGATTTACATGGGTACGGCATCTCATACATTGGCTTGGTTTATTCAGTTCAGTTGTTTGTCGCCTAAACGATCAATAGGCAAGTAGATTCCAGGGCGGCCGTCGCAGAGTACGCGGGGTCATTGAACGATAATAAACTGAGTGGCAACATTTAGTCATTATCTAGCGCAACCGCTAAGAGTTCATTGATGAGCTCAATGACATACCAGACTTCTCCATTTTGGACTTGCAAGACCTCTTTTGGAAGTGGAAGGAACTGGGAAGAAGCAGATGCCCAAGACATGTATTCTTACACTGGAAAATTTCGTTTTAAGCATGCCACCTGAAGCCGAGGGGATATGGCCGAGACGTGTTTTTTTACGCTAGAAAAATGCTTTACTGAATTCCAACCGGGTCCGGAATTGTTTTGTGGGACTTCCCGCCCGAGACTGGCTGGATTATCCACTTTAAACCTAACGTTAAACTCTCTGCGTCATTCAGGGAAGTTCCACGCGATCACTAACGAGCGTATTGAACGCCTGCGGCTCCGGAAGAGAAACAAGGCACCCTTGGCTGAGACTTGCCTAAGTTAACCTGTAAGCGCATAAGAATTATACAGCGGACTATTTTTATAGGCTTAGGTCAGACGAGGGTATTTCACGTTAGTCCTTAGGATGGCACTGTATTTTTAACCTCCAGAGCCTATTAGATGGCCTGTGTCACCGATTGGCTATTTCCGTCAAAAAATAAAATATGCGGCAAAGTGTGTCGTCAAAAGATAATGTGATAGTAAACCTGATAGGATAGCACATAAAAAAAAGATTTAGAACTTTAGAGAGACATCGCATCGTAATAATAGCCAAAATTTAAACACCCTAATTCCCAAGCTTTACGTCCCTCAAGTGTCTAAACCAAATTTATCATCATTAGGGCTGCTATAGCCGTGCTATGACTATTTTAACAATCATTTTAAATAGCCGGCTTTGTATTGTAAACAAATTTTCGCCGCTTGCGTTTTGAACTGAGGTGCTGAGGCCATATTGTTGTCACCCCTTTAGTGAAGAGTCACCGGTTCGCAAATGATTCCCGGACACGAACCCCGCACCCCTGCATGCGGGTCGCGTGCCACGAGCGTGTCCCACATACACAAATTAAAACACAATAAAAACCCTAAGCTGATACTTCAATCTCCAACTCTTGACGACTCCAATACATTACAAAAGGGGATCTTTCGAAGGGGGAAGGTGTGAACTTTCATTTTTAATTTGCAAATTGACTTCATCGCTTGCTATTAAAAAAAACAAGAAACCGGATCTATTTTATTTATTAAGTTTAGACATCAAATGTGGTGTGGATGGAAAATTCATACGGTCATTAGTACGACCTCGGCATTTTGCTGAACTTTTTAGCCGGCGGGTCGTCATCGCAGCTGCTATTGATATTAAGAGCAATCTGGTATGTCCCATTTGTTCCATGGAACTTCGCATTTTGTATTGAACTATGACGTAATGTTCAATACAAAATTCGTAGTTCCATGGAACAAATGGGACATACCCGAGCAGTCATTCCGTAAGGTTCTGTCAAGCTGGCAACGTTACGCGCAATAGGGTACCGCTTCATTGGTATTATAAAAATTCTTGCTGGTCCGTCGAGGCGAGCTCATACGAGGAAGTTTTAATCTACCTAATTGAAAACATTGCCAAAATGCCAAAATGTTGTTTGTACCCTCTGACGGAAAAACTTATAAACTTATATTCATTCGTCCGGCGAGTAGAAAAGTAAGTTAGCTAAGAATGCCTAACATGGCTGATCACGAACAAAAGTCCTAGATAGTGGTATCAAAGGTAATTTGATATAACTAGGTAGTTAAACTAACATAGCGGCTGTATAGGTAAAAAACTCAAGTAAAGCCCCTTTTCCATGTAGTTGCAACACATCTGCATAGACCATTCGATATTCCATATTTGAAAGGACAATGCCAGGTCTCCATAGAAGCTTTGGAATAAGAAAAAATTGTGACGGATAATTGAGTCGCTTACTTTCAAACTCGGATAAATCCATGCAAAAGGACAACGGAATATGCGTCTTTTTTCCAACAAGTTAAGTTTTAAATTCGTATACCAAATTTCAAGTAGATATCTGAGTTTGATTTTAAGCGACTCAATTATAGAATTGGGTTTATTTGATGTAGAAAAATAATTAGAACAATGGTGTGGTGTTAGTTTTTCTGAGGAACTTGTCTTATTTTACTTTACATTTCATTAATTACTCGCAAGATGTCTTATTTATAAAGTATCTTAATAGATGGCTCTATTTTTCGTATAAGTTCCCTAAATATGTAAGTAATAAAATACTGAATTTAAATCGCATACAAAACAGGTCATATCAACATCCGTCGTATCCGCGAGTTTCTATTTTTAACCGACTTCAAAAAAGGAGGAGGTTATACGTTCCACTGTATGTATTTTTTTTTTATGTATGTTCACCGATTACTCCGTCAATTGTCGATAGATTTATATGTCGCTATTTACTTGTTAAACGACTTCAAAAAAGGAGGTTATTGAAATATGACTATGACTTTCCCGCGGCGTTGCTTGCGGCGCGCTTGAAATAACTTAAAGTTTCATTTCAACTAAGAAGTGGGACTACGTAACAGCTTATTATGATTACTAAAAAGTATAAAATAAAATAAATGTTTTAAAAAACAAAAAACCGCCTTCAAAAACGCAAAAAATAACTTCTTTAAAATTGTAGGCACTTAATAGGTTAGTCCAACTTTGCAGCGTTTTTGAAGGCGGTTTTTTTTAAAAGTGATTTCAGCCAAGATCTGGCATTGTCCTTTGACGTTAATTCCATATTAGTTTTGTTTACAACTATATTAGTTATACTTTTGTATTGTTAATAAATCTTGCTCACAAAAAACACTGTAGTAGCATGAGCATCGAAACAGTGATAAGCGGTAACGGGCAGAGGCTCGTACCCTCACGTCTAAAAATAACTGTCTGACTTGTGACCGTTCCAATCAGCCCCGATAAGGGAATGCCAACCTTTACGAGGGTGGGAACCGTTAGCAACCCCCGCGATTTGTAACGAACATCGCCCCTGTTCAATCTGTAATGAGATACATCTTTCAATCATATTAGATTGTAAAAATATGTTTGATTTACCAATGAAAATTAACAGAAGCTACGTGTAGGCCTGGGGCTCTATTCCAATTTGTTGATGCCCAATCTAGCTTTTATATCGTCATCGTACTGTTGTGTTAGTAGCTCTTATGCAATTTGCATTAGAATAGCTACTATAAATTTATCAATTTGATATAATAAAGAAGCTAAATTGGAATACAACTTCTTTAGGTTACAGCAGATAATAAAGAAGAACTTTACTAAGTAAAGAAGTATCACTTATACGAGTATGAGACAAGGAAAACTTACCTACATACTCGGAACTATAATTATGTCTTTTACACAGTCTGAACCCTAAGGTTGAATTTAGTCTGCACGTCATACATTAATAAGGTCGATAAGGTAAGTCTGTCAATTTGAAGTGGCGACTTTAGAGCCATTTTTATTTGATAGGAAGTTGTGCTAAATTGATTGTAGTTGTGAATTAAAGTGATCATTTACTTACAGTACAAGAGTTATTAAAAAGTATTTCGGGTTCGGGTAAAGTCGGGTAGACTAACAATACTAGTATTTAGGAGCGTTGGAGACAGTGAGATAAATAGTTTTTAAGCTTTTCTTTAATGCACCTTTGTACTATCTCTGTTAACCATGTGGTTGACTGGTAGATAATGCTTTTAGTCTTTAAGTCTGTCATTTATACAGTCCTGCAAAGAAGTAAAACGACAAATCCCGAAAGACCGTTTTAAAAGCATTAAGCAACTATAAGTTTACTTTTACACTGTACTTAGCTTCTAGATATTGAATAATACTAAGTACTCTAACTAGCTGTTTTTCAGTTGCATAAAATGGCAAAAAACTCTTGTGCAAGTTCAAATGAAATTTGCTGATGTTAGCACATTTGCACACTTCGTTTTGTGTCACGACTGTGTGCGTACACTTTGCGTTACGTTACGCCGCCATGCAATTCGTTTCGTCAGTAGAGTAGGTACTCATAATGTTGAGTTACATGGAAACATATTCGACCAAATACGATTATCAACCAACTTAACCGATGACGTAAAACACAATACGTAATATTACACGAGAACTTATGTACGAGCCGGTACGTAATTTCATTTTGTAGATTACTTCCGTAATGCGTAATTGCTGTAGTGCGCGTCCACATTGTATCGATAATAAATTCGAACAAAAACACCTTAAAGGAAGTAAGCTCTTGATCATCGTAATGGTTTGAGCGAGACGGCTATTCCGAGTCGATCTCTGCGATCGATTGTGCTCGGTTCGCTTCGGTTTTGCACATCTCATCTTAAGGTCTCTTTACACCAAATCCGCTCACCCGGCTATTGGTACGGTCACTAGCGTTAATTTGGGACCCATTTCAAGAAAATATGCTTGAAGTCGTCAATGTCATTAGAGATGTCAAGTCATTTGTTACTTTTAGGAAACTCAACCTAATTGTTGTAGAATGTCAGATTGACTTTGGACCTAAGGTGGGTACCAATTTTAATCTCGTGACTGTACAGACTACAGAGTCAGCTGTTTAAAATGGGTTCACATAGTTGTTAGGTCCAATACAAAATATAATGCCGAATACCCAGCCGACATTGTTATACCTATATGGTAGGCTTACCGTCTGAAACATTAAATTTGAGAAACAAAGTCACATCGACTGCTCTTCTTGTAGAGTACGTAATAGGTGGTTTACTCAGCGTTGATGCCAAGAGAATCGGTATTTTTTCTCGGAGCGTCATTCCGATATAATGGTTTCTTAAACTGGCATTACGTTTTTATTTTTGTCTGTAAAACCAACAAACAATCAAAACGTGAATTATTTATTAAGTGCTTTTGAATCTGCTATTTATTTGATCACGCCAAATTTGAGTGTTCCCACGATCACACCGTGATTTGAGTCTGATTTGCAATGTGTAGTTTTATTATTTTGATATAGGGTGGAATTTGCTACGTTCAAAATAATAAAAAAAAGTTTTCTCTCGGTTGGGTAGCCCGCATGTTTTTCTGTGCCGAGATTAAACGAGGGTGGCCAGGCGAGCCCCATCTAATCAGCGGTTGAAGAGCCCTAGACCGACATATGACGATTTTATGTCCTCCGCCCGATGGATTTTGTGGTCACACGGGTGGTGTGGTTTTACTCTTACGTTGCTAGGGAGCAATAAATAACATTTATTTTTCAGTCGGTCATTTTTAAATATTCAGTAGAAAAAACTACACAACACCAGTAAAATCGGTTTGAGGATTCCGATAAAATTCGATAACAATCTATCAAATGATTGTAAATATCGTAATGTAACGCTAATTCAACTGTAATTATTACTTAAGAATTGCCGTAATTATTCCGTAATAGTTCTTCGCATGCCTGCTTGACACGAACTTTGATGAAACTGTTATTATTGTAGAAAATACCTAAATGAGTTAAAGGTGCTGTTGGAATGGTTAGTCCGTTTGAGTTATGATTAACTATGACCTGAGGGCAGATTTTGGAGAATCGAAAGATGTAAAGTTTCATTTGAAAATGAAAATTGAAACGGTAAATGCAATGAGTCTAGCTTTTGCCTGTTATTTTAAGCACTCAGTTTTCAAAACTCAATCCTCTGGGCTGCTAGACCTAGCCTGGCTCTCTCAAGCCTCTACAAGACTACGACTTACAATAGCGGCCTGTATACGTACAGTTCGGACCGCGGGAAAAGCCACGCGCCATTCCAATCTTCGCTCCAAACCGTACGTGTAAATGCAACTGTAATAGTAAAATAGTAAATATTGTACGGAACGGACTGGCGCGAGGAATGGCGCGTAACGTTTCCCGCGGTCCGAACTTTACGCGTAAAGGCCGCTATTAGTACATCTCACCTTCATACCGAATTTATGTGTGTGTCGCGCGTATTCCTAGTGTATAAGCGTATAGATAGGTACAGAGGCCTGGGCTCTACACAAGAGTCGCAAGTTATTGTCTAATAAATTAGGTCTATGTCGTAATTCATAACGTCGACATTGAAAACGCTTCGACTTTAACATAATTAACGACCATATCAAGTCTTAGGCTGCGGCTCCACTGAGGCGGAGATGAGCGGAGTGGAGCGAAGCTGTGCCAATATTAACCAATAGAATCTAAACTAACGTTCGCAAGTCACGCTCGACGTGACCGCATGGGCCTTCTATTGGTTAATATTGGCACAGCTCATCTCCGCTCCGCTCGTCTCCGCCTCAGTGGAGCCGCAGCCTTACACTGTACACACGAGGTACTCGTACAAGGTTCGCTAATCCAATAGTAGCGTACTGAACAAGTACTTTTATTTAATTGGCTCAGTTGCCGAGTCATCATTTTTTACTGATATCAGGAAGCACCAATCAAACAGCAACAATGTTATTTAAAAATAATTGTTTCATGCTTTAAAAGGTTAATTAACATTGAAAACTAATTTGAATTACCCCTTAGGCTATACTGGTGAGCTAGTGCGTAACAAAAAAACTATAAAAGTAGCAACTTCCTTAATAAATAAAGTATTTAATTAGGCTTTAATTGTTACATACGATTTTTCATTGTAACTTATTTATAAGTGAATCACATAAGTTTAATTAATTTAATAAAACAAACTCCGGTAAAGTAGCAATACGAGGTCTTACGGGAATCAGTTTCATAGACGCATCATAACATTTAACAACCCATTTAATAATAACGACGCCTTAGCCCCTTATCTTAGCGAAATCAATATGGTAATAGTAAATGAGCGACCGCTAACGGTCGATGTTAAAAAAACAGGTCGGGGAATATAAACTACCCGCATGAGAGTTATTAGTGCGCCAATCTAGCCGCGCCTCCCCTCGCCCGGCTATTCACGACGCGAGGGTGACAGCCGCTAATAATATCAACAGTTTATCTTTAAAACGGGTACTTTAATTTTTTATTAACGTGTACCATTTCGATGCAGTTGGACTCGTTAACCGTATCATAACGATTTTATAAAATCTTACATAATCCAAAACTTATTATACATAAAAACAGTCCTCTTGAATCACTCTATCTATAAAAAACCGCATCAAAATCCGTTGCGTTGTTTTAAAGATCTAAGCATACATAGGGACAGACAGACAGCGGGAAGCGACTTTGTTTGTCAGCGAAAACAGCTCACTCTACGTAAAAAAATAGATCATTTAAGTGTGTTATGTTGATGTCTATAATTTCTCACTAGACTTTCAGTATTGACACGACTCTTTACCCAAAAACTGCTGCTTTTAAATTGATGGTTGCCACTTGACCGAGCTCCATCAAGTATTAAAAAGACTCACGTTCGGATAAAATGAGTTAAGATTCGAAACTCGAGCGCATAAGAGGGAGCAAACAAGCAATACAAACCCGATGGCCTTTTTAAGTCCTGGGGGGTTACCATGACATACTAAAGCAGTTCAGTCTAGGCTGAGAGAAAGGGACATAGCTATACCAGTTGTATAGCTCTGTCCCTTTCTCCCAACCTAAACTGAACTGCTTTAGTATGTCATGGTAACCCCCCTGGGCCCGTATTATGGTCGCCTTTATCGCGGTGGATAAAGCTTCCGTCACTCTCGCACTTACATACTGGTCAGAAAGTGACAGATGTTTTATCTACGCTTATCTACGTCGATAAACACGACCATAATCGGCCCGCTGGCGAAGTTTCTTTTTAATTTAAACATGTTTTATGGTCATACTGTTACTTTACTCCTCTTGCAACTATTTTCGCCCCGCGGGGCAGTTGAGCAAGAGTGGAAGTGATCTAAATTTAGCTAATTTGCGTGCATCTAAAATGCAAGTCACGTATGAAAACAAAAGGGCCGGCGACCACCGCCGCGGTTTCCGAGAACACACGTCCTACGTAGCGTAGACACAGCCAGTGCGTCGGTTAACCGGCTATTCAAGAATCATTGTTATGTTTTTTCCAGCCACATGTCATTTTAAATGTTATGAATGATATTTTTTATTAATTCCTGACTCAGTTTTATCGAATACAATTACTATATAATTTGAGTATCTTTAATAAATAGTACAAATTAGGTGTAGTAGTCTATTTGTCCGCTTTAGATTAGATACGCAACAGATTTTAAAGCTGTTTTCTCCCAGCAAAATTTAGAAAATTAATGTGAATTTCTTAAAACATAATTATAAGATCACACCGCAGGGCAGACCGGTAGTATGTATATAATATAAGGAGTTTAGAGGACTTTGGATGAGGTAAGTTCGCATCGCGTCCTCAATAAATCTGAGGTAACGCTTTTGCAATAAACAGATTGCTAATATGGGCTTTAGAGTCGCGATAATTACTTAAAAATAACTTTTTTGATGTAAACTATAGAGAAAAAGTTTCTCACGCCCTTTTTTTCAACTCTTTGAAACCACTGTTACCTTTCTGTGCTGTGCTCAAACGTACAATCCTTACAAGTTTAGTTCGCCCCCCGTTCCTCAGCGAAAATAAACTTGCTCCAGTGAATTTACAAAGTAATCGTAGCGTAAACAGCTCGACGTGATTGAATCTCGATATTCTTGATCGTTTCACGCATGGCGGGAAGCACAATCGGCTCTCGTGCGCTGACCCAAACGTTCCGATACTTTGATATTTTCAGCTGGTCGCAATCGAAAATCACTATTAAAATGGAAGGTGATGTTTAAAAATGTCAAAAGAAATTGAAATACCTATTGAAAGCTTTCAGTTTAAGGTAGGTGGAAGTCAAAACGTAACTCACGTGATAAAAAACGTCTATACAATGTTAAGTTGTCGCAACTTTTTGCGATACGTAGGTAGATACGAGTAGGTATTATTTGTAAGAATACTTTTCTTAGCACAACGGTTTTTTTTGTCTTTGAAGTTTATGTGGTTGATTTCGGCTAACTAACTGATTGCTAATTATTTACAACTTTTTGAATTTCACCCATTCCAAAGTTCAAAGTTTAAATTAAACATGGCTAGGGATAGTTTTGGACCGCAAAAAACTCGTTCATTGTTTGTCTTTGGAATTGAGATATCTGTGTGCCAAATTTCATCAATATTACCAATCTAAATCACAAACTATAAAACTCTAAAAGCACAAACTGTCTGGCCGCTATGGGTACTAAACGATGATAGGTACCTAATATCTATGGGAATATTTATGGGACGAACGATCAGGCAACTAGATGTCTAGGTATCTATAATATCAAGTGCGTCCATAAACTGGTACTTAAGTTAAACAAAGTGTATACTCGTAGATCTTACTCAAGTATTTCCGCCGGTACTGCAAGTTTCGGCGAGGAGCCAAATTAGTAGTTAAGTTAGGGAACATTATTAACTTAGCTAAGTTACCCAACTATGTAAACGTCGAAGGAAAGGCAAACGATAACTTTATAGATAGCTAACAAGACAAGGACCTGTATTCCATCTGGTTTTTACCCTGTGCTTATCGTATTGTTAACTTTATACTTGTGGTATTTGACCCTGAGTCTTATGCGTTTCCTTTGTATTTAAGTTCGTATTTATATAGAAATATGTTTATCGTTGTCTTGTACCGATATAGTAAGACCCTAAAGGTTAGTTTTGGACTATAGCGGCCTTTACACGGCACAGTTTGGACCGCGGGAAACGCCACGCGCCATTCCAGGCGCCAGTCCGAACCGTAGGTTTTTTACTGTTTTACTATTACAGTTGCATTTACGCGAAGATTGGAATGGCGCGTAGCGTTTCCCGCGGTCCGATCTCTACGTGTGCAGGCCGCTTATGTGTATAAGATTGTCCTCAACGTTTTTTATTTTATTTACCTTAGAGCAGATTTTGCATGATGCAAAACGTCCCCGTATTGCATCATGAAAAATGTTTGCGGTGTTTCTTGTAGAAAAGCTTGTAGTAAAATATGTAAAAGAAAATTCTGCACATAAGCTACCACATAATTCTAATCAGAATATATTTGCTGTTGCTTTTAGAAGCGTGCGATGCATCTATCTTTGGGGTGAGCGCCTTGTTTTAGCATACGAACTTGTATAGAGCACGTAGCAAGTATTGTTGCTGGCTATAAGTTGCAATAAAAAGTTTCTGTGGCAACTTCGCCTTAATAATTGTATTGTATGACACAGTATGGTTAGTATATACCCGGAATATATCAGAGCGGAGATATGCTTATACCCTCCCACGTCGATAACGAACCGTGATGTCAAAAACTGTTCCTTGTTTGCTGCTTTACTTTGTTATCTCCGCATGCACTGTCGATATCGTTAGATACCTAAACAAGGCACAAAATAGAATTGTTACTTACCGCGTGGTAATAAAGATCAATATGCAATGTTGAGGTTTATCCGTTTTGTTTGTTAGTTATATCGCCAGTGAGAAACGGGGGAAGAGGTCGGGGTTATCTAATGATAACTGTTGAACCGGCGGTTGTTGGGTTTGTTGAGCTCAAAAAACGCCTATGCCGAACTAATTCCACAAAGTTCGATTCAAACCTAAAGCATGTTCTATGTAGCATAGGTACATAAGTAGGAACGCGGAGGGCTCTAGTCAACAAGGTAAAGACAATTTACTATTGGGCTACTTTATAATGTACCATCACGCACTGTATGATTGTACCGAATCGAAATCGATGGATTTGCATACTGTCGGCACTGTAGGTGTATCTACACCTATTCTTATCATCTGATAAGAATATAGCCGAATTAAAAGCTTCCTCATATATTTTAATACATATTTAGGCACACATTGTCATGCTGTAGTGGCGAGTGGCGGTGATTTGGGCGCAATAAACGGTGTTTTTGTTCTTGGCTTCGCCTTATCACTGTTTTTCTGTGACTTATGTATAAAACCAAGCTAAAACCGTGCCCAGACCCAATTTCCGTAACAATGGGGATCAAAATCACATTGGAGATAACTTTAGTAAATTTAGGCTAGTACCTTGTTTACTTTTTAACTTGTAGGTACAGTCAAGGAAAATTTGAAAATGATTCCTTGACCACTTTAGACTATGTCAAAGTGACACTGTAAATAAAATCATAAGAAGTCTCTTACGTTTTGATTGACTACGTCACTTTGACATAGTCCACAGTATTTAAGGAATCAGTTTCCTTTACTGTACCTATATTATTATTTTTACCTATATGAGACGAGGCATTATTAAAATACAGTTTGCTGTAATACCCGTACATAATCCAGAGTATATTAACACGTTCCCTGTCTGGGTGCCCCCAATGTGGGGTCACGAACCTTTTTTTCTTCAGGAGTCCGTGGCTCCGTGCTCCCACGATGGATTCACAACTTTGAATAACCCCACAATAGGGTCATGGTGTTAGGTATCTCAAGTCCGTGTCTCCACATTAGGATCACGTTGAGTTATGTAACCATAGATGTAAGTATAATAACCAATAGATCCCGTGTGGCCAACTGTCAAGCGTACCACTTTTTCTTCTGTGTACATTACTAAAATTAAATCTGAGGTCACGAAAATATACGTTGATAAGTCCGTGTCCCCTAAGTGGAAGCACACTTGGACGTGTGACATTGTCAGATCATTTTGTATGGGGACAGGGAACGTGTTAAACAACGACAAACCTTTCTCTTGAATCATTAGCGGCCTTTGCACGTAAAGTTCGGACCGCGGGAAACGCCACGCGCCATTCCAATCTTCGTTCCGAACCGTACATTTTTTACTATTTTACTATTACAGTTGCATTTACACGTACGGTTCGGAATGAAGATTGGAACGACGCGTGGCGTTTCCCGCGGTCCGAACTTTACGTGTGCAGGCCGCTATTGTATCTATTGATGAAAACGTTATTAAAATCCGTTGCGTAGTTTGAAAGATCTAAAGCTGCGTACGGATAGCACGTACCCTGCTACGCGTAATCAGCTACGCGTGTGTTTAGCAGGGTAGGGGCTATCCGTACGCGGCTTACCACAACGAGCGCGTCCTCTTAAAGACCGACTGCCGGTGGCTCGCGCGCGAGCCAGTTCGCGCGGCACGCGTGCTTCAAAAGTGTACGCGTAGCTGCAGGTACGGATAGAGCGTTCCAGGACACGCGTAACCGACTACGCGTAGCAGGGTACGGGCTATCCGTACGCGGGCGTACACTACATACGGGGACAGACGCCTAGACGGCGAGAAGCGACTTTGTTTTAAACTACGTAAAGATATGTAATGTAAAGAAGATGCTTTTATTTGTTAGATAATGTAGGCTTTAACGATATTGATGATTGGTATAGTTAAAAGGTTTTTTTTTACTTTAATTGATTTAGATGTACTTACTAAGTACTTGTTTATAAATTCCTAAACAAGGTAGGTAATCTAATAAACATCAGTGTGATTTAACTTAACAATTTAAAGTTTTTAGTAATTGAATGTATGTATATTGTTATTTAATGTAGGTACAAAAAGATCTCTGTTGATGCTTCGGAAGACCTTTACGCATACATATACATATTTGTGATGTTATCGTGTGTATAATTATTATTTATTACTTTATTAAACCTTGCGCCGTTAATTAGTTTTATGAATAATTGTAATTTATCTTGAAAATATGACCTTCTACTAGAATTTCTTGCGGCGCTTCTTCTCTGCAGTGATGGTCTTGTCTTGTACTCTATTTAGGAATTCGAAAAGTCCTGACAAAAAGCCTGACATTTCGATAAAAGTGCCGACTTTTTAGTCACGAAATGGAAACATTACTCACTTATTTACAGAGGTATGGTAGGTAAATGAGAAGTTAATAAATATTAATTACTTATTTGATATTAATTAATAGGTATGTAGTTTTATTACTCATATTCTATCTAATAAAAAAAACCGGACAAATTAAAGAGCCGTAAAAGTCTGGACATGTCCGGACTAATCCGGACGGATGGCAACCTTTTGTACGAAGCGCTGCTAGACTCACTCCACATTGCTAACGTGTAACCGCCGAGCCCTGATGTGATAATTTACTAAATAAATCATTTCGTTTAATTTCATTATATTTTATATATTTTATTTTACTTCATTTTATTTCATACATACTAGGTACCGGCAGTATACAATCAGCAAAAGTATAAAATCTAACAATGGGCTCAAAGATATCTGACACGTCTTTTGTACTAAGTTCGCCTTTTGTACGGTCAGCGTCATAAATATATATACGTTAACAAGGTTTCAGAAATAAATATACACCCTTATTCCCTCGCAGCAGAGTCGTGTTTACATATTATTGAAAGTTTTACTGTGTCTATATATTTGATGCTGACTGTAGGTACACTATTTTAATTTTGTGCATAGATAAATATTTTTAAGCTCAATGCCGGATAATATATTTTGGCTGGTGACTGTAAAAAATATGACAGTCGTAACTGATATTAAATCAACCCCACGCGACGTGACGTGACATCCGTTAATTAAGTTCCTAGTCATTGCAATTCAATACAATCAATACAAAGACTCTTTATTGAACACCAAAAAACAAAACACAGAACAGCACATTTTAATTACAGTTACACAGCGGTCTTACCGCTAAATAGCGATCTCTTTCAGATGACCCTGTTATGTTACTACTACATACAAAGACCGCATACTATGTGATTTAGTTACAAATATAGGTTTTTTTCATGTTGTTGCTCGTAGAGACGTCTAAATTAAATTGGTTATTACTGTTTATGGCAAGGATGTCGGAAACCACATTTACAGCTTAATTCATTAGTTTATGCTGATTAGTTGAAGACGTAGTAATTCTCGGAACCTGTTTCATCAATGACGTGCTTCACGTTCTATAAATATTTCAATTTGTTAGTCGTGCAGTTTGTTTAAAGGGGTTTGGGTAAAAGTGTTGTCATTTGTAAAATTCATACATTTTCAAGGTGAGCGGCCATTCATAAAAGTGGTAAATTATGATAGAATTATTAAAAATAAACATATTTTGTTACGTAAAGTAATACTCTAAAGTGTATCGGAGCCGAGATATTTAAATATTCATACTTGGGCGTACTTTTGTACTAAAAACTGAATACTTAAATCTTTAAAATCTCCGCTCCGATATTATTTACCGCCATAAATTATATACATCCGTGGCCGCTGTAGCGAGTCGAATGCTCTGTCCCTCGCACTCTATAAGAATACTTGCGAGGACTGCGAGGGATAGAGCTTCCACTCGCTAGCGATTACGTTAATTGTAACTCATGGTAAGGGTACAGTCCCTCGCAGACCTCGCAGTATTCTTATAGAGTGCGAGGGTTTGAGCATTCGACTCGTTAGCGAGTATGGTAATTGTAACTCATGGTAAGGGTACAGAACGTTGGATAGTACTATCATTTCCTTAAGTCAGCTTTCAACATGTCTTATAGAAACACGAGTGACAAATATACTGTCTCATGCGAGTGCGAACGTATTAGCGATAGCTACCCGACGGCTTTAAAGGAATTGATTGGACTGTAGATACATCGTTGTATAGATGTATATTTGATATCATAACTAGATGACCCTAATGGCCTATTTCATCTTATCGAGATGGACGGGCACCTATCGGATACACTTTGACCCTATAAGGTCTTTGTGCAATTATCCATATACTAGCGATTCGCCCTCTCTACGCTCCAGTTTAAACAAAAGTAATAAAAGTTTTATTCCTACGTAGAGTTTAGGGCCATTAGGGTCATTAGGGTCATTAGCAGAGGTCGGAATAGGTAGTGCTTATTAACCTAAACTTGATGCATCTTCATTCAATAACGTATTTCCATCTCTCTCACGCATGAATGAACATGAGTCAAGTTTAGGTTAATAAGCACTACCTATTCCGACCTCTGGTTATTAGGGTGGTCCAAAAAACTAAAGTGTACAATATTGTTTCTCCACAAGTTTATTTTTATTTCTAAATACTCAAAAATCCGCTTTACCAAGTTTTATTGCAATTGAATAAACTGTACAGGTCGCCCATAATGTTAATTTTTTTTCATATCAAAATGTATAGAGCGTCACACATCTAATAAAGATATCGAATGAGAAAGACTTTGGAAAGATCATGACACTGTATTCCGAGTTGCAGCAGGAGGCGAACAATACTTCTGTTTTTAGTTCTTTCTAAGTTTACTAGATATCGTTTTGTATGAGAATGAGATCTTTTTGGCATAAACTAAACGCTTTGGGCGACCAGTAAACGATCACATAACAAGTTTAAATTTGACACATAATTAACTAATTTATAGCAAACAAAAATAAGCCTTGTGGAGGACGGATTTGATATACTTTTTTTTTCTTCATGCTATTTTGGACCACCCTAATAGTCATAGATATAGAATCAGTAAGGAGTTTGCAGGTTTTCTCAGGAAGATTTTCTTCACCGTACGAGCATTAGTTTTTACCTACATTTAGTACCTAGGTACTCACAATTCAGATAGTAAACATACGTTAGAAGAAGTATAACTAGCATAGTGGCATTCCATCTTAGTTCTCAGGGTTCGCAACGCATTTTGAGTCTTAGGAGTGTTAGAGAAAGGGCTAAATGTTAAAGGGTCAAAATTATGCTTTTTATTTGTCGATTGTGAAACAGGCAGTAAGAATCGTTTTTTTTTAATTTCGCGTGCCGTTTAATTAGCGCCGGCTAGTTAAAAACAATAAGTACATGTCAAAAGCAATTAGTTTTTAAAGAGTAGAATAGAGCCCCTAATCGCTTACTACCGAAGTTGATTAGGTAAGTATACTTTGTATAAATATTAGTGATTGTACTTATTATGCTTTTGCGCATTGGTCTCGGCGTAAACAATAAATTTTTCGACATGGACCCTGTCACCCGAAGATAAAAATTCAGATCAAATCAACACGAGACGCTTATAAAAACTTGTTTTCGACTTTTTATTTTGCGTGACAAATTGCGGCAGGTATATTGTTTTTACAACTATTTGCTATCGTACTGTTATTAAGTTAATGCGATGTCTTTTGTATTGTTTAAATATTAGAGTGCACAAAGTAAATATTTATTAAGGAACCGACTGTAATAAATTATTACACCTTTTGTCACAAGTTCACAACAGAACAAGATAATTAATCAAGCTGTAAAAATAAAAGTACCTATGCGTATTTTTCTTCTCCGGTAATAAGTAAGAATTCGAATTTGCTATGCCTATCAATTTCATTTACCTATTTCGACTTTATTTCACAATACAAACACAAAGTAAAAATGGCAGAATTAATGCCTTGCCCTGGGGCATTCTTTCCAGTCCAGATTTTGTACGACAAAGAAAAACAAAACTAATCCCGACCTTTTTGATCTTAATAGCGTTGAGCAATTCACGGCTAAACCCATTAAATTAGAATATAACAATATTATAATTATCTCCGAATTACCATATCGCCGAGTGATAATAGTTTCGCGCCATTTTATCGCCGTAGCAGCGTTAAGAATATATTATGACATTTGTATGAAAACGGTGGCCTTTAGCTCTGGGATGGCTGGCTGTCGCAACGGTTCGCGCTGTTGGGAAATAGGCGGTGATGTCATTAATATATTAATATTATCGGCTTACAAAAGAAGTGATAAGCTTGCTGTGGCGCTGCTTTCTTGTTTTTTTAATCCCTAGTTCAATTGTGAGACATCTGAACTTGTTCTCGTACTAGCAAGTCATGGCGAGGTTTTATAAGCCTGTTTACTCAAGTGCAGCATGACATAATGGCCCCTCTACACATTGGCGAATCATGGGCTAGCGTAAGGGACGGAGAAATACGTAAGAGTGAGATGCAAGAATATGTTGCTCACTCTAAGGTGTAAATGCGTCCCTTAAGTTAACCTATGATCCCCCAACGTGTAGAGGGGCCATAGGGCACGGTATTGCTGCATAGTTTATGGATTGACAGGTGTGATACTCTTATGTATTTAATTATTTACTTATTATGCACTTTTTTTGTTTATGGGAGACTTTACCTAGTACATTTTTTGCCTAAGTTTTGTAAATAGTCAACTATTTTTTATGGCGCAATTAGATTAAAAACCTCGAAATATCATTTACATACCCATAATCAATGGTTGAAAAACTTACCCTGTTATTCATAAACGCGCAATAGCTAAAGTGTACTCGAAAAAATGTGCTCTGACCTTATCTGTCATTATGACATTTGAAATGGACAGAAAGGGACAACAAATACTTTAACTAAAAAGATTTATGGTGCGTGTATGAAATAAGGTAGAAAATCTCTAATTGTTGGTAACCTCTGCACTACGTATAGCTCATACATTATTATGTAACGGTTTACGTAAAAAATACGTTCTTTGTTAAACTGTATGACTTCACATATTTCGCGGGCTGTATGGACTACGTCACCGTGTCATTGATTGCAGTTTGAAATGATATTGCAATCAGTTCCCACTCGACGTCGACGTCATTTCAAGTAACTACGTAATCTTCATGGTACAGTCGAATCAAACATTATGATTGTCTCCCTATTTGTTACACCTTCATGTCCAAACAGCTAAACTGTTTTTTGTGATATTAGGGGTGCAGATAACTTAAACTTCGGGAAGGACGAAATATATATAATCCTTAAAATTTGGAATTCCAGAGGGGAAAACTATACAGAGTTCTTTCCGGACGAAATCCCGGGCGAAACCTAGTACTAAAGAAACGTAACTGTGATTTAGCAATCATATACCTTGCCGTTTAACAAGCGTCATGTTGTGTGATGGTACAGGAACCTCGATCGACGAATCTCATAACAAAACCTACCCTCCAGTTGGTATGTAATTTTTTAAATGCATTTTTTTTACATTTGAATATAATAGATGAGCGTATTAACAAACTAATCTTGAGTGAGATGATAACGGTTTCAAGACGCGATAATAATAATTATGATAATATTCTATTATTTGACTTGTACTTTGACGTACAGTCAGCAGCAGAAGTAGCTACGCAACCGAAGAGGTCGAAATGATCTGAGAGCCATGCCAAGATGCACTACCTACGCTAACGTTTCTATTCGTTTCGTTTTTAACCAATCACGTCAATGGTAGATCACGTGACTTTTCGTATCACGTCATCTACCAGCGACGCGATTGGTTCAAAAACGAAAGGAATAGAAACGCTAGTTAGCGTTGTGCATCTTGGCAGGGTCCTCTGCATTCGACTCTATTGTCAAGAGAATACGTCGTGACTAGATCATTTTGAGCATGCTTAGCTACTTATAATGCTGACTGTACCTATTCTAAAATGGGCATCTTATTAAAGATCAGTTTATTAATACGGAATCCATATTTAGAACAGACTATACGCTTAAATCAAGTTTTGAACGATGATGCAACTTAAACCTCCTCATTGACGCGAAGATCGAAAGCTTGGTGTCATTTGAAATTCGTTCCGCTTAATATTTGAAAATTGTAACCGGTCCGCGGTATTCCCTTGCACAGAGAAGGAGACTTCGCTTTATCGAACTAGTCTAACTTGACCTCTGTTTGCTTTAGAATCCCGCAACGAGTCGTATCTACGACGATGGTCGTCGTGACACGGGCAACCCAACTACTGTAACGCGCACATAATAACATCGTTTTAACACATAGAGGATGTTTTTTTGAATGTAGTGGTAAAGTGTAGCCAACTTAACTACTTATTAGGATACATTCTAATTTCACAATTTATTACCATTTCAAATCCATTTTGAGGAATAGTCACACTGACCTATATTCAAAAGTCACCTTTATTATTTCAGGTATTTTTAATGCAAAATTGATACCTAATTCTAGATTTAGTAGGGTTTAGCTGTGTCAAAACGTGTGGCCCCTCTTACAAAAGCTTTGGTGGAAACGACGCATACTATTGTTTTTCTGATGATTGGGCTGAAATTGAGTGAAATCCTGAAATATCTGGCTATCCAGTCTCTTATGATATTATATCCAAGGACTATGTAGGTAAAATTAATTGCCCTGTTGTTATTAAATTTACTTCGTTAGTGTGACATGATAAATCAGTTGACGAGTTCAGGAATGGTACTTACTAATCATGTTACAGTATTACGTAATTGTTGAAACAAATGCTTTATTGACAGAAAAAAACTAGATGAAAGGACGAATGCTTAGGTATCGTGGCATAAATTGACCACCCGAGATCTAAACGATTCAAAACGGCTGATCTTATGATCCCATGCACAATTTATGACTGCGCAAGCAAGACGCGCAAAGTTATGGCATGACAATAACACGTAAAAGGTTTAAATTTGTCGTTTATAAATCTCACATAGGAAGTTTAAAGTATAAAAGCCATTTCTGTCTGTCTGACAGTTTAACCGCTTAGTTATTTCACACTAGTTACATAATAAAATTCTTTCCGGAAGGTATACGTCCATAAAACACATAGATCGCACCCAGGCAACCCAGGGTCGTAATAAATGTATGCCTACAAATACTAGCAATCTTCAACGAGTAGGTACCATCGACAACATAGTTAACTAACCATTTGTGAATCTTGTCACCCAGTAAGGCTCACTAGTGGTCAATTATCGGTAATACAAGATTTTAAATTTAGAATGTATCGTTTAACGATGAAACCGTAAACCTACTGTATATTGCTGGCAGCCAAAAAATTACCAAAATAATAAATAGAGTGGTATATTATGACGAGGAAAACACGTTCAACTTGACTTAGGTACTATCGTAAAGTTTTAAAGAGAGGAAGTCTGTTTTTTACTCTGTGTTAATGTTAATATTAGGTTAATGTTAATAATAGAATGTTCTGATTGGATAAGTGGATGCAATTTTTGTTCGCAATCGTACCTCAAGTTTCCTTCAAATGTTACATGTTTATCACAATGAGACGTAACTTTTAGCCGGGAGTATCGATTATGAGGGCCCGCATGTTTGCCGACACGTTATGTAAATAGTGAACTCTTATCACGATGTATGGGCCGGGTCGTAGAGCTGAAACATGCTGTAGAATCGTCTCTATGCTATCAACAAAAAATGTTTTTGTTTTGTAGCTTATAAAGTATAAATAGAATATCGTGTGGAGATCTGTTTATAGATTTATTTAAGAATTTGTTATTAAAACGCAACTTTTAAACCGTCATTCGCAACTTGAAATTCGCCGTAGAATAAAAAATAATGTTGGTTTTTGGATTTTTCAAGCTCCTACTGAAATGTTGTCTGGAAATATTTTACCTAAGTCTTTTTAAGAATGACAAAAGGTACCTCCAAGTTAACAAGTTAACCTGAATTTACTTGAGGAAAATAGCAGAAGAGTAAAAAGGATAGAAAAGTTTAATATTTACTTCGGTATTCGAGTAATCATTTCTAAGCTAAATGATCAGATGATTTTATTTTATTTGGTCACAAACGGTACAATAAACTTACAAAAAAAAGCACTTTGAATAAACATTAACCAATAAAGTTGCCACTAGTCACAATATCATTCGACTGAAACAGAAACAGAGATAGAGCATGTTACACAGTAAGATTAATATGGGCCCTAAGCGATAGAGGTATACCTACTAGTAAATCGTAGACACAATCTTAATTTAAAAAAAAGGAAAAATAAACTGTAAAACAGAATTACTTATGCAGTTACTAAAATGAGAATTATTTTAATCAATCGCAACGTTTAGTTGTTTTATGAATTGAGCCGCTGGTAAATTAGTGTGACGAATAACAAGCGTGATATTGAAAAGATGTCAAAATATGATTTAAATTTAACCTTATCGAAGTTTCATCGGTCAGAGGAAAATCGAATCTGTTTATTCCGCCTACAAGGCGCCCAATCGACGGACGAAATAGCGTCACATCTATATTTTACCACAACGAGTTATCTCGTAACTCTGAACTCAATACGAAGACTCCGCAAGTGTTGGCCAACACAATGTGAATATGAAAATCAGTGTCGACGTGAATAAATGACAATCGAAAATTATTCACCAGCAGCGCAATAGTATCTGCTCTAAAATTCAGATTAGTAACGGCCGCGTTACATTTATTCCGCGAGCAAAGGCATTGCAAAAATATCTAAGTTACCTACACGTAGGTAATTTGTTCACGCTACGGTTCAATTTCGCCATTTGGCTAGCACCTATGTATCGTGCGCTTTTCTTGTGACGAAACCTCCTTGAAAAAACAGACTGATTTTAAAATGTCAAAAGTCGTTCCAAACTATGCGTCAACAAACATTTAACGCGTTGTCGATATTCCAATTTGAATAATCTTCTAGATACAAAGTGGACCAATATTCGGAATCAACAACATAAACCGACATATTTGTTTTGAGTCATATTTGGCATCGACTTGGCAGCAACACTGCCTAATCATGTTTAATTATGTGAATGTCGAATGGTACCAGAGGCGCCTGGTCAGCAATGTATAATCAGTGATTGGTAAGCAAGCAGCGCACATCCAAGGTCAGTAACCCACGCAATACCATCACTTCCTCGTTGGCAACCGACGGGCTTGGGCAACCACCTCTCACCAGAATTAGGCTCCCGGTTGCGACACTAAACCAAGCTAAGGCTAGCCTTTGAAAATACACGTTTTATCAAGTTTCAACGCTCGCCGATGGACGCGAAATCAATCGGAATGATATTACAGATCCGTCCAATTTACGTTTCGTGCTCAATATCTATCATGATGAATGCTATCATAAAATTATTTCGGTAATCGTTTATTTGTCCGTTCCACTTTCTCGCAACTGCGCAACTAATCTGCATAAACTATAAAGCAGGTGTCATCATCGATAACCTTTTTCTTTTGATATAATATTCTACATTCATAGCATTTATTTACATACCGATAACGAGACTTGTTGCCACTTTGTTTGACACATATAATAATATTGTTTATAGATGATACAGAAAATATGGAGATGCAAATATTCCGGTGAGGATTAATTATTTCCTTATAGGACAGGATCGGCTACTCATGCAACATACAGCGTGTAATTTCTACATACACTGTTGCAGTGAAGGTGCTGTAGGAAAATCGTGACTGAGAAAGCTGTTCACATTAGCCGTAGGTGTGACCCTTTATGACCCTTTCTAAAGATGTCATGCCTGAAAAAAATTAGCTATCTTTAGTTAAGCTAAGCTTTCATTAACTGTTTTAACCCTCAAAGCAAACAGATAGTTGTTTAGCCGTGTGTATCTGTATATCTGGCCGTAGCACCGAAGATTCCAAAAGGCTGAATTGATTTTGGCTAACTAGGCTCTGAAAAGTAGATATCGTTAGTTGTAATTATATCCTAGCACTTACCTTAAAAAACATATGAAGTCATATTTGCCCCAATATAAAAGTCCAAATCTCTGTAGTTGATAGGCATCGGTGATTTGAGGTACTGAGCCATAGCTATACTTATCACTTGTATGTAACTGCAATAGTAATTGATCAACACTTACTTAACTATATTTTAATGTTCTCAATGGCAAACGCGATGCTAACCGCTGGTTTCCAGTGAAGCCTTAAAGGCATAAAGCATCTAATGTCGTTGTAAAGTTTACAACGCCATGCCAGTGATTTAAAGCTCAACAAGCGGCACTTTAGAGTGCTTCCTATAATTTCTTGTTCAAGCATCTTTATTTCCCAATTAGCAATTTACGATTTTAACACTTACCTACCTACAGGGTAGGGTACTCATACAGGTGTAAACAATGTTAGGCGCAGTTTACTAGGATTATACGAGGGGACATTCGAGTCATAGTGTGCCAGTTAAATCATAAAGGCTCCTACAGACAAACAGTTTTCCTGCCGTCTCCAGACTGTCGGCCAGACAGTCCAAAATTTGTAAATAAATGTCTGAAACCTTCAGAGAAACTGATAGTCTAGGTTCTAATTCGATGAACTGATGACCAGTACCGGTCGACGGACTGTTAGTATGTGGTGTCCTTAAGAGATGCCAGCGTACAAAATAAACATTTACGAATTAGAAATTTATGTCAGCAGTTTGCAAACTCCGTACAGTCACATCGGGTAACTTTGAGTTAGGTCACAATCAACGCCCTTAAAATATTTTGGTATTAATAAGTTCATATATCTCTTGTAACGTTTCGCCTATAACGTTTACCTAAATGATAAATATCATTTTTAAGGCCGTGTAATATTATCGGAGTTTTATTAAAGTAACCCGATGTCGCTTAAAGGGATAAGTTCGCCTTTGTATAGTCAAGGAAACAGATTGTTTACCAGATTGACATTTCCTGGCGTGACACGAGGACGTGGAAAATGTATAACCCGGCAAATTGAAATATTATGTCAAACTGCGCCTCTATTCTAGGCGGTAAAATCCAAATGGTATTTGACCTGTTATCTTATTGTCAACGTTTTGATAGCTCTTATTTCCTTGACAGTAAAGGCGGCCCAGTTAAAAACAATTCCATTACAGCGGGCCAATTATGCGTGACACCATTTTATCGAGTGGATATGTCTAAATTTTTAACAATGTCGTCTTTTTTATCAAAATCCCTAATATGGTTGACCATGTCGATAAAGTTATTGCGCCGATATAGCGACGACTATTGTGTTTAAGTCCAGTGTGACAAGAATCACGCGAGATTACTACTATTTAGCAAAAAAGTTGCTAGTGACACGAAATCGATCCATTTTTGCACATGTTGGATGTTGAATAGCGGACTTTATATAATACTTCTAAAATGAGTTGTTATCAAGCAGTCATTAAAAGGAGCGGACTAGGCATACTTTTAAAATGGTTGGTTATCTTGACAGCTCGATTCGATAGTTCTAGGATCTGTGGTCCGAACTGAACGGGAATTCGAATGTTTATTTTTGCAAGAACTACGATTGTTTGTGTTTTACGAATTTATATAAAGAAACCTCCATAAAGAAAGAAAATTTGAGGACAAAGTTAACACATCAACAATAAATCAACCAAGAAAAGTGTAAGTTTAATATAGTGAACTAAAATGAGCTTTTTCTAGTCGATTTCTTTAAGTATTTATTGTTACTCTTTAAAAATCATTTTGTGTTACAGATGCCGTACGGCAATGCAAAACGGAAGCGTTGAATACATGGCAAGCCACCCCCCATTTGCCAACGTTGAATTTAATGGGCCACTCGGGTTCAGAGAAACGAAAACGAAAGTTGCGAAATGTTCCTTCCGTTTTAAGAGACTTTTGAGCTAGACAAATCTGTGGCAGCTTGGAAAGTCGTAAGCAGGTACCTATTTAATTTGTTTCACACTCATTCACACCGGGTAAGTTTGAATACTTTGATAACATTTGCCTATGGGCCTTTCAATAATACTAACATAAAAATACATGTAACATTCCTATTGTGATAAAGCGTGTAGCAGAAGTAAAGTTACACTGTGTGACTGTACACATTTACTCAATGAATAAATAAATAAATAAGCCTTTATTATTCCTTAAACATAGCATAGTACATGTTTGTTGTTAGTATTCTTATTTTATAATAAGGACCCCTGTCGGGTATAGGTATCCTCCATGTCTTTCCATTTTTCCCTATTCTTGGCACTGTTAGTCCAGTTTGCCCCCGCTATGTTTGCGATATCATCTGACCATCTTGCCTTGGGTCTTCCTACTTTTCTTATTCCTTGGGGTCCCGGCTTCATTGTGCCTCGGTTGGTCCACCTCACCTCTGGAAGGAATAAGAGAAGTAGGAAGACTCAAGGCAAGATGGTCAGATGATATCGCAAACATTTACTCAATAATAGAATAGGTCTATAATAAACCACTGAACCGATTAAACCGGGTATGTAGGTAGCTTGAGCTTAAGCTATTTTTCATCAAGGAAAGAATCAGATTACCTGCTTTATTTTGTAATTCCTACTATTCATAGAAAACCTGGTTAGTGTGATTACTTCTAATATGACAATGAAATAAAACACAGTGTTAAGGAAAATAATAATTTATTATGGTGAACCTTTTTTTGAGTCACTTTTAATGAATCCCCTATTGCTGATAACTTCTGGGTGGCAACAACATAATTGCTATCAGCGGTAGTGTCCAGCTGTATTCTGAAAAATATTGTGTAAATTAGAAATATGTTCTAACTCTTATATAACCTTGTTGGATCATATTATATAACACACTACAGGTCTTAATTATTTTGACGCTCTTCAAAGTGTTACCCCTAAATACGTATGCCCTAAGCACTGAATACCTTTTTACACAACAGAATTGAGCGTATGAATGAGTACATTCATAGGCTTAAAATGCCAGTTGGTGTATTTTTCATCTGGACTATTCAGGCCAGAATTCAAAATAGGCACAATGATCCATGGCTCAAGAGAGTACCCGAGTCACCTATAAAAATTACAATATACAAATATAATGTATGTTCTTTTTTTTTCAGGCTACAGGACACGAAAATTGTTACCGAGGTGGAGTTCAGAACACTATATAATATGTATATAGGTTAATTACAATTTATCTACGTTTATATTAAACATTACAATTACAATAAGATCTTTTAATGCTAATAAAAGCATATCCCAAACAAGAGAAATCAAAGGCCATTTGGTTTGACGCACAATTATTATACAAGTTTATTAAATAGAGCGTGGTCTGCCTGACTCTACTAGAGATTTTGTTTAACTTGCACAGAAGAAACTACTTCCCAATGTGCGAGTTAAACACCCTTTTGAGGTCTATTTTAAGAACAGAGATTATTAGCATTCACTGCTAATACTCTGCAATTCACATAAGCTAGGTACCTATCTACTAAAAACAAGTTATTAAGTTGAAACACCTACATCTACTCTTTTATACAATTATATTTAATGAAATGTTTGTTTGTTTGTATGTTGGGAGCTTTCTCTGAGAGATATAGGCAAACTAAACTATAATTGTCTGTAGATTTCAAAAGGATGGATGGATTTTAATGAGGTTTTTACAATTAGAAGCTAGGTGATTTGATGAATATCGGTTGGGTCGTTCGAGAGTTATCAGCTTTGAAAATAGGTGTCGCAATTACATAGGGGATTTTTATTTTTAATCTGCTCAAAGTTTTTTTTTTCTTTTATTTCATCTTTGTGTCTGTATAACCTTTTGCATTAGAAAGTTTGTGTATATATTGGTTACTATTTAACTCTTAAACGACTGAACGGAAATGGATGAAATTTGGAATGTACATAGCTTTTACCCTGAACTAACACATGGGATACACCTTATATCTCAAAAAACAATTATTGCTCCTGCGGGGTAGTCAATGCGGATGAAGTCGAACGTTATAAATGCATAGGTGCAGTGAAGTTAGTAACTGTGAAATATGATTATATTTAATCATAAAGTAACAATGCAATCAAATTTTGTATGCCAATTTTAACCTACTTTTAATTGTTGGATTGATTTGAAAAGCATACTTTTAAAGTTCGACAATATAATAAAATGGTACCATCAAGCTGGTATGATGATGGAGACGGAAGCTAGCTATAGGACTTTTGATAATGAGTTTACTATCGATGTTTGAAGTACAGTCGGCAATAATGCATGTTGTTTTTTTTTTCTTTTACTTATGAGTTACTTTGTCAATTATTTCCTAAACCCTCATAGTGCCATAACTAGCATTAATTATACAAGTCGGTAGGTATATGTAGGTACTCGTAATATTCTATAAATGTATGTTTATAAAAATTAATTGCCACATCTATGACGGAGCATCACTTGAGAACGGCTCGACCGAGTTTGCTGTTGTTTGTTGTTTTCGTTATTGTTAGGACAATGTTTGTATGATACGAAAAATCACCCGAGTGATACCGAGCACGAACAGCTAGTAAATAATAAATATTACTTACGTTAATTTTATTTACACGGGTAATTCGTCATTATTGTGCGGCTGGAGGTGTAATTCGAATTCGGCACATAACTGCTGTGCTATCTCCTTGCACCTCTGTATATTACGAGTATGTCGAAACTCTTCCTCCTGAAGCTGAAAGGGGTTGGGAGCATCAATGATCGCCCTGCACAGCAGTTTCTTCTTTCTTTTTCATCTTGCAGCGGGAGGCGACCAAGACACACTTGACATTCTACAAATAATGATTACCCATTATATTATAATGTTAAACACCTTTCTTGTAAGTAACGAAGTCTTTTTTGATAAGTGAAACATTATAAAACCAATACTCACGCTTAAATTCAAGTTTTTTTTAAGATTAATGTCTTATCGTCACCAACACGGCACTCGTATAAACTTATTGATTTGAGATGTCAAAAGTCGATCCAAAGTGGCGACCCATATTAAGCACAATCGATAAAATATGACGTTTGCCGTATATCGTTGTCAAAAATGGATAATGCAATGTAACCAATGCCACCATGTTAGCTTACGTCGACAATGATAAAATGTCTATGATCTTGAGATAAAAACGTTTTATTGCGTGGATAAGTGTCTGCATAATCGGCCCGCAGGTTGAAAACGATATAGTTTTTACCGCCTAGAATACCGGCCCTGCTAAAGTTGCTAAACAGTCAAATTCCTCGACTGTAAATTATAATTTATTTTCATAGGAATATTTTTTTGTGAAACGATTTCTTTTTGTTAAAGAGTTTACTTACTTACTTACTAACTATACTGTTCTCCCCAAAACCTTATTTGAAGATTTGTTTTAAAATGAACAAGTCACATATTAAATTGTACAGGATTATCTCGTTAAATCTCGCTTAAGTACTACTTATTATATATTTACGCTCGTCTACGTCAGTTTTACCTGGTAACTACATCTGAATCACATAGATGCATTTGCATATTACCTATTATCCGCGTGGACCATGTTAGCGTGTAGGAATAATGAAGCTAATTGTATATCACACAAGTACCGAGAAATATGCGTCAAAGTTCTGTTTGACTACTTCCACCCCTCCTGACAACTAATGAGGGCTTCAAGGTAATTTTAACAAAACCTGCCTAGTAACCTACTTCCAAGCAGTATGTGGATAAGACAACAGGTGAAATTACTAGCATAGAGGCATTCCATATGAGTCTTCTCCTCAGGGTTGGCAACGCATTTGCGGTCTTAGGATTGCAGTCTTAAGATTGTACTCTTGAGAATGCAAATATCTATGGGTCACAGATCCCACTTACTATCAGCTGGCCAGTGTTCTCGGTAGCCTTGCCCACGCCATAAAGAAAATTGAAACTTTTCTCGCAATGTCACTGACGCTGCGCTGCCGCGCTGGTTCGAAATTCGACTAAGGAAGGACGAGGAATTTCCGAACAGGTAGCTAAAGGGGTTTGGGTAAAAGATTTTCAAGGTAAGCGGCCATTCGTAAAAGTGGTATATTATGATAGAATTATTAAAAATAAATATATTTTATTAAGTAAAATACGGGCGTATTGGGCGTACTATTTTACCAAAAACTGAAAACTTAAATCTTTAATATCTCCGCTCCGATATTATTTAACGCCATTAATTATATATATAACTATGTGTATTTAGAGGTCCTCTAAATAACGATGTACAAATAATCCGTGGCCGCCGAAAAAAAAAGACCATTTTTTTCATACAAACTTACCCAATGCCCTTTTACGCGTTTGTCGTTTTAACCAGTGTACCTTCGACGAGCTTACCATGTGCAATGTTTTGTTTAAGCTAACAACACGGATGATCATGATCATTCAACAGCGTTAATTCAACACCTAATAAAATTAATTTACATAAACACAGCACAAGGAACTCGAGACAATCCCATTTAACGGCTTTGCAGTGAAACCCAACTCCGGTGTCAGCTCTTACTGCTGGACAAACTAAAACACATCGTAATCGTAATGCTAGCGAGTTGGCTCGGGTTCAAGCGAGCTAAGTAACGGCTACCCAGTTATGTCAAAACAGCGTATCTTATACGTACTTCACATCTAGATACGCTGTTTTGTAGTGACAAAGGCGCTGTAGATGCCAACAGCAATCACACAGTGGATTATTGTGTTGTGTTGTGGCACGGTGACTTCCGCCTTTAGTTGAGCTTGAGCCTTATAAAACATATTTCATCATGTGTTTATGATTATTTGGAATATACACAAAAAAAATAACTCGTTACAATACACAATGGGCAAAGATATTAGTTAAAATTGCTTTTTAATATTTGATTTAAAACTGGATTAATTATCTTAAACGGGAAACATAATTTAATGCAGAAAAATAAATATATACGAGAACCACTAACCGAATAACAGTCGTATTTCGGTCTTGTTCGAATTTCGAACGCAGATCTTTGTCCGATGGCCCAATTCAATTTTCTTTGTTTCAGTCGGGCTTTATTCATTCATAACATAACATAAGAGTTTACAGTAACAAAGACAAGTACAGTTTGTTCACTTTTGAGGTGACTAAAGTGCAGTTAAGAAGGAACCTAGAAGGTACAATCTTACTGGGTTTATTTCTGTAATATGGACTAATAATTTGCCAAACTATTAGTAGCCACAGCGACTATTTTTATTTGAGGTCCCAATCCTAACCTAAAGTTACAATTAGCCTAGTAGCCTATGTTATAGGTAACTAGTAAAGTACAATAGTTCTCCTTCATGTAGCGTGCGCACTTTCTGTATTACTTTAAGTCTGATACTGATTAATCTGATTATGTATTTCAACGGTAAATTTTCGATATGTGAGGAATGCTCGCGAATAATGTCGAATGGTGACTCAGTTTTATTTTATAGATGCAGGAAGTGGTATGCGAATTACGTACAATTATACTGGTGCCCTTTTATTAAAAACAAATTGCAACCAACAAGCAATTCCATAATATCGCATGACAGGTGCCAGTGCCACCAACCGAACCGGTCGAACCTTTCATCCCTTGAATGGTGAACGATTGAAATAAAATAAAAGAGTCGCATCGATTCACATTCAGCGCGCGTAAACAAAAGGCAGGTAAGATACGAGTGCGTACGCAACGCGGCAAAAACTATGAATTAACATACAAATTGCATCTTACGAACAACGAGGCATGTTGATCAATTCGACTCAAGGTCTCTTTCGTAGTTAAGGCTTTATGATAGCTAGTTGCGTGGTTCTTGCGTTTCGGCTTCGGATTTTTTTTAATGGGGAGGATGCGGAAGTAATATTATAATTGGTTGGTCAATGAATACTTATACCTACTTAGTCTGGTACCTCGTTCACGCCGGGATCTTTTGTGTTGGCACATGGTTTCAGAAGTCTGTTACGGAACACATTCTCAAGCTGCTTTGTTATCCGCCTGCCGCAACATGTCAATATGTATACTCAATATAGTATTGAGATTATGTTTGAGTTGAGACAAAACAATATATTTTTCATTTCCGAATAGTCTACCTATTCGGAAATGAAAAATTATTTTGATCGCTCAAAACACGGATGAAAGTAGTCAATTTCCGTTCTATATTTTGTATTGATTTAGTTAATCAAGTTTGCCTTTTTAGTAACAAAATTTATAATTAAAATATGTAATATTGTAAAGTATATTATTGGCTTTCCCTCATCGTGAAAAACCGGGTTTCAGTTGGTAGCAAAATTATTTTCGTCATAGGCGGTATTTCTCGTTAAGAAGAGTTTCTAGTAGAGTCCCACGCTTCGCTCTGGATACAGTATAAAAACCACGTAAATATATTATTTTGATCCGTTGTGATACAATGCACACCACAGACAATTAATTGCAAATTATACAAATAATAACAGTTTTACTTAGCATGGTTTAGCTTACATTTCCCTGGCAGCAGCAGGCAATAGACCGCAACTCTTCTCGAGTTGTTGGGCGGCGGTGGTGATTATTTCCCATCAGTTAACCCACATGCGAGTTTGCCTCACTCTCTTATTAAACATTAAAAAAAAGTAGCAGGCGCTGTTAAGATTTTCAAAAATAGGCCTTTCATATTGTTAGTGCAATACTAACAACTAGATCATTCTGGTTTGAACGAGTATCACCAACATGTGCCGAATTGCCGACACGAGTAGGTACTAAAGTTCGACGTGTATGAGCCATTCAAGTGAGTATCAAATGAAAACGATATAAGTAGGTACGTAGTGATCAACGTTTCATAAAAATAAGACCAATAATAATATTACCTATTAAAGATTATTATTTTATGTGGTTTCATTTATTCGATCACGTAACTAATGAAAAAAGAACACATAAAACTGCCATACTGTAAGTAATTTATAACATATTAAGTTTTACGCAAGAAATAATTTTGCAGAGACGCGGAATTCTAAGTAAGGATGATTATAATATAGAACTAGATAACGGAAACATAGGGTAAAGTCACGAGTGGTCAGCCAGAGACAGTAGTCGACCCTATATTTTTCCTGTATTTTCCATATGCTTAAAATAAGTCACAGCATTACAACTAGGAAATGCAAATAACCGGTTATAACCGGTTTTAACCGGTTATTTTCATACAAAAACGGTTAATAACCGGTTAAATTGCATTCCCTAATTACAACATGTATTAAGTTAAGTAAATATATTCCGAATTTTCCATCTTCAATAGGTAGTAAGGTCAGGTTTTTCATTGTTTATAAGTCTGTCAGTTAGTACTAACCGGAACATTTACCCACGACTTTTGTTATGTGAAAACAAGGTTAAATATGATTGATTGTGAGCATATCAAAATTTTCCAATAGATAATACTAATGTTTATAAAATTTTGTATCTTCAACAATCCGCCTAACCAGTAACAATATCTTGGCAGGCAAAGGGAGCCTGATATACTTAAGCTTTGGTTTAACTTCAAATGTTCGTTTCTAGGCCGTGTTGTTTGATCAGTAGTTAAACTAACTAATTGTTAAAATTCGAAAAAGGAATGGAAAATTTGACACATTTCCTTGAGATTTTAACCATTAGTAACGTTTTTTGACCATTAGTTAGTTTAACTACCAATCAAACAACAGGCCATAAGGGCCTGTTGTTTGATCATTAGTTAACTCAACTAATTGTTAAAATTCGAAAAAGGATTCGAAAATTTGACACATTTCCTTGAGATTTAACCATTAGTAACGATTTTTAACAATTAGTTACTGATTATCGTTAAAAACCTTGACTAATGGTTAAATCTCAAGGAAATGTGTCAAATTTTCGATTACTTTTTCGAATTTTAACAATTAGTTGAGTTAACTACTGATCAAACAACAGCTTAGGGCCTTAGTTTATCACTAAGTACTCTCACCCGATGACAATTTAATATTACCTATGGTGTCCAAAAGCTGTCCTGATGATGAAGTCACTACGTCGCGACAGAATCTCAACTGTTCTTAACGTAGAAACCCACCGAATTTAGTTTAGATATATAAGTCTGGTCTTGATGGTCAGCAGATCCTGTGCGAAAAAAGGACAGACGGCAATAGAAGCTTGTTTTAATTATATTTTGTTGGAAACTTTTTGAGAACAAAATATGCCTAGATACTATTACTGGCTACTGTACTTAACCAACCATTATAAGAATGGTTCTTCGGACGGTCATTATGTTTTCCTCAAGTTTGAGTTTTGCTCGTGTCGAGACCTTTATGCCTAAATTGTTCAGCAATTTATGAGCTTAGATATTGCATATTAATTTGCATGCATCCTAAACTGAGGCTAAGGCTGCCTTAAACGATTATTAAATACCTACCTTGAACGGATTTCATGTTTCTACACCATGCGTAATTTCAACATCAAGCGTAATTTGTGGTGAGCAACAATTTAAGCAAATCGCGTGATCGTACGAATTCGTACTTATTATGCGAGTCAATGTCTATCAATCGTAAGAACAGTTATTACGCGTTCGAAATGATAACTAAATTCGTTTGGTGGTTCTATATGACATAAATTACACTGAATCCGTTCTCAATGATTCCGTTTTGAAATGGAAAGTTTTGGCTCAATGTAATTGCTTGTGATCTACGGGAGATCATTATCAAACTACATAACAACTCATTGCAAAACGATTTAAGTAACTGGCGTGCTAAGTGAATCCTACTGCTACAATAAAAACTTAATTTTTGCCACTCGAGCACACTTCCTTGTTTTTTACATGTATAATGAGCGTATTATTGTCTGTAATATATTCTATTTAGGTATCGAATATCCGGGTCATGTTCAATTCATGCCGCCGCCTCTGGTTGCTAATGGCTTTTTATGTATGAGACTGAATACCTACAGCCGAAGACGATACCCGATCTACATTGTTGTCGACTCGCCATTTTAATTTGGCGTATACTATAAAGTTTCATAAATAATATATTATACTCGTATTACTATAAATTTCAGGGTACAAATCCATACTTGTTTTACCGTAAGGCCATCTGTCTTGGAGCAGACCGTTGCAGGTTCTGGCCTCCTTATAGGAGACTGCACATCCTTTTTCAAATTAAACCCTGGTTTCCTTGAAGTCTTGAGTGCAGATGTGGATATCGGTTATTTTGCATTATGCTTAAGATAGATTATAAACCTTTTACTTGGTTAAGATACAAAGGAATCATAAACAGCTAAGTAGGCGGTAAATAGGGAAGATAACGCGGTTATCTAAGCCGAGTTGGATCAATCACCTATGAACTGGCCATAAGTCGGTCACCGGCGACCGTAATGGCGTGACATAACGTAACCGACTAACGATAAACAAACCAATATATCTACGTAGTCTTGACTAATAGTTATTGCATTTACAGAACAACCAGTTTCTTAATAGCGATCGGCAATCTTCGTTTTTCTATGAAACACGAGTGAATAATATACTGTCAGGTGCAAGTGCAAGGGTGATAGCAATAGCTAGCCGAAAGCTATTATATTAAGAAACTGGAAGTACTGTTTCTATACACTACGTCACGTGGCGTAACATAACCTAGAAAGGTTTGAAATCGTTTCAGTTGTAAAATAGTCATGATGAATGTAAGTACAATAGTCATATTATATTAAAAGGGCGTTAATTCCATTTTTCTCAAATTCACCTTACTTCTTTACTGTAATCAAATGCTTGACTTTATGTTAGATGTTATTCACTTGCCATTAGATAACGTCAATAATATGATTACGATACAGGAGCTAGATGGGCGTAAACAAATTGGAATACAACCTCCAGTTAGTAATAAAAATAATAAAACTACTGCAACTATGCCTAGCTTCAGACTATATCCACGTTCACCGAGTTATTGAAAGAATTTAACAACGGAGTGGAATTATCTCACGGAGAATTCTCGTGGCATTATGGCCACTATTTGTTCTTGTGCAATAAAATAAATAGCTTTAAGTGGTCATTAAAAATGCCCTTACTCAGTTCAAATGAGTCATCCTCGTACATGAACGCCATGGATAGATATAACGTAAAAAATAAGTAGCTGTCGTCATGCCTTGTGCGTAGAGATGAGTCATAATCATAACGCATACGATTTGCTGACGAAGCAGGTTTGTGTTTCTTATTATCTCGAAAATAATATCTATCAATTTGTATAAAACGTCTTTTTCGTAAATTTATCAAATATTATTTAGGTGTTGTTACATACAACACTTAAATAATATTTAATAAATTACATATGCGCCAAGAAATACCTCTTTAATTGATAAGATAAGCCTGGGGCAATAAATACGCAACATAGCTTTAATTACGAAGATATTGGTAAAAATACATTTTCTTTAATGAAAAAAATCGGAGCCTGCCGTTTGGCAAAAATATGTTTGCCAAATGTATCGTTTCCCAACTTTTTCATTTGCCAACCCAATTTTATATAAGTAAATAGATCAGGATTTATTTCAGTTCCATAATGTAGAACCCTATAGGTTAGGTTAGGTTATTTAAAAAAAACCTGAAATATTTACGGTTACAGAAAACAAAGCGGGTTGGCAAATGAAACGGTTGGGAAACGATACATTTGGCAAACATATTTCGCCGAAACAAAGGTAAACCGAAAAAAAAAACCGTCTCTACGCATAAGGCATGACGACAGCTACTTATTTTTTACGTTTTATCTATCCATGGTGTCTATGGGTGACAGTAATCGCTTACCATCAGGCGATCCGTTTACTCGTTTGCCTCCTATACCATAAATAATAAGAACCTCCGCTTTTTCTATTCTGTTAAAAAATCAAAGATATAAGGGTTTTCTATGTCTTCCTTCCTACATTTGTAAATAAAAAGTAAATGACCTAATTGTTAAAATTCGAAAAAGGAATCGAAAATTTGACACATTTCCTTGAGATTAAACCATTAGTCACGATTTTTAACAATTAGTTAGTTTTACTACTGATCAAACAACAGGCCATTAGGCCGTGTTGTTTGATCAGTAGTTTAACTAACTAATTGTTAAAATTCGAAAAAGGAATGGAAAATTTGACACATTTCCTTGAGGTTTTAACCATTAGCAACGTTTTTTGACCATTAGTTAGTTTAACTAGAGATCAAACAACAGGCCATTAGGGCCGAGTTCACCAACAATTAAACTAATTGTTTTTGGTGCAATTGGCCCTTAGGGTGCTGGCACCAATGTTGGACACATTTAGCTGAAGGCACCAATAAAGGACACTTATCTCTTAATTCAAAGATTATAAGGTTATAAATTGATTGTCTGAAAATTAATGAATTACCCGTATCTTCTGTACCATAAGAATCAAGTTCCATCACCCTAGTACTTTAATCAATTATTTTGGATGAGTACTGTAAGTACCTAAGTACAAAATAAGTCGTGCTCTACGTTTCAGCAAACCTACTAATGAACGCAAACATTATAAAATGCTTTATGAAAAATCGCTACATGAAGAAAGACGAATAATTAAATTTGCGATCATGAAAGAACGCTATGGGAAAATTCGCTACTATGAAAGAACGCGATGTGAAAATTAGCTGGGTACTTTGAAAGAACGCTATGTGATAATTCGCTAAAAAATCTTTTTTTCTAATAAATAAATTTAAAAAAAAAGATAATGTTTCTCTCCCCTTAAACCTAGGCCTATTTTATGATTTTTAAACATGTATGTAAACAATTTATTGTACAAACAAAGGAGATAACAATTATAAAAAAGAGAAAAATAAAACAGGGAACAAAAATATAGCAAATATAAAAAAAATGTTGTAGATATTGTGAAAAAATTGGTCTGTCCTTTTTTCTTTCCAAAAAAAAAAGAAAGTAAAGTACTTAACGAAAACGTGCAAATTTATCATAATAACCTGCCAACAATCGTGGAAATAGGATTTGATTTAGGGGTTGAGAAACGTTATCGCCCGGAGTATAAATTTGTATGGAATTATTTTGACAGCTACGCGATTAAAGCCTCGGTTCACATTCCTCTTAATTGTTCCGTTTCAACGCGTTTGCATACACATGAGCAGACCTGTGCTCTCGGGGCACGTTCTAGGGATTTGAAATCGATAAATAAGATGTCGATATGTATTTATACATGTGCTTATTGAAAATCTCCTACTACTATAAAGAGGCTCAATATCGTGTCTGATATCGAGCCTAGAATGATTATTGAATTCATTTATTCCCAAGATTTATCAATTAAACTGACACGCCCCGTCAATCACGTCATGTGTCATATGGAAGAGGATAGCAGTTTGCAGAATAGCATTTCATTTCTTAATGCCTATACGAATATATCCGACTTTGACCCATTCGTGTAACACAACCAAGTTAGGATGATAAAGAGAGCAATGATCACTGACATATTATTACAAGCAGAAATCGACCTTGTTGTTTCATGACGTTCAAATGAACCTCAACCGTAGCATAGTATAAATAGAATTCTCTATACTGTGACCGTAGGGTGGTAGACCAATTTCTTGGTCGAGCATACAAGTCCATAATAATTTAAACTGAATATTTTCATCAAAATGGCATAAAGTAAAAACGATATATTTTCTTGTCGCAAAAATAAAACATGACTTTAGTATTCGTGCCCTGAGTTAGCACACGTCTACACATGAGTCAATAAAATTAATCATGTTTTAATAGATTACAATCGCAGTCGTTATTCAATATCGCACAAGCACCATGGCATGTGGGCGTTTTTTTTATACACGTAATAGGCAAATGAGCATACTGGCCATTCGATGGTTCTATTAGCCCAATAGAACCCTGCCCCACCATAGAACGGTGTCGCAGAGATATTATAAACAGTGATGTACAAGATACGCTATAAAAAGTATCTGGAATACAAAATGCAAGATACTTTTAAATGAAGTATTTCAGATATCAGATATAAATAACTTTCTGGGATGGTATTTAAAATATTAGATACAAAATAAGTATCTTTCAAATGCTTTTTAAAGATAAAATACTTTTGTAAGAAAACAACATTTTATTTAATGTAAGTTTATTTTTTTACATGAATTATTTACGAATACGTTAAGGTTTTAATTGAGACTTTAGTAAAACCAGTTCTTCAAACATTTTATCACTCATTTTTCTTCGATGAGGCCTCACAATCATACCACCAAAAGAGAAGAGTCGCTCCACAGGGGCAGAGCGCAGAACTTGGCAAACAAGTGGTATATTTGAAAAATATTTTTTTTTATTGTAGGATGACGACATTTGACATTTGTAGAAAGAAAGAGTCGCCATCTATCAATTTGGTCCTAGACTAAATTTGCCTTCCGTTTTATCTATGGTGACATTTCAAAGTAATATCACCATAAAATCTTGTCACATTTTGTGAATAAATGCATAAATCTATACTTAAAGTATTTTAACAAGCATATTATTTACAAAATACTAATATACCAAACAAAAGGTATTTAAAAACAAGATACAAAATGAATTAAAAGAAAGTATTTTAGATACAAGATGAAAATACGTATTTTGCATCTTGTATCTGTATTTCAGATACTTGTATCTTAAATAAGTCACATCTCTGATTATAAAACAATTTGTTTGACACTTCTTATAACTTGAATCATATTGTCACTGCGACACAGTTCTATTGTGGGTCAGGGCTCCATTGGTCTGATAGTAGGTACATGGGCTTTGATGCCCACAGGGGTTACCTTTGTTTCGGCGAAATATTTTTGCCAAATGTATCGTTTCCCAACCGTTTCATTTGCCAAACCACTTTGTTTTCTGTAACCGTAAATATTTTAGGATTTTATCAAAACTAACCTAACCTAACCTATAGGCTTCTACACGATGGTACTGAAATAAATCCTGAAATATTTATATAAAATTGGGTTGGGAAATGAAAAAGTTGGGCAACGATACATTTGGCAAACATATTATTGCCAAACGGCAGGCTACGGGCCCACAGACATTCGCAATTTTGAAATTGCAAATGCATTTCCAATCTTGAGATATTTTTTTTGGTATTTAGAATATAAACGAGCACACAGGTCATCTGATGGTAAGTGGGATCTGTGACCCGCAGACATTGCATCTTAAGACTACAATCTAAAGACTGCAATCTTGAGACCGCAAAAGAGTTGCCAACCCGGAGGACTAAGATGAAATGCCAATATGCTAGTAATTCCACCGGTTGTCTTATCTGGAACACAAAAATGTGAATACTGCTGCTTGGCGGTAGATTAAAGGTTGAGTTGACCAGCACCACCAAATGGCTTTAAGCTATGTTGTTCATTTTATTGACTGTTTTATTTTACCCATACACCAACACAACAATAATGCGAACATGGCTGGGCGTCAGGTGGCCCTGCCAAGATGCACTACGCTAACTAGCGTTTCTATTCGTTTAATTTTTAATCCAATCGAGTCACTGGTAGACGACTGGATAAAAGTCACGTGATCTACCAGTGACGCGATTGGTGTAAAAACGAAACGAATAGAAACGCTAGTAAGCGTAATGCGTCTTGGCAGGGCCTCCTGGCGGGTAAGATGATGACAGCGATCCAGACGGACATTATTGACTTAACCACTACACCAATTTCGTCATTCTTCGAATGATTTACCTATACTGTTTTTGCTTTAACCCAAAACGGTCTGGTCGATATTTAGCCGCGGTTAACCGTTCATTATGCCCTGTCAGCCCCGTGGCGAGGGTAATGAATCGTTTCAGCCTGCCGATTGTTGGTAAACTTGGCCCCAGCCCGTTCGGATTCCAACTGTCGGAACTGCGGTGAGGTCGGTAGAACATAAATTGCCGGCGACCCGCCCTAGTTTCACATCTATTCCAATGCTTTGCACGTTCTAGTTCAATTTTCAACCCTCTAAATTTTAGAGCGCTTTTACTATTTTCTCTGCTGTCTTTTTGTATGCATCTCGGGGAAGAGTTCTGTTTTCAAGGCTGTTACTGCGACGGAAACGTCCAAAATCAACTCGAATTTAGATGCATGACTTGTATCATTAAATTTCTTTGTTTTCTTCGTTTGTTTGCAGCAAAGCTATATTTTGAGTTAACAGAGTTGTTGATTGTACAAAAAACAAATGCAATGTTCCCGATGTTTGCAGCGTGTTCAATTCACGTTGGTTAAATTTAAAAAACTGGTTTTTCGACCGTAATGCCCGCAAGTCTGCCTCGTGCAAACCGACCGTAATGACTTGCTCTTGCATAAAAAATGAAAATTTAATAAAATTCCCGTATTCAACTCCGTATGGGAAAGTCAATTCGTATGCATAATAAAGATTGCAATAACTTACTATTAAAAAAAACTTGTCGGATAAACATACTATAGTAGTTACGTATAGTTTACAGTGTAAGGGTCTAATTTCTTGCTGTAGTTGCGCTTATTGAACATAAATAAGGATGATACTAATTTATAATGATCTCAGCATAAGCTCGACTGATGCAACTAGTTTGTATACCTATATAGCCGCATCTTATTCAGTATTATTCAAAATTCAAACTTGGAAAGCATTCCAACAAGATCTCCATAGTTGTATCGCATGTGTTTTTTGATAAGCCGATTTCGGAACGTTGTGGTCAATACACGGTTGCTTAATCAGTCATTACACTCGTTACAGTGTTTATAGTCTGAACGCAACTAATCAAATATCGTGATAATTGATAATTAAGCTATCGTTATTGAGCTCTAATGCGATAATACTTGTAATAAACGTTACGACATACTTACGTACAATCTCATTATGAACCTGCCAATAAGCCGTTGGCCAATGGTTATGTACTTATGTGCTAGAACAACCGATGATTATTTCGTTGTCCTTGTGTTTTAGCTCCTGCTGTTCAAATTCCTTGTACCAGAACCTTAGTTACAACACGTTGTGCAATAATAATTGATTATTCAGCGCGTAGATGTTTATAAATCGAGCAGATGTGAGGTTATCCACGTCGTATTTATTTACAGCTCAAACTAAAGACTTCATATCAATCAATATCAAACTCATGTCGTTTTCATCTCGTTCTTAATAAACAATCATAATGATGCCAGCGAGTTCACTCCCTAGGTTACACTAACATAACGATAAATTATATACGACGGATGAATTAGCTGGTTGTAATCAGAGTTTGACCTAATATAAATAGACGTGCAGGTTTTCAAGGCAGCCTCAACATTAATACGTCTAACGCCCCAGGTTCCCGCTTTTATACATTTCTGACTCCCTATCGAGTACATGGCATTGACTGTGTTAGCAGGTTGACACTAAACTAAGATAAAGCACGCTCCTGAGATACGCGTGTTCATTTCACAAGACAAATTGCACGGTTCTTAGTAACGATGTACAGAATAAACGCGAAGTTTCGTAAAATTAACTAGCGAGGTGAAATTGCTTTAATAATCATGAATTCGAAAAGCGTAGTCCTGGGATCCAAGTGAAAAATAGTATGTCTTTTGAAGATCAATTGAAAAAGGTTTTAAGGCTATACGTCGGTCATTCTCCAGAATTGTGTTCTCAGTCTAATTAACACCGCCCTTTTTTTCCACTTGGTTTTTGATAAAATTTATGCAAAATGTAGTAACATATCGACCATTCAAACTTTAATATTTATTGGGCACTTAATTATTATTAGCGGTTAATTAACTAGAAGGGTTTTAATATTTGCGTGACGCGCGAATTAGAAAAGCGATGCGTTAATTAGGTTTACTTGCTTGCGAATTAAAAAAACTACGCGTTTATTAGATAAATGTTCATGCCAAATATATATTTTTTAGGAAATAAGACAAAAACTGTCAGACTGTCTATTAATTTTATCATATTTATTATACCACGCAACGTTGAAACTATTTGGAACATAAAATATCCATCACGATATACATACATAATAAGCTAACTAATATTTCACTGAAATAATCGTTCTATAATCAACAATGAAAACGATAAAAAAAATCAGAATTAATAACTTTATATTATACCTTAGGTATTATGAACAAACGATAACAAATAAATTGCCGTATCAGCTAAATAAAAAATAATACTTCTTCCTCCTACTTTTTACATTCCCTATCTATCTTTAAAAAAAGTAATTTAAAATTTAAAAACCCGATGAACTAAAAGGATATAAATAAACTAGTTAATTTTATTGAATCTAAGGACACCTCATAATTCATAATGCTAAAATCCGTCGAGCCGTTTAAGCTTTACATACATAAGTTATGTAACATAACATACAGACATTCAACTTTAAGTATGTAGTTTAATTATTGCGGGTGGTTTTAATACATAATTTATACAAATATGAAGAATGATGCCGGGTCCATAGGATTTTCCTTACATGATTAGAATTACAGTTGTCACTTGTCAAAATGCAACTTTTTAATGCGGTCAGCAAAATTTTCATGTTTTCCAAGAGAAATATGCTAGGAAAAATAAAATAACCTCTAAAAAACATATTGTCCAAACACTTAAGCACATAGATACGATCATAAGGATGATTTTAAGGTTAGGGCCCCTCTAATAACACCAGTTTGACATAGTATATGTCATTCTAATCATGCCATCATTCTTCCGGGAATTACATTTTTGTAAAAAAAATATTCCTGTAAATTAATTTAAACTGGTTTAGCTTAAGCGAGCAATTAGAAATAAAATACTTTTATGTACCAAAAACCTTTTTTACTACTCTTAAACTAATTAACGCGTTCATTTTTGGCCCGTGAATTAGACGTGTGTATTAGGGATTCTTGATAAAAAAAATATAACTTCTTTTAGGTACATGTGATAAACTACATAATCCAGTAACTGTTAAATACTGAGGTTCTTAATGTATACAATAATTTACAGAGCTATAGAGTTATTGGCTGATTTTAAAAACGTGAACGTGTTAATTAGAATTTGCGAGAACCAAAACATGCGAATTAGATACTTACATTTGTAGTGTGCGATCCACACAACATTAACACGTCTTTCTCTCAAGAGGGTCTTGACATGAGTGTCTGCTCACGCAAAATGCATTACAGACATCTGTCTATTTCTTCAATGGCCTTGCACGGACAAGAATAAAACCGGCGCGTGAATTAGTACACGTATCGGGACAAAGTTTCTTTATTTTATATCTTAGTGATATATTACTAAATAAATTTGGTATTTTTTTTGTAATTTGGATATCTTATCTTTCATTAAATAAAAATACTTTCATTCATCTTTCCTCTTGTATATGATCGGGGAAAATAGTTATATTAGTGATTTCGGAAGTGGGACGCGCGGTGTTAATTAGGAGAATGGGGTATTGATATTTTTTTTCTCCTAGAAAGGTATTGAATATTTACTTGAAAATTCATGTACACCTCAATACGAGTACCTTCTAGGAACAAAAAATATAAATTATACCAAATTCAATAGTTTTATATTTTTTAAGCCCGAGGACATACAGAAATGGCTGTCTGGAGAATGACCGACGTAAGTTTATAGTCCATTTGTATAATAATGTACCTTTTTTTATTGCGAGTTAAGTCGACTTACGTATACATAGGTACCCCTTTTTCACCAGGCCCCCAGAGTTATCTTTTAACCCTCTCATAAAAAAACGCGCAATGGCTAAAGGGTGCTTAAAATGTGATTTGTCCTTTTCTGTCATTGTGACATTTGAATTTGATAAAAAGAGACAAAGAATACTTAACTAATATAGGTTTAAGGTGCGATTATTCATAAATAAGGGGTAAGGTATTTTAAATTAAGAACACGCCATGTGGTAATATTGAAAGAAAAGAATGAAGGTGTGATATTTTGATCAGAATCAGGCAGCATATACCTAAAAAAGTCCCGTTTTTATGGAAAAATATTGAATAAGATACTATTTTAAGAAAATAATGAATCAATTTTGCATTGCTTTGAATTTTTTTATAGTAAATAGTCTCTTAGTTCCAAAACCTATTAAAACAAATATCACGAGACATACAGTTTAGTACGGGTGAGTTAAGCCTATTTCTCAAAATGGATCTTCATCATCATCATCATCGGCCTATATCAGTCCACTGCTGGACGTAGGCCTCTCCTAATGCGCGCCATTTTACCCTGTCCTCGGCCTGTCGCATCCAACATCTGACAGCAGCGTTTCGCGAATCGTCACTCCATCTTACCGAGTCGCGGTCTCCACTCAAGAACATGTCTACCCCGACGGTTATCGGTTCTTCTACAGATATGGCCAGCCCACAAATGGATATTGAATGACCATAATACATTGCAAAAATAAAGTGTACCTACTTATCCCTAAATTGTACTACTTATTCTGTAGTTAAACCATCGACGGCAAGCGATGCTTAAAGAGTGTACTGGCAGAATGCTGAAGGCGTGCCGACCGATTTTTAGCCTTAAGTTTTATCTTACGTATATTGAGAAACTAAGAAATGTGCACAAATAAACGGTATTTACGCAAAACGCAAGTAAAAGCTACTCATTTAAATGACGTGTCTTGTATTCATTTCTATTTAACGAAATCTTATTATGTTCATTATTTCTTTCACATTATATTTACACTAAAAAGTCATTCGCCTCAATCGGTATCAGAGAAAGGATTAAGCCTAGATAGTTGTAGATAGTTATGCCACACTTAGATAATGCTAATCATTACTGGTAGGCAGGCCCAATTCGATATCGCCACCAGACTGGTTCCAAACTGGTGTGAAACGCCCAATAATTTACCATTACCCTATTTACGTCACAATTGCAAATTCAGTACTTTAGATTGGTTGCGGTAGCCTCGATTGCGTGTTAGGAGCATTGTGAAGCTAAAAATTTCCATACAAGATGCGATGTTTCTCACCCCCTAAATCAAGTCTGATTTTTACGGTTTTGGAATATGTTATAGTTATTCCTAAAAACTGGGTTTGTTACGTTTCCTTTTTTTTACTCTTTTCATTCGTTTCTTTCGAAGAAACATTTTCTGCAATGTATGGATTAAGTATTCTCGTATTCATTTATTTTTCAGTGTGGTAGGTTATTTACAAAAAATATTCAAATATAAAAGTAAAATAACAATGCTAATACAAAACATTAACATTATTAAAAAAATATAGCCTACGGACTGGCAGCGGGTCAGTGCTCAAGCTACCAGTGGTTAGGGCTGCAGAGAGAGGAACCTCCTCATGAAGTGCCGTGTTGAGGAGTACTACTTTTTTATCTAGCCCTTGATTCAGCCATCTAGCGAGGGTGATGGTTGAGACTCTTCGCTATTATCATTATTAAGTACTTGGCCTAGCTTAATTCAATAGCGGCCCTTACACGTAAAGTTCGGACCGCGGGAAACGCCACGCGCCATTCCAATCTTCGTTCCGAACCGTACATTTTTTACTATTTTACTATTACAGTTGCATTTACACGAACGGTTCGAAACGAAGATTGGAATGGCGCGTGGCGTTTCCCGCGGTCCGAACTTTACGTGTGCAGGCCGCTAATAGATTACCGTTGAATATTGATAGGTTGTTTAATAGAAAGATCCAAATATCAGGTCCGTAAATTATCCTTACACACTGCCACCTCCGTCAGAAATTCCCACCGCAGCGTAGGAGGTAACGTTTGGTTGTAATAGTCCCACCTTTGTTAGATGATTTGAATCTTATTTATGAACCTTAAATGTATCCTGAAAACAATACGACTTGGGCATAAAATAGATTTATTATGGAATAAAATTCAGTGGAATGATGCTTCACCAAAATATTTCTGCGTACCGTGTTGTGTGCTACTCGTAGAAAACTTTTTGAAATGTAGTAATTATATCTTCTTAGAATAATTTGCGCTGCATGCGTTACGTATTTAACAATGGCTAGCTTTTATTCTGTTTCCTGGAACATCGATTACCTACCGCACTATTCGACTATTAGAAGAAGCTAAATTGAAATTAAAAAAATTCTGGTTCTTATTAAGTAAATTCGTAAATGCATTAAACATCACTTTGAATTAGACCTTGTTGTCTGTGATCAAAAACTATGATGAAAACATAACTTGATGATGGTCATATCAATAATCCAATCAAGCATTTTTTTAAAGTTACAAGCGACTTTGACTCTATGAAAAATTACTTTAATTCGCCTGTGCATTTTACGGTGATATTTCTTAATGTTAATTAACTGGCTCGGCCTAGATGAGCGCAATCACAAATGTTACAAGCACCGAAAAAAACGACTCCATAATAGCATCGCAATGTCTTCAACATCGTAATGTTACATCACTTTGATGTGATTAGATTTGAATATTAATAGTAATAAGTAATGCAAGATTCATGCATGACATTTAATTTTAAGTAATTCATCTGTATAATTTTTATGCGTTTGACATTGACCTGTCAATTCACCTACTCTACATAATATTCACTTAATAAATGTTTAATGCATGACTAGAGACGAAATACAAATCATTCATGTTTCGTGGTTCGATTAATCAGAATTCAGTTATGGTCATATTCTAGAATAAGCGTAAAATTAAATAAGAACACACATTACCTCTTTATTTTTTTGGCATTTATTGATAAAATGAGGTTCTGCTGGATACATGAAATTTGTAAACGCTCGCATTTATCACATTACATAGTAAATGCTCGCAGTAGATACTATTACAAGCGTTTATAAACTTGCAATGTTTTACAAGAACTTGCACTGTTTATTATTTGTTTGGGTCAAATCTTGAAAGTCAATTTTAAACCAGTTCCCGTCAATGGAATGGGCTGAAATTTGGAATACATGTGTAAACCCGATGACAATGCGATATTCTGGTACCATCGAGCTGATCTGATGACGGAGTCGGAAGGTTGAAACCTGATCTTTGCTGTACCTAATATGTAACCTCCGAGTTGCGTTGCGGCTCGCTAGTTTAACATTAGCTTGTCCCAAAAATTTAAACTTTTAACAGAAACTGTATATTTTATTATCCAGAAACAATGACTTAACACATCGATCAAAGGGATTAAGAAACGTTATTATTATCATGCACGACACTGGCGGGACTCCCTCAAGAATCGCCTGTACGATTGCCGCTGCCCTCAATAATTCCCCTTATTTTTGGAAGAGATGGCATTGGGCGTAAATTACAGTGCATAAAGAAATGTGTAAACATTATATAACAGTTATTAACAAGGTGTTCCCTTAAGTTTACCTTTTGGAAATCGTTTTTGTTGCCAATGCAAATCGGCTTCTTTTTTATGTAACTTGTCAGGCTATAACTTTAGCTAGGTACCATGATGGCTGGGGTTCTCAGGCTTGCCGGAGGAAGCTCAGGCCAGCTGATGCGGCAAATGTTTACGCAAACAACCGTATTGACTTTCCTGTTTAGCGACTCCGCTTAGATTGCAGTGCAGAGGTGCACTCGGGTGCACAGCCTATTAATTATCGCACCCCACTCGATAACCTCTGTCAAGTTCGAATTTTCGTTAAGTAGGTACCAACTTTTTCATTAGTCCGAAAATTCATTACTTAGTTAGAAAATTCATTACATTTTCTTCTGAATTTTTATTTTTATTTCAAAATGTTTAAAAATTGGTACCTATAGAACCTAACCTAGGTTATGTTTATTTTATAACAATCATTGAAAGTTAAAAAGTTTCAGAAAGAAATACATTTCTAACCTATGAATTTTCGAACAAATGAGACAGTTCAGAACGGCAATTTCACCTTGTGATAGGTAACCATCTCACTCACTCTGATACCCTTCAATCTTCATCCCTCGGAAGGTTTTCCCAGATATGATTCGCTTAACTTAAGCGGATGTGTTTGGGAACTTCGTGACTTTAATCACGTCGTCATATTGAGGAAAATATTACCAATGTATCAGAGGAAAATCGTATCATCTTGGAACGTGTTTTCAATCTACTAGTTACCTACTGCGCGCTCCGCCAGCCAAATTGACGTTGCACGTTGCGGTAAAGTATGCACAATTAAGTAGTAGGCGGGACGTCGTTGGTTTAAAGCACTATACTTACCTACATGTTTATGTTTCTGATCTTTTTGTACGTTTAGTCCATAAACCACATGCACGCTTTAATGGTTTTAATTATAATCAGAGCTCGGAATAGGTAGTGCCTATTTACCTAAACTTCGCGGGAGGACGTAACTAAGAGTGGTTACAACCACCAATACTAATTATTTCTTATTATTGAATGCGGGATTTCCCGACATTGACTGTATTACTCTAAAGGCTTAATAAATTCACTTTACTTATAAATTGGGGTCGCAAACAGCAGGTAGTAAGTACACAGCTAAAGTGTCGGCTACATCTGTTTTTGTTGAATACATTCTATACGATATTACAATTCTATTTAAATCAACTAAAAAAGATCAAATTTCAGGCTCCCTTTGATTCAATTTGATCTATGTTATATTGTTTTATGACTGATTGTTATTTCAAGATAAATAATATGCAATATAGTAAGATTTATGGGTAGTTCTACTAGCGTTTCAACCGCTATCACTTTCCTGGTCGCATTATTCACCATTTCCCTGTAGGTTTGGATTACCATTATCGGTTATTTTCTAGGAGTCCAGGCATTCTTCAAAACAACTCAAAATGGTAATCCGATCCTACAGGGAAAAGTGAATAATGCGACCAGGAAAGTGATAGCGGTTGAAACACTAGTAGAACTACCCTTATAAGTAATGTTAAATGTATTAAGCCTTTAGAGTAATACAGTCAATCCCGGGAAATCCCGCATTCAATAATAAGAAATAATTTAGTCTTCTATTTGGTCTACTCTTGGGAAGCGCTTACTGAATAAATTTCTTTTATCTTTTTTATCTTTTATTTTTTTTGGTGGGTGTAACCACTCTTAGTTACGTCCTTCCGTGAAGTTTAGGTAAATAGGCACTACCTATTCCGAGCTCTGATTATAATACAAACACACATTTCAAACGTCTATACCCACCCATTGACAACATTGCTTTTTACATATTAGCACCATTGAGAAGAAAAATATGAATGCAATTGCCGTTGTGACGTAGTGACGTAGTGACGATTTCGTAAAGGAATGAGGACTTGTTCCATTTGGCGACTATTTAAGAGGATTTACTCAGATACGGTTTCATATAAACTCACATCATTCCGGTGTAAGATTGTTTTTATCTTGCATTGCTGCTGTATCCGTTTTTTTATTAGATTTTTAATAAACATATTTTTCTATCCTCACCCTTCTAACATTCTTCATAAAGGCGAAAGAAGTGCCTTGCCATCCTGTATGTCATGGCCTCAACCTCATTTATTCGCACATATCATCATTTTTGTGTAATTTGTTATAATCGTATATTAAAGTTATTTTACTAATTTGCATTTCTGCAAAGTTATCAGTTTTATAAAATTATGGATGTCTTAACCCAAGAGCAAATTAGCTGTCATCATCAGCACTTAACCATCACATATGACTTAGAGCTCAGTCGCAGCCCTTTGCTAAATTGTAACTTACGTCGTAGTAAATAAATAGGAAAGTTTATAAAGATGAGAATCCGCTAAAAATAATCGCGAACCCTTCTACTTAATACATCCCTGTGCGCGCGGACACCTGGGGACCGGTCGCACTCGTTCCGAGGGCCCACGCAATCCCCCCGTACCACGGCACACCAGCCGCGACAATACCACAACCTAAACTTTTACATCCCTACAGCTATCATCCACTACCCGCTAACTTAAGAAACTTTACACACGCAAAATAACTCGCTCAGAAAACCTAGCAATGTATTAAGCAAAATAAAAACGCTCGCCTAATGTGAATCATTACATAAAAGCGCAGTTCTCGAGTCGACAGCTAATGACTTCAAGTTTGTTGCCAAACTATTTGCATTTTAAGACTATTTTTCCTCGAAACGTGTAGCTACGTGTCCTTTATTAGCTTTTACATCGTATGGATAGCGAGAAAGCTTCGATAGCCCGTTGATTGCTATTGCGGCTATAAATAATTAGCTATTTTCCTTCCAAGACTCCCACTGAGATCCTAGGTATTTATTTTGCTCCGAAGCATGAACGATTGATCGATAGGATTTGGTAGACACGCACCTCTATAAAATGAATGTTTTAAACCGTAATAAATTTTATTGAATTGCTAATCTAAATATGCAAAATGTCGTTTTGTCATTCTCAAATTAATTCACCTTCTGGACACCATAGTTTTTATTTTATTTCAAGGGTGAGAAAGCATCCTTTGTAAATTTGCATGCTTGGAAAGCATCTTTTGGTGAGGTCTCGAAGCTAATCCCGCTTTTATGCCGGTATCAGGAAATATTGTATGATATTTTTACAACTCCCAAAATACATTGCAATTACATAGTATTCCACTCCGAGGAATGTGAGGAATTTCATATTTCTTGCATAATAAGTATTTCAGGCGATAACGTTTATACTTCTCTGAACCCCTAAATTAGACGATTTTTATCTCAATCTTTTCTATAGACTTTAAACCAGGTTTGTAGGTTTTTATTTAAATCTTTATTTTATTAGATTCAAAAATATAACCTTAAAGTTTTCGGCCAAATATTGAATCATGACACAATAGAATATTATAATACGTTATAATACAATGTAATCTCAAAAATCAAAACCTACAAACCTAGTTTTACATAATGGTATCTTCAACATTTACAAAACTCGTGAAACTTGGACCAAGTTTAGATGGAGAAAAATATCTCGCATTTTGTATAAAAATGTTTAGTGTTACAATCCTCTTAAGGCAGAACTCAAGCTTGAAAAAGGCGCCAAAAGCTCTCATTTACGCTCGAACTCGCACATGAACTCAATTTGTCAATTGTTTAACTTATACTACTTATAGAGAGCAAAAAAGCCTCACGTCAGAGGGCCGGCGGGCGCCACGACGCTTCCGCTTCCGCTTCTGAATCTTCCGCTCGGAAGTGCTCCGCTTCCTCTCGCCGAGGCCGCGGTAATTAACTAATGTCGCATGCTACGTTTATCTTACGAACCGGTTTTGTGGGACTCAAAGTTAATGAGCAATTTTGTATACTTAACATTTTTACCTCGAGAATAGCTCGAAGTGACTTCAACGCGGCCTTTCGAAGACCCTTCTGAATGCGGAAATCGGTGATTTTTCAACGAAGTAAAATCTAAATGTCACTTCGACATTGGTCATCTTTAAAATGTTTTTTTTCTGGGGCCTTTGTATTAAAGTGAAAGTCAAGGTAATTCGTCATCAACTGAAATTAAAGTAACCGTTACAAATTTCCAATGCATTGAAAACTTAATTTCTTTGTTTCAAGTGGCGACTTATTTTTAATATCGACGCATGGATGCACATACGTATGCGTCAATATAGTAATTTACTACGATCCACTTAGATCGTGCTCGATGGCTGGTTAACCATATTTCCGACGTCATCTGTGTCTACATGATCTCCGGCACACGTGACGTACACAAACATTTATCAAGCATTTCTGGTAAATCGCCACGGCCGTTTTATGCGGCCGTTGAACTTACAACGTCATAAAAAACACTTGCAAGGCAGTTGTAAAAACTCAAAGGTAAATAAATGTTTAAAAAAAACAAAAAACCGCCTTCAAAAACGCAAAAAATAACTTCTTTTAAAATTGTAGGTACCTAATAGGTTAGTCCGACTGATGTCGGCTTTTTTGTTGAAAATATTGTGGTCGCCGACTTCAGTTGGACTAACCTATTAGGTACCTACAATTTTAAAAGAAGTTATTTTTTGCGTTTTTGAAGGCGGTTTTTTGTTTTTTTTAAACATTTATTTTATTTTATACTTTTTAGTGATCATAATACGTCGTTACGTAGTCCCACTTCTTAGTTGAAATGAAACTTTAACTTATATCAAGCGCGCCGCAAGCAACGCCGCGGGAAAGTCATAGTCATATTTGAACAAGTAAATATTCTTCGTTGTAGTCGCTCAACTATCTTAATCGAGATATCTTACCGTCACCCTTGAAATCGGTACCGTTGAGGAGTTCCGGTGGCCATCTGTGGTCTTCATCATCAGTTCCACTTCACCAAATCATACTTTCTGAACGCAAATGCTGGATTTGTTACTAAAAATACTAAAATCGCTATATGTTTGCCTACAATATTTGAGGAGTTCCCTCAATTCCTCACTGATCCCCTCATCAGATTCAGATTTGGTGACAATGGGACCACCTCGGAAGTATACTCTATCAAACCAAAAAAAAATTTTTGAAATCGGTCGAGAACTGACGGAGTAATCGGTGAACATACATAAAAAAAAAAAAAATACATACAGTGGAACGTATAACCTCCTCCTTTTTTGAAGTCGGTTAAAAAGGGATTTTTACAATGATGATCTACCACAACTGTAACAGAAAGTGGTTCTCGACTGGCCTAAAACCGATTAAACAAAGCTTATTGAGTTTTACATATACAAATATATGTATAATTAGTTTGAGTTGCGGTCTTTGAATGTAATGGTAAAGGCAACACATCCATATTTCAGAATGCACTTACACACACAGATGACGGTGGGTTGTGTAAGGTTGAATGTCATTTGCGGTCGTCATTTATTTGATACGCTTACACACACGTAAACGCAAGGCTAGAGTGATTTACTTTGGTAGAGCGTGGCGAGTTCTATTTATTTTCACGAGCAATTGTTTTGTAACCTAATAAATATGTAACTGTTATAACAAACTACTAGGCACTGCTTAGTGATTAGTTATATATTTACATTAAAAGTGAGTGTGGCCGATTTAAACCTCGTCGTTGTGATTCTAATAAACACTGACTCATTTAATTCGTGTGATGGATGAGTCACCGTACCTACTTGTAGTGTCTCCTGTAAGGTAAATCCTACCATTCATAACATACCATACACAAACATTGCTTGAAAGTTGTAGGTATGTTGTCAATGGTGTCATTACTATTTTTGGATTTCCACATTATCTTACATTTAGATTTCTAAATTTTCGAATGTTTACGATTGAGCATTCCCACCTAGTGTACTAAATAATAATATAAGTAATATAACTACCGTCGTTTAGTAAGTACAGCCTGTAAAGAATGCTCAAGTAGTGTCTCAAGTTGTAAATGATAAAGAAAACCAAGCCAGCCGTGCTCAAGATCCATCTGTCAATACGCCAATCCTTTTACAGAGCTTAGTTACCCCTTCGTATTCAATTTCCAATCCCTCAGCTCGATTCATAACGTATCGATTACAACCATTCAGTGTTCAACGGTCAGATAAGCCACCTATTTGTTGCCAGACTTGCCACATCCTTATTCCAAGGACAGCTTGCCGTTGAATTGCCGACGAAATGCTAATTCAACGGCTACGGTGAATACCTTATGTGGTCTTAAAAAAACTGCCATGCCTGCATACTTCACGGCGTTTAGGAAAATGCCAATGATAAACGTACGCAATACGAATCAGCGGAGATATCAAAATGTAATTAAAACGTTGGTACGAAAAATGTCACAAGCGTATCGAAAACTGTAAGAGTCGAGATGTGATCATTCAATTTATTGCGACGAAGAAATATCCCAGTTAGCTGTTGTGTATACGTTGTTTACTAAACTCGATGATAATATGTGTAGTAGGCGCGGCGAACCATTGTTGTACATAAATAAAAATATTGACGACGCGCGCGTACCTACTGCCAAAATAATTCCGCAGCGGACAAATTCTAGAATGGAGTTGAATACTCGTAAACACGCATTTGGGTTGGTTATTTTTGGAACATGAATAGCGTTCTGTTTTCTTGATAAAATTTACGCTTGTAGTTTGAAAGGATGCTTTCAGCGTGGAGTCTGTATACACGTGAGTTCGCAGACTTGAATCGCCGTGCCAACGGGCACAGTGCGGCATCCGCCAAAAATAAAGTCCTTGACCTTCTTGCTCCGAGTTTATCTCTCTTAAAAATAAAAGCAGCCATGAACTTCTTGCTGTATGTGCGGGGTACATTGCTCGTGCATGTAGGAAACTCGTTGTCGCTGAGCCGGGCGGCCTTCGATGGTTCACGAACAAGGCTCCTTTGTGTGAGAAGTTATACATGTGCGCGTATAAGGCTGTGGATTGAGGAAGCGAGTCTAGCTTAGACACGGCGAGGTTTATGGCGGATTGATTAGAGCCCGCGTGCGCAATGAGTGCACGTGGACGCGGTCATACCAGGTACACTTTACAGTTAACATTAACTGGCTTTATGAACGAAGAGTACAGTCTTTGGATCGTCTATCAAAGACTTACATTATGTTAGGTCCTTAAGACTTACTATATTTAAGATAAAAGTAAATAACTAAGTTCTAGGGGGGAAAATTTACACTAAATGACCTAATCCCAAATAAAGCTCTAGGGTTGTAAGTACTTACTAATCGGTTACTGATAATGATATAGGTACGTTCTATTGCTGCTGCTTTAGGATACCTACGCTCAATTAGGGTATTTTCAATTAAGTATTTACGCACAGGAACTCCGTTTGGAGTAGGTTTCAATACGACTCAATTTCATAATATCCGTACCCGTTATCATTACCTACAGCTCTGTCGCTTTCTCTCAACCTAAACTGAACTGCTTTAGTATGTCATGGTAACCCCCTGATCCCTAATAGGTATGCCTAACTTCAAAACGCCTTAAATTCAAAATTACCTAATACCAAAAGACCTGAAATTTAAACAAGTTTATTAACCTTCTTCCATGACTGCTTCACCTCCTATCATTATTTATTTATTTGACATTTTAAAAAAGACATTTTGCATTTCAGATATTTTGGATCAAGAAATTCTAAGATTCAGTTATATCAGAATTCAGCTATTTTGGATCAAAGTTATTATGAAATTTCGGGTGTTTTAGGGACTAAGTCAATTTGATATTAAGGTCAAATAAATATCAAGGCTAGCGTTTGCAATATTCGAATATTCATATAATTCGAATATCCGACACAAATTAAATTCTAATACGGCAATGTTACTTATTCGAATAATTCGGATATTTTGAATAGTACAAAAAATAGTTTCACAAACATATTTAGCTCACTAAAACTTATTAAAATGACGAGCAGTGAGTAGTTGGGTCGCTCGCTTCCTGCTACCTGCTATAACAATAAACAAAAGCTGGTGCACCTGTGTCAGTCAACCGTTATCAAGTGACAAGGGGGTCCAGGACTTGTGCCAGCGCAAGCCCCCAAGAGGAAAAGATACCCGCCGCTGGTCGTCCAGCGGATCTCCAATTGGGGTCGCCATTTCCGGGCCCTGAATGACCGCCTGGGACGCGCCCCCAACGCCCGCCCGTTTGAAAACGGGGTGTGATTCTCCCCGTTGGAGGAGGAGGAGTACAGAGGGGAACAGAGGTACCTCGCCGACCTAGAAAAGGAGGACTCCAGGTTGGCGTGGCACTCCTTCTCCCTGCCTAGTGACCGCTGCCAAAAGGTGACCATCAAGGGCCTATCAGTGTATACACTACCGGTAGATATCCTCAATGACCTGACGGCCCAGGGCTTCGATGTTGAGTACGTCAGGCCTATAAGGGCCCGCCGGAACAGACCTGGGTGCATCTTTTAGGCCCAGGTTAAAAAAGATGCACCAGCCGCCAAGATTTTCAGGGTGATGGACATACTCTGCATGCCGGGGGTCATCGTGGAATCCTGGAGGGGTAAGGGAGGCCTTGCGTACTGCCACCGCTGCCAAAACTTCGCTCACCCTTCTCACAACTGCCACCACCCCATAGACAATGGCCCCGAGAGGAGCCACCAACATGAGCCAATTGCAGAGGTGCACACACCGCAACCAGCGCATCCTGCCCAGTCCTGTTGAAGGAAAACCGGAGGGCTAAGAATTTACTACATCCCCCGAAGCCCGGGCAGCGAGTCTACCATCGACCGGACCATCGAGGCAGCGCAAGACAGCGCTACCCTAATGGTCCCGGAAACGACCCCAAGCAGCTGCCCACCCGTCGCGGAAAGAAGCGCGGAGCGCGAAACAGAGAATCTAAGCCCCCTGCTGAAGTCGCCACATCCGCCCCTGCACCCAGTGCCAAACCGGTGAACCCAGCTTCGGCCCCAGCAGCCACAACACAAGACGACAGAACCGAGACGGTGAAGATAGCCCTGATAGCCCCTATATTGCAGGAAGTCCAGGGGCACGTTTTATAATGCAACAAGTAACAATTTTACAGGTCTAAACTGGCAACACTGCTCAAATGGCTGGTCGTCATTGGTCGAGGTTGTGTCAAATGGAAACTTGTAACCCGTAAATGTAAATTTGTATCTTTAAAAAACAGGCCCCTGATAGCCCTGCAGACCGGTGATATTATCTAGCAATGGCAGCTACTCTCTGAGGATTACACTCTAAAACGCCTCATCGCGAGCATCGGGACAAAGATGCCGCTCGTCACCGTCGTCTGCAAGACACGGAACCACTTACCACCACCCTCCCGTCGGAGCCCACAGCCCGGAACCGGCTCCTCATCCTCCGCCATAAGGAGGATCGAGACGACCACGGGAACCGTTACCAGTTGTAAGTGTTAGTTGTTTATGGTCGTGCCGTCGTGTAATGAGTAATAATGTTTATTTTTAATACTTTTATATTTAAGGCAAGTATCTGTATTTTGAAATATTGTAATATTTGTTTATGCAACTTTTTAATCATTATTTCAATAAGTATTCAAATTATCCGAAATATTCGAATATTCGAATATTGGAAATCGAACTATTCATATTATTCGAATTTAGAAAACGAACGGATATTGCAAACCCTAATCAAGGCATTATGAAATTAGTACTACTCTCTGTTAGACTACCTACAGGTTAAAATTGGATACTATTTTTCTGAAACTAATATGTCTATAAACTAGTAACAAACCGTTACTCTCAAAAAAATAAATTCAATAGCTACAACCAAGGAAACGAAAAAAAACACTTCACATTAGGTGTTTCTTGTGATCCGCGGCAGCAATTAACTTTAAGAGCGTGTGTTTCTCGAAACACAGGCTCTTTGTTTCCGTTGAAAATTTGGCACGACTCGGCTATTTTCGGCCATTCGATGTTATCAGCTTTGGAGGCCGCAAGAATTGCCACCCAGGCAGCCAGCACTTAAGATCATTTAATTACGTGAATATGTAAAAAACGTTTATTAAAAGTAGATTAATGTATACATTAAGAATTAATATCAACTTGTTTGTCTGGTTTAGGGTATGATAAAGGTGCGATTCTTGTTTGAAGAAGATAAAGCAAAATCAAACTTTATTACTTACGTGTAAACGAGTTTATTAATAAACACAGATCGTGCTAAGGAATTGAATCTCAGAATCTACAAGATCGAAGTAATGATTTGCTTTGCAAGGCTTTGCTTTGCTACAAACCCTGCTGTTATATGCCACAGAATATTAATATATAACGCTTGTGTGTCCACACTAGTTTCACGCGTGACGTCCTATTAGCGGCCTTTACACTTAAAGTTCGGACCGCGGGAAACGCCAAGCGCCGTTCCACGGTTCGTTCCGAACCGTACATTTTTTACTATTTTACTATGACAGTTGTTGCATTTACACGTACGGTTCGGAGCGCAGATTGGAATGGCGCGTGGCGTTTCCCGCGGTCCAAACTTTACTTGTGCAGGCCGCTATTGTCTAGGATCGTCTGCGTAATAAAAATGCATTCATGTGTGTACTGTGCCCACTTTAATATACCAACATGCATGTGAGCGTGTGCCTGCATGACTCCTTCCTAACCAATTAAACGGTGGAAAAACCTTTAAGCCCTTTTAAGAAGCCAATCCTGCAATAAAGTTTTTACTGTGCTCTCTATAAACTTCAGATTGTCTTAAAGCTGCAACTATACGACATATTTTATAGGCGGCGAAAGAAACGGCCTGCGTCAATGAAGCTTGCTCTTTCGGGTGCTCCGACAAAGATGCCGAGACCAGTTTTTGCTGCGCTGATTTAAATAATACGCCTAATGGCAGCCGAATGCAAAAAACGTAGTATATTTTATAACTAGACACGATTCTAGAGAATCATGCCGAGAATTCGTAATCAGATAGAGCATATTGGTAATTGCACGCTGTGATTAATTCAAAAAGACAAGAAGTAGTCGACATAATATTATTAATCAGTTTTAAATTGGTCTCTTGAGCCTCTTGTGCTCGTCATTAGCTTGTGAGACATCACGAAAGTTTTGTCATATCTAAAACTACCACCCCCTTTAGGTTACAAAATAATGAAATGCACAGTGAATACTTTGATAAGCATTAAAACATTTAAAACAATGACATTTTACTTTTAGCAATAAATCCATGGAGATACGATTTTGAAAAGTTACATTATTTATTTTGTACACTTGTACTCGATGAGGTAATTTCTATTTTCCTCCATCGCTCAACAAATCTCAACAAACTTTTGTTTTCAATTTTGGCCTTATGTTTCAACAAAAATGAAAAATGAGTTTCGGTTTCTCTATAGGTACTTCCAACGACATGTTTGCCGTCATTACATGCATGTGCAGTGTATATTTTTTATAAAGGATCCCAATCCTGAACAACGCGAGCCACGTGTGGAATTGCCATAAAGAAACATCGCCAGGATTTACGACCAATAACAGAGCAGAGTGAATAACATCCGCAGCCAACCTTCGCGTCGCCGGAGACATTATAGCACGTCGTATGCCAGGGCATGGCGCGGACGAGCGTTAAACTCTAGGAAACCCTCCGAATATGTAGCTGGGGCTCTATTCCAATTTGCTTTGTCACAATGATATTATTGACGTCAGTTACCTGTCGAATGAATGACAGTTACAATTACGTTAAAAATGTGATTAGTGTTTTCAATCCTCGAAGTCCCGCCCCCTTACTTGAATTTTGAAAATACTATTATATGTAAGCACGATGGGATGTAACAAAGTAAGGTCTGTTCATCCTTACTTGTCTCAGGTTCATTTTGAGGTTAGAAAGTTGTTTACTATATAAGACAAGTAAGGATGAACAGACCTTAGAATAAACTGCCATTTTATAACAGACTGCTACTAGATTAGAAAGAAGATCAACCAGGTGAATCAGTAATATTGTTATAAGTAGGCTCTAATTTATGGACGGTTTGCCCTTCAGGTATAAGAAGTAAACTTAGGTACTATACAAACCTCACCATCTACTATATAATATGTGATCCTGGATGGAGCTTTCTATTCTACCCAATTGACCTACATTTCTTCTCATACAAGTGCCGGGATGTGTATTCTTTAGATTTGTTATAGGATTTATTATTGTGTTGCTTTTTGGTTTGCTTTGCACGCACAAAGACGCACATCGGAAGTGTTTTTGCTCTACGTTGTAAGAACGGACGAGCATTAAAGTCTAGGAAACACTCTAAAACTGTTTCACTTCCTTGTGACATGCGCACTAATGCGGACATAGACAAGGGCGCCACGTCTTTGCATTATTGAAATTATTTCCTGCCAACGTCAGAAACCAAATGTTACATTAATAAGGTTAGTGTGTTATTAATGTTATTATTATATCAAATAGAGACAGCTTCTTGTCAACTTCCTCTCATTATGTAGTTTTAGTTTGATGCCAAGAACAATGCAATGAGGCATAGGTAATAACAACATTCTCAATGGAGAATAAAATAAATATATGTAGGTACAAAGTATTTTAATATTTGTGGTGACTCAGCCATTTTTTTCATCGCTTATTGTTCTTAATGTTTGGCAAAGTTTGAATTGAGATGGGAACACCGATTTTAGTTTAATATTGTGTTTAAGTAAAATCGGCAGAATAAACTCTTGGTGTTTATTGAAACAACAAAAATTGTTCGACCAACATGGTAATGCACTTTGGCTTTTTTTTTGTTGATTCTGGAAAAACAACGCGCGAAACAACCTATCTATAACAATATGCTGCAAAATTATTGGTTAGTGTAACGTTAAACATGAAAGGTAATCTAAGTGCCTATAGCCTTAGGATAATGTTCAATCGTGGCAAAATCTTTTCGTGCTTATTTCGATCTCAATCGACTCGTTTCAAATACCACTAACATTACCAATCTTGGGAATTAGACATTCTTCATAAACAACCTTGAATGCCCTTTCACCTAATCGACTAGTCATGCAATATGGGGGCCTGTCTTTTCATAGACATTAACAAATACCTATTATAACGGTTAATTAACGATTAGTAGAAATTGTAAATATAGTATTCGTAGATTGAAAAGGGCATGCTTCAATGGTTCGGTCATTTGGAAAGGATGGATGAAAGAAGATTGACGAAAGAGATATACAGAGCAAAAGTGAGTGGGGGGGTCGGGTAGTTTTTCGAATCAAATCGGAGAAATACTGGAAAAGGGCCGGATCTTAATTACCCGAAACCGACGTGCATGCATGACTCGATGTATCAATGTCGAAGAAGCGAAAGAGATTTGTCAGGACCGTAGCAGGTGGAAAGAAGTGGTCTCTGCCTACCCCTCTGGGAAACAGGCGTGATTTAATGTATGTATGTAGAATTCGTTAAATTACGAAGTGTATGACGTCCTGTGAGTCGTGACTTGGTAAAGCAACGCGACATGCACAAGAATACTGGGCCTATATTCTTGGCGGTTATACCCATATCGTCTATGACCTGTTATGGTATTGTTTTTAATTCGGCTGCCATTACTGTCAAGTAAATAAGAGCTATCAAAACGTTGACGATACGATAACAGGTCAAAGACGATATTGTTTTTACCGCCTAGAATAGAGGCTCTGAGGCCCTACGCTGAAAATCAAAGTTCCAAGTTACGTTAGCTCCATCCCTTTCACTCGATTTAGTCTCGAGTGACAGGGACTCGGTACTCGAAGTTTCGAATTTAGTGGTTCGTAGTTAACATTCTGGTTGCTACTGAAAGAGACACGCCGATGATCGGGCTTAGAAGCATATAAGCAAGCAGAGGCGTATGTCTAGCTGAGGACTGACGTGGGCTGATACATTAAGTATAACATTTATCTCGTAAAATTAGAAGAAGTCGTAACTTTTAATAATATAGTAGGTAAGCTCATACTCGTATCGCACGTAATTATTATAGCGATACATAAATATTTAAGCTAAAACCATCCGATGGACAATCATGGCATTTAGGGTGGGTAGCAAAATCAACCGCGACCAAAATAAATATGAATAATATAACGAAAAGCGGCCAACTGAAATAAATTTATATTAAAAATCAAGAATTTGTAAATCACTAAGCTACCTACCTAATTACTACCTACACAGCATGTAAGGCCTGCAAGAAACCACCTCCGCCGGCAAGAAAGCGATTAGCTATCGACTAATTCTCGCTGAAAAATCAAACGAAAGATTTAGATCCCGTGTCATTAAAAGAGACACATAATTATATTATGAGTTGATCGCTGGCCCTACTCGTTTCTCCCTCATCGTCGGCGGCAAATGCATTATTTTGGTTTTCCTTTATTTTAAACTAAATGCTTATTTTTCTAATGTGGCTTCGAATAACCGGTGTTAAATTTACCAAAAAGCAAGCAAAATTAACCAAAAAATATATTAGCAAGTAAAAGCCAGTAGATAAAGTCGACGCACCGGCAGTCCTCCCCATAGACCGCAAAAAATTTCACTTTCAAGCAAACCTACAAATAAACCTAGTTATTCACCTACAAACGAAGAACATAATAAACTTATTCCCCCGCTTTGTGCCATCAGATATTATAATTTCGCGCTTCGTTTTTCTTTTGAAATGGAAAACACAAAGGTGTTTTAACATACAGCCAGTAAATAGATACTGCGTCTGGGAGCGGGACAATGTGCCGGCCGCGTTTAGGGAAGTGCGTGACGAGGTTCACAACTTGCGGTCGCAGACAGGCTGGTGAAGCGACGAGACTTGTGAAGCTTGTCGATATTAGTCGATAGTTCGATCGCGGGACTCGTTATTTTGAATTTTAACGAGAGTTCTATAAAACGATGCTTAATATTATGTGTTTTCAGATGCTGTTGTATTTATTTTTAAAATTTACCCAGCGACACTTGACACTGTACAATCGATGACGTGGTGTGTGCAAACACTCCTTCTTTATTTAAGGCGCCTGTGATATTTATGTGAATATCTGATTCGCTGATATAATCCGCTTTGTAACCAACTATGTTCTTCGCTTCTGTGCTAATTGAAATAGCCTATGCTGGAAACTGATAAAATCCGCGACCGAACCAGAAATCACATGTAGCTTTAAATGCACGGATGTCCACTTCTATATAAATTATATGTAAAATAACCTACGGATACGGATCAAAGAACAAAATATTACTATAAAGTACTTAATTTATTTATCGATTTGAACTAGCAACATCCCTAGTGAGGTAAGTCAACTTGACGCGGTTAGCATACTATAAAAGTGCATTGTACGAAGGTGTGCGCCGACTCGAAATCATGCAACGTCATCTCAAAACAACATTTACATGTGTATCTACTACTAATTACATTTACATAACGTATGGGAAAATCACAGATAGCGAATGTTGCGATGGCAAATACCTACCTAAATACCTTTTGCTAGCCAATTGCGAGCTTTCGAAACTTATCGTGGTGGTAAAACACCTATGCGAGACACATTTCCTTCGCGTAACGAGAAAGAAGATTGCTTTGTTGGCACATATTGGAACCTTTAGCGTTTATCACATGTTATTGTAAAGTTTTTGTCGTGCTCGTGGTATAAGCGATTGTTTACTACAGCTTTTTAACAGTACCCATACAAACAACCTTACTACCGCGACACAAGTGTAAGAACTTAAGTATAATAAAAAAAAACTTAAGTACTTACACTTGTGTCGCGTTAGTAAGGTTGTTTGTATGGGTATTGTCCAACTCAGAAGTATGTAGTGGGGAAATTATTTATTCAAGCAACTAAAATACAAATTCAATAATGATTTTAAAAACTAGACACTAATTAACATTTATAAGCAAAACACAAACACATTTTTTTTAAACACGTCTCCTTAAAATACGCCACCCCGCAAAGTACACGGCTCAAAAGTCCCCAGTATGTAGTTGCATATTTAATTAAGTACTTATCTTGTTTCAGTAACAGTACAATCCTTAGCTGCAAGAAGCTACTTCTGAGTTCGACCGTACACTTACTAGTTTTCTGCATTCACACACGTATCTTTATTTAAGAAGGAAGCTTTACCTACTTCGAAAATTTTAAAACAATCAAATTATCTACTATTCGGTGTACTTGTCTACGTTAAAAACCATGCGGTACAAGAAAAACAAAACAACTTAAGTGTTTTTTTTTTAAATGTCATTGCTCATTCGTAACATCATCCTTCATTCCTTCATTTTACTGTTACTCGTAACGCTTAATACGTAACGTAACGTTTAATAATCTGATGTAAAACCTCTTCAGCCTCTTGAATTGGCAATTTTTTCGTACCGGATGTTGCGAATATTCGAAAAATTCTAGGAACATGTGACAAGGGAGTCGAAAAAATAAAAATTACGTTACACCCGACACGAATAAATTTTCAAAATGCCCACTGTTGCCAATGTCAACATCGTTTTGGAGGCACTTAACATTCGGGGCCCGACCTCCGTTTCTCCGAAGCATAACAAAGGTTGAATACTAGGCAGGCATCTACGCGCAGGTTATGTGTTATATCTTATGCCATAACGAATTAAAGCCGGACCTCATTTGTTCTCGTTACTTCGAGATAAAATCAAACTTCTGCGCTCAATGTGCGGTACTAAATCTAGTGGCCCTCGTAACTAAGTGGAACGTTAGAAAAAACTTATTACTTAAGTCTGCGGCGCTCCACACTTTTTCTCCTCTAAGCCGCACCCCGCAAGCTAAAAGGGATTTTGTTCGTAAAAACCCGATACTTTTTTATTTGGACAGCTCCGGGACGGACGGGAAAGTTTACAACATGTTTTAAAATCTAGATTTATGTTTTAAAGCACGCAGAACAATGTACAGGGTCCAAGTATATTATATGTAAATTGAGAAGATGAGATTTGGCTAGATACTCGTACACCTAAACATAAATCCATGATAGGACTAAACTTGAGAAATGGTATGGTATTTTAAGTTTAAGGCCTATAATTGGTTTGTAATTCCAACTTATCGTTCAAGGAATCAACGTTAAGGGGTGAAAGTTTGTACTAAAATTTAGAAGAAGGTACCGAATAACAGCCCCGGATCTAGGGGGGGGCAACTGAGGTACCCTGCCCCGGGCTGGAGTTTCAAAGGTTGCCAAATGCATATGTTTAAAGAAAAAAAACTTGTTTCATTACCCTGGACCTGGTGGAACTGTCAAGTTCTGACCCAGTTCGGAAAAAACGTAGATCCAGGGCTGCCGAATAAAGCTACTTAGTAAGTGAAAATAATGTTCCAAACTTTCACAGTTAAACGAGTAACCGTCTTCCAACCCCTTCCTTCAAAACGTGATTCAAACAAAGAATTACTTTTTTCCTCTTGCATAAAGAAAGACGCACGCAGGAAAGAAATCAAAGATCCGCTTGTAAAAACGTGACTACATTTCACAAAGCACGCGGACTCGCGTTGATGTCCTTGGAAGTCCTCCGAGCGGAGCCATTTTGTATTCATTTAGAGTACCTATATTAAAGTAATTTTTTGGGTAGATAGCTCAACTCTGATAAGTTAAACTAAGTACAATTTGGATAATAATTCCGGATTTTATATACTTAAGTATTTGTATTGGTCAATGTTGTATGTGTATTCTGTGCATAACGCGAAACTTAAATTAGGCCGGTACTATGAGGCCGAGTTGATCTAGTACAGTCGACTACAAAAAGATGTATCCACTTTTGGACCTTATTACAATGCCACAAGGTGAAAAGGTGACCGTACCTAAATCTTCTTAGTTGTGTAAGAAATGGCACAGTCTATTTTCGTGCTGTTTTCCAGAAATTATAACAAAAGATTCATAATATTAATATTGATTCTAACAAGCATACATTCAAAATATATACAAGTACCTATGCTTGTGAATGGTACTTAAACCAACGAGGCGCTATGAAATTTCATTTTAAAATCTGCAATTCATTTTAGTTATAAGTTAGTTTAGTTGTCAGAGAGTAATTTATTATAAACCATAGGCATATTTATGACCCATTAGGAAACGCACAAACGAAACAACTCAAGGGCGAGAAATTCAATAACGAAATGACAAGTTGTTTTTAGAGAGGCTTTTGAAAAAAGAATCGTCGCCATAAGAGGAATATTTTTGTCGACCCTGTCAACCCCACTCACGAAAAAACTGAGCAAACTAGGGATGGGCTGTTTCGGGCAAAGTAACGATATATTATAAATTGCTAAAATCATTTAGATTCAATTTATGTATAAAAAAAAACGAGGCATATTTCATGCGTATGGCGTTTGGAAAGTTAGACCGGAAAATTACGTAAAATATTTATATTTAGAAATATTTCAATAAAACTCTATTTTTAATCGTCTCCTTTTCTACCTACCTACTCAAGGTAAAAATGCCCAGTAAACAAATGAAGTATGATTACCTATGTAATTTTACTAAAAAGTACTAAAAACATCTTTGATTTATGCATGCTTGGTAATATTGCATTCTTACAGAAAATACGAATTTCACTGTTACGTGTCGCTTGTTACCATATAAAAAATTGATATTTATATATTCCTTTGTCTTTACGTGAAAGCTAAAAATATTGTCTTGAGCGTAGAAAATCTTACATAACTTCATCTCATGCCAAAACTTTATAGGTAAAGTCACTAAGAAATAATTTCATTTTTGGAACTAATTTATTTTCAAGATCTTTCTAACTAGGTATATTATATGAATTGATGAATAATTGTGCGAATTATTTGATGCCCCTGATTCAGACCGGTAATTAAAACACTGCCTAAGATAAGGACACGTGGAATAATGGAAGGAAGACTTTTGTCCACGAGTGGTACATATTGTTAGGCTGTTAAATAAATAAAAATAACTAATGTGTACTGGACGGGCTTTAATTGTTAGTTTTTATCGTGTCCGACCGAAGTTTCGGTTTCGGTTTCGGTTTCGGCCGGATTTGGCCTAAACAACATGTTTCGGCCGAAGTTTCGGTTTCGGTCAAAAAAAGTTAACAGTACCTACTTCATATTTGTTTTAATTTTTATTTGATAAATAAATAAAAGAAGGACGATGACTTAGTTATGAGTGGTATTTTGAGACTGGCTGATTATCATTTGTTAAAATTTAATTTCGGAATAAGATAGTTTTTCAATTTTTATAAATGGACTTGTTTCATTTTATACCACTTACAGGACGTACAAGTGGTTTATTGTTAATGTCTAGAAATAACGGGCCACTTATATTTGTCTTCATAATATTCAACGATTTTCACACATCTATAAAAGTTTCGGTTTCGGCCGGAACTAGAACCGAAACCGAACCTTCGGTTTCGGCAAAAAAACATACAAACATATGCTGCGGGCTGTGTCGAAGATTGTGGGCAAAACTTGATAAGGGAAAACTTAGTTATTAGGTTTGTAGAGGAGAATAAATGACAACAGGAACTTGTTTTGAAGGTGTTCTGAAAAAAACAGAGTTTAGTCTCAAAAGCCAACTATTTTACTTCATTATTTACTGGAAAAAATACTTAAATAAATTTCTGCTAATGGCTAAAAGAGCTTTAAAGCCACATGATCTTTTCCATGGTACAATAATATACTTCGCCTGGTATTCTCTTCCGAGAAGCAGTGGTCACGTGAGTGGACACGTACTACGTCATATCCGTAAACCAAAGATTTCCAAACTTTAAAATCGGGGTAATTTTAAAATATTTGCTCGGTTCCATATTGGCTCATATAAAATTGGTCTTTAGATTTTTTATACAAATAACGTGTCTATACTCATTATTTCTCCGAAAAATTTTGCTCATACTTTTTTGTTCATACTTTTTAAGTCATAATTATCGCAATTCATAATGCATTTTTTCAAGAAACTGTTACTTTTTGAGGATTGTTATAAATCTAACCTATCCTAACCTAATTTTATCCACACGTAAAATATTTAAGAAATTCTGAAAAGTGTACGGTTCCATGAATATTGGCGTTTCGAATTCAGATGAGTATGAGTTCGGATCATTAGTATTAAAAAATATTATGAAGATTATGGAGAGTGATCATTATGATGTAAAATGGTATGAGAAAAATTTTCGGAGTTCCAATAATCGGAGTTGCAATTTTATATGAACTTTGGCGCACCCATTTTAAATTTTACAAAAAAAAAATCGACAACTTTAACCGCTACAGTTTGAAAATCATTGGCGTGTCATTAGCGTAATGATACCGAGCGAGAGCGGAATATGACATTCCCATAGGTTCGAATAGTATGACGAGAAACATCAAATTGACAAATTTGTAACCGGCCAGTTTGATCTGTCGAATCCGGTGATACCCGTAGTATCAGGTTGTAATTCCACACTGTAATGTTACCTTTATGTTTAAAAAAAACCCTGTTAGTTATTTTCATGCATAAAATGTACATACAATATTAAAATAAAACATTCAATGAAAGTAAATATGTAAATTATGCTCGTGACGTATATTATTCGTGATATATATATTTTTGAAATGAAATCGTACACTAACCTAAAATTTTTTTTTTCTTATTTTTGGGTAGTGGTTATCGAAGTGGCAACTTTGTGATGACGTAGAAAGTGTCCCTTTTCGGAAGAGAAGACCTTGTTTTATTAGACCATGATCTTTTCTACGTTACAGCTGTGCTAGACTAAAAAAAACGCGGTAACAAGCAAAATGAAGTTATTCCGACGACTAGTCCCAAGTGGGCGGGCGTAGTAAACACTGAAATTCAATAAAAAGGAGATTATAATAATATTTAAAAAAAGTATGCTTTTGAGATAAACCATGATGTATGATTAGATTTTTACAAAAACACCTTTTTAAAAATCCGGTTTTCAATTCTATTAAAGTGAGTGCTGTTTATCTTGCAACCTTCGCGCAGAGAACCTACTTTGGGACTAGAATATTTCTTGTTAAAGTTTTCAAGATCGTCATCATCATTTCAGCCGAAAGATATCCACAGCGGACATAGGCCTTCCCCAAGGTTTGCCACACGGACCGATCTTGCGCCGCTTGCATCCATCGGTTTCCCGCAACCTTAGCCACATCGTCAGTTTACCTTAGGAAGCCTACCCACGCTGCGTCTTCCGGTACACGGACGCGTATTGATATATCACCAGAGGTCGGAATAGGTAGTGCTTATTAACCTAAACTTGACTCATGTTCATTCATGCGCGAGTGAGATGGGAATACTTTATTGAATGAAGATGCAACAAGTTTAGGTTAATAAGCACTACCTATTCCGACCTCTGTATATCACAGGCTTCAATCCATGCAGCTTTCAGTCCTAGAGGCGTAAATACAGAACAATTTATTGTGTTTACGCCCTTTTAAAGCCTGATATTTAAAAAAGATAAAAAAAGATAAAAGATGTTTATTCAGTAAGTAGGCCGCACGGGCACTTTTACACCTCAAAAATCTACCAGCGCTTCCAAGAGACCACTGCTGAGAAGAAACGCTGAAAGAAACTCAACAGTCGATCGTTTTTTAAATATTACTTATACAATTATAGAACTTAACCTAGCCTTTTTAATTGTATTGGTTCTTGTGCACAAGTCACTTTAGAAGTGAGAACACATTGGGATGTTTCTCGCCGGACAAGTACATTTTTATTGCAATATATTTTGTCCGGCAGCATGAGCATGTCATGCTCACTTAAAGGTCTTTGCTTACGGCGGCGTCGTTGATCGGGTCGCCACCTTTCCGAACACATGGTTGAGGGAGGCGATGGCTGAGATACGCGTCATACTCGTGAACGGGTGCTGTCTGTAGGGTCCGGTCTGTTAACGCTTGCAAGGACCTGTTTTCCAGTTAGTTATTTTAATTATCGTTCCTGACGTAGAGACCTCGTCATGTTGTTCTCCTAGTCACTATTTTTAATTTAAGTAATTTAGCTTACATTTGTAATGATTTTATTTGTGTTAGTTTTAAAATAATTATTTATTACTGTATTACCTTGTAATGTTACTTTTAAGTATTATTGTATTTTATGATTGGAAAAAATGACTTTCTGCTGGAGTTTCTTGCGGCGCTTCTTCTCCGCAATGATGGTCTTGTCCGAAGCGCTAGTAGATTCACTCCATGTTACCGACGTGTAAAAGAGCCCTCATGTGGCCAATTTACTGAATAAATATTTTGAATTTTGAATTTGAATTAGAATTATATAAAACAATGAATTTAACATTAAAATATATATATCATGCGTAGTTGAGCAGGAAAATGTGTCAAAACTCAGTATGTTCAGATGAACTCATAAATAGTAATAATAATAATAATTAAATATATATATATATATATGACGGTGCAAAACAACCACATAGTTTTGATACATTCTCCTACAGAAACCGTGTCCCCTAGACAATAATTATTCCTACAATGTTTACATATTTTTCTGACTAAGCTATTAGTAAGTTATTTAGGTGTTTAATTTAGGCCAAGCATTTTAATTTTAATTTCCTCAACATTGACGTTCATTCGATATCGATAACAGTTGCATGTGGCACAGCCGTACCGCATCCCAGCGGGAGTCATCACACAAGTGCGGGGTTGGGTTAGGTCAGGTGGCACTGTAGTTACACGTGCACACAAACCCATTTACTCGCCCGACCATGCAGCGATCTTTGTGTCAGAACAATCCGTCACGTAGATAGACTATTATTTAATAAGTATGCATAATTTTGCATCGTAGATCTTTACACTAAAGTGGCCCCACCGGACAAAAGAGTCCGCCGGACGATGTTAGTCCTGTTAGTTCATCGTATTAGAACACAGACTATTAGTTTATTTTAAGGGTTTCATACGGGAGCCCGTTGTTTTCCAAATTTTTTTTAAGTGCCTAAAGTGTTTTGTATACATAATTATTGAGAGTAGTAATTTTTATATCGCTGAAGCCGGTAACAATCCCGAACGTCTTTACTCCCTACATCATAAACGTGCAATAAACCTATTTAGTTAAAGTATGCTTTGTCAATATCTGTCAAATTCAAATGTCACAATGTAAGACAAGGCCAAAGCATATTTTAAGCCTACATTAGCCATTGTGGGTTTATGAATAAGAGGGATATTTACCGTGTAGGTAGATAAAGTTAGGTTAGCTTAGGTTTGTTGTAAAAAAAACATGAAAAAAGCAGTTTCATCAAAAAATTACCTTATGACTTGCGATAGTTATGTCCTGTCCTGAAGCACATTATGACTAAAAATAATTATGCCAGACTATATAAACCCCTTTCATACATTTCTTCATACTTGGGTTTCGGCCATAACTGCATCCAGCTCTGAATTGTGCTTATATTATTTTCATTATATTACTGCGGAAAGCACATTTTTTTTCCTTTCATAGCTGTCCGTGTGCCGTCTAAGATTTCGCCATTTATTTTGCTACAATATTGTAACAACTCTCATTAACTTGGCAGCGAAGACCGTAATTCTTTTATTTAAAGCGGCCCAGGGCCGTTCCTGTCAAAGCGATATCCTTACAAATTGGGTTCTTCTTACCGCTTTGCGCTGTTTTTTGTCTTGTTATGTTAGCCGATATGATGTTTATGTCGCTCCTGCCATCTCATAAACGATTTAGAAGATAATACCACTAAATAAAGAAAGCTCTGAAAACCAACGGGAGTTTACCAGAGTTTTATTAGTGCAACATAGTGTTAATTATTTTAAATGAACCGCGTCGTAATCGACGTGTAATGGATAAGTCAAACTGCTTTAGCGATTGATTTAATGCTTAATTCATGAGGAAGTTGAGGCTATGTAACTTTATAGCCCTTGAATAATGCATACGGTTGTACCACCATTAGCTATTACTATTACGCACTAAGCGGGTAAATACGCGAGCTCATAATGTTGCAAGGCATATGAAAGAAGGACGATATGCTCAAATATGTTAATGTTTCCATCAGGTTGCCTGCATTCCCGTTTGCCTCCTCAATGGCATAAAAAATATTTCAGATACTTATTATTATTAACTACGATTACCTAATTATTGTATCCATACTAATTATTGTAAATGCTAAAGTATCTGTTTGTTTGTAACGGTTTCACGGCTAAACCACTGCACCGATTTTAATTAAATTCTGTATGTAAATAGCTCGAGCCCCAAGGGAGGAGATGTACTTATCCCAAAACATTTCACAGTTTCCTAGGCAATAGCAATAAACGACTTTTACGTGAACGGAGTCGTACATCTGCACTTAACTTAAATATGTTTTGAGATACCTATGTGCGCTCGCGCTTGTTATAGATAGGTACGTCACACTACTGATTAAGTAAGCTACTCTTTGAGTAATACTATCAAATGAATCCCTAGTTGTTTGTCTGTAAATGTAAGACGTGAAACGGGCGTAAAACGTGTTAAGAAATACAATGTCTCATTAACCCATTTACAAACACGTAAACGAATTTCCATCCCTGCTTATAAATGTGAAAGTGTTATTGTTTGTTTGTCATTATTTCACGGATCAACGTGGCTTTTTGCCGAGGGCGAGGTTATTTTTTTGTACAGAAAAATTAAAGCCGTACTCGCTGAAATTGCGATAGCGAGACGAGACGCAGGCGGAGTTGCGGGCAAAAGCTAGTTATGGTAGCCTTTCTATACATGGCAAGTTAACGCCATTTTATTTGATTGTGTAGCAACTAGAGCTAAATTTTTTACACACGCTTTGCGTTACAAATACTTTTTACAGAGGCGTAAAAACCATACTATTGTTGCAATATCAAGGCCGAGCCAGAGATTTCGTTCTCCCAGCCATTTTAGCCGCGTGGTGGCTTGGTCACCTTTCTATCTTGAAATGTATTATTTTATTTCAACATTTAGGACCGTTTTGTCATAAAAGACAGCCTGAAAAAGTACAACTTTTTGCCTTTATTACATGCTTTTATTTACTTTACTTTTAACATTACCCACGTTTAGTTCAAATCTGGCAGGTCAATTTTGAGCCAATTTATACAGCAATGGGTTGAAATTTGGATTAAATGATGTAAACCCGATGACAATGCAATATTATGGTGTCTAAGTGGTGATTTAAAGATGAAATCTGAAGATGACAAGAGGATCATTACTGTAGATAGGCACTCAACGTAGATCAAACTAGTTAGTACTAGTTTATTAGTTTTACAGTCCGATGTTAATTTTACGATTGGGTTATTGGAGAACGCAAACCAATTATTTTTTCCTGGTGAAAAACTAAACTTATGTAAAAAGGAAAACGGAAAAATTGAGTCTGATTTGATTATGATCTCTGCTATCCAGTTCTTTAATATATAATCTACATTTCGTAATTAGTAGAAGTAAAATTACAGAAACCTGTTAATTTCAGGGATTTCAACATACTTACGTATGACTTTTGGAAGATTATGTTTTTGGCAGTAATAAATTTTTTGCGACACGCCGTTTTGCTTAGCCATCTTGGAAACATGTCTACCCCCACCACACACAGCCCACGTAATAGTTTCTAAACCGTGTTGGTAAGCACAAATACATTAAATCACGCCTGTTCCTATAAAGGTAGCCAGAGACCACTTCTTTCCACCTGCTACGATCCTGACAAGTGTGGTAAACAAATCTCGATATATTGAGGCGTGATTCAGGTTTTTTGCTAACCTCACGCCTCACGCGGGTCGTTGTCTACTGGCGGGAGATGAGAAGACAGGAGACTCTGTTAAGTGTGAATCACCGAACTGTGCTAGGGCTTCGCAGATTCGCGGACGTGACGTTTTTGCTCTGCAATTTAATACCTACCTAGGGGAGTTTGGTTTTTTGCCATCCTCCACTGAATACGGTTACAAAATTCGCTTTTAAGCATACACAACGTACAATTACGGTGCTGTACTTGTAAACTTTGTAAACAGAAGGATAGTCTAGTCTAGTTCCTTTTTATTCTTCTATTGGGTAAACGCGGAATTTTCCATTGAAACGGTCATAACGTCTAGCTAGCAAATCGAGTCACAATAAAAATGTGGTGAATTCATAGAATCTTCAGCTGGTAATGTGGATTTTTTAACGAAAGATTAGATTATACATACATATTGATTTGCCACACTGAGAATTTGAATTAACACCTAATGACACGACCTGGTGGGCTGGGCTGAGATTCTAAAACCTTATTGATTTAGACGTGTTTCCGTATTGTCAACGTTTTGATAGCTCTTATTTACTTGTCAATAATGACAGCGGAGTTTAAAACAATACCATAACACGCCAAAAGCGATATGGTTTCACAGAGTTGGATAGAGGCCCTGGTCAGACTCTACATATTTTGAATTTTATTTCTCCGTATCTCCCTTCAGTAAATATTAACGAGATTTAGAACTTCGTATGTGTATTTTCATTCGGCCTTGCACGTTACAATGCAAATCCCTTGCCTACCGCATGCAGCTACGGCTGCGATCGATGTTCCGCCTCGCTACAGTTTATCTTTCTAAAACCTAGCTCCTCGAAAAATTGCATTTTGTAGACAAGTAGCGGGTAGAAGACAGAACTTAAATAGTTCACATAGGTTTGATTTTAAAATGCTTACTCGTACCACTCTTGAGATATATACCTATCGTTGTTTCGTTCAGATAAAAACAAAGACGAAAATATATTAGTGTCAATTAAATCAAAGCTTATCAGTATTTGTATTACGAGTACAATAAACATTTAAAACCACACAATAAACCATAACATTGTACGTTAACGTAGATTTAAATGAGTAGCTTATTTCCCAGAAAAATAATGCATACTTTTTAACACCGAAACTTTTTCCTGAAAGGAATCAAAACTCCATCATGAGTCATTATAGCACGCTCATCTGCGCTTCAGAATCTAGAATCCACGGTCACAATAAGCTAAAGGTGAGTCGTTATAGCCAGACAAATGAATCATCCGAATGGCTTATCCAGAAGCAAATAATTTCAGACCAGTACTGACTCACTGCGGTGCATATTGTTGCCTCAAGGCTTGCGGGGCTCTACAAAATCGAAATAATTCATCTACGTTAGTTCTCTCTTCTTCACGCAAATTTGCTTCGTCTGTAGACAAAGAGGGATAGGACAAACAAACGATAAAACAAATTGCTTTGTTCAGAATTACAAAGCCAGACGATTGTTGCATGTGTAGGATGGCAACAACGTTTCATGTCATTTCCTGAATAATAAAGCTAACGGATTGCGAATGTATCCTTCAATATAATAATAGTTCTCAGTGTAGGCATTGCAATTTAATTTCACTATTTATACTTATTCCATTTAGTCCACGAGATTCAAAGTACAAATACCACGAAATGGACACGTATCGAATGCTGTGGATATTTCCCGATTCCCAGACCTCATCCATCATCGAGTCATCAATCATATAGTTTTTCAATCCGCCATATATCATTTTTCACCAAATAGATAAATGAAATGCAACCAGTTCCACTTCGAAATCAATCATCGATGTATGTAAACACTGTCCCTTTCTACAAACTAAGTAAAAACTAAAGAGTGAGAGGAAGGGCGGGAGTGATTTACTCCCATAGAGTAAACCTATAAGTAAATTGTTAATTTAGCGACACATGGCCCTGGCGGAGACTTTCCCGATGCTTCGTTAATCAATTAGGCATCAATCAATTAGTGCTGCCATCTCCCGAAGCCTAAGAGGAAGACCCGGGAGGTAGATAAATATGGCCAGCGTAACTTGATCTATGCACACAGATTTTTTGAAGCAGCGGAATCTATGTAATAGGTAAGCAATGAGGTGATTTGAGTGAACATCGATACTAAACGTTAATTATTGTATCCGGCTCACTGTAACATTTGGATGTATTTGCTAGTTTGGTGGAGTAGGTTATGAAGGACCATTTACGCCTAAATTGTGATGGTGGTCATTCTAAGAGGCCAGATTTGACAGCTGTCAACGCTGTACAAAATATAACCTCAAACATGCGTCAAACACATATTTTGTACTGAGTCAAATCTGTCGAGTAGCTGTCAAATCGAGCCTCTTAGAACGACGCGAGTATAATTTGCTTCAACTTGTGTCGATAACTTTATAAAAAATCACTCTTGCTATATTTCTGTCTTACTCACTTGTCGGTGGTATTAAATTAACTACTCCATAATTGCCGTAAGGAAACAAGCTGTGTTCTGTAAGAAATAAAAAGTCAGGAGTACCTACTACTTTATTCACGCGGAAAATGAAAGTTAATTTCATAGTCCGCATTTTCGAACCCTGCCTAAATGATTATTTATCTTAACATTACGTGTCATTAGTGGTCCTAGCGTAGCCTAAATCATTATAATTGGCACTGCGCAGCTCAGCGACGCTGGGCGCCACATGCCGCGCGGCGTGGGAACTCCGGCGCACATGTGCGCGCCAGCTTTACGCGCTTATTTATAATAACGTTTAGTTAACAACCCGTAGATAGCACACCATAGTTGTGAAATTTAATAACAAACGCAGGGCCTCCCAAACCTTTTTGAAGAACTACCTGCTTGATCGGGAAATACTGTCGACGAGTATTTTTATTAAATAGCCTTATTGTAAATCTTGCCAATACTGGAAAATACTGGAAAAGGGCCGGATCTTAAGTACTCGTACCTACCCAAAACCAACGTGCATCACGTGCATGCATGGCTCGATGTGTGAATGTGGAAGAAGCGAAAGAGATTTGTTAGGATCATAGCAGGTGGAAAGAAGTGGTCTCTGCCTGCCCCTCTGGTAAACAGGCATGATTTAATGTATGTGTGTATGTAATCTTGCCATCAAGGTCCATACACTAGATTCTTAACGTTAACGTGAACGATTTTCGAAAATTGTTAAAATTATATGGAATTGATTCTTGCAGCTTCATCAGTCGTATAAGTTTTGTCTGTCTGTCTACTTAAAAAAAAAACTTAAATTGAGTTGTCCTATGTTGGCGTTCACAGTTTGGGAACCACTGGAATGGCCAACGGGTTTTGAAAATGCGTTTTGGAACTTTAATTAGAGACTAATTTTGGTATGACATTTTTTTAAGTATAGTCCACCAGAATACAAAAGCCTCAGATAGGGCGGTTCTAAAGCCGTTTTACGTAGCTATCATTTGCGCAATTTAGCAAGGCTTTTTATATCCCTGGTAACCCTGCACTTTCAAGTTTTTTACGCATGTCCGATAATTTGGGTAAGGATGGACCACCCTCGACCTCGTCATCACTTAACATCAGATGAGACAGGTCAAACGCAAACGGGTAATTCCATGGCAGAGAGTAACGTAAGTTACCAATTTCTAGCATTCTGCTTGTTTTTTTAGTTATATTGCAACATTGAAGAATTAATTTATCTCTATATACGTGTTTAAATTTATATCTAGAAAAATATTAGCATTAAATGTAAAAAAAAGCATTTAAATTGTAACTTTCGTTACATTATCGTGGAATTACCCAAACCCATTTTTGAGTTTAGAAAAACAAGTATCAAAATGTTTGTTGACATATGTAAGTATGCAGAAACCCTACCCCTATCAAGTTCTAAGCCTAGAGATACATAATCCGGTTGACAAGGCTCCCTTTCTCAAAGGCAGGAGTTTGCTCGGTTAGTTCCCGATTCGCCGGATCCTTGTTTCGTCGGATTCTCGTTTCGCCGGAATTACATATAAATGTGACAGTCTGTCTTAATCGTTAACAAGAATCCGGCGAGTCGGGAACTAACCGTTTGCTCCACTGTAATAACCGCTGGACTGGTCAAAAATCGTAGAAATCGGACATGAGTAAGAGGGTGAGAAGCATTATCGCCCGGAGCTGAACTCCATAAGATATAACCTCAGGAATGGTGGTATGGATTTTTTTGACAGCTACGCAATTTTAGCGTCGGTTCACAATCCTCTTAAGTTAGTTTGGAACTTAAGGTGGATACAAAATTTAAAAATGCGTATTGTTTGGCGTGTTACTAAATAAGTGAGTTCGTTTACCTTTACTACGCATAACTTACATGTCAATAGTATATTTCCATACAAAGGCTGTTTTTTTATGAAAAAGTAACTGATCTTAGTAAATGAAATATTACCTACATCTGTGATTGACAATAGAATACAGTTTCGTTTCATCACATTTACCTACTTATATTTTTCTATGTTTCTACCAGTCAAATTTTGTAAGTATACACCGAATTTATTTTAATTAAATTCCTAACCTGCGTCACTGCGTCGCTATTGCCTAACGCACTCGCAATCGCAATCGGCTTCAAAGTGGAGCAATTGTTTTCATTTTGTGTGAAGACTCGCCTTCGGCTTTTATAATGAAAAGGAATGCGATTGCGATTGCGAGTGCGTTAGGCAATAGCCCCCCTGATGCTGCAAGAGTTGCAATTATTTGAACTCATGAATATGTCAAGAGTCGAGAGTCTTAATTTGGATTGTTACGTTTATATACCCGCTATAGTGTTTTTTTTTACGCTTATTTTCTCATTATTTAATTAATTAAAAATAAACAAAAAACCCGACTGCAATAAAAAAAATAACTGAAAAGCGAAAAACAAGCTCTATAATCTATAGAAAATTGTAAGAGCATGTACTTATTGATATTTATAACAATTTAAATTTAACTTGAATATTGGAAAAGGTGTTCCAGGCGGGGACACCTTTTCCAATATTTTACAGGAGTTTATTACTTAACATTTACGTACGTATTTTTTTGACTTTCCTGTCAAAATAGTAGCATAAAAGTATTATAATGTATATATATTTGGAATGGGCTATTTAATAGCTTTCATTTGATACCCATATTGTTATAATAAAAATATATTATTTTATTCCCCCTCCATATTTTTTTCCGCGGACGCCATATTGAAATATTATATACCCTATGTCACTTCGGCAATTAAGACGAATCGAATGACACCTTGTATGTTAAAATCCGTCAAGCTGTTTAGGCTGCAGAGCGTGCCCAGAAATAGACATACATACATACATACATACATACATACATACATACATACATACATACGCTTGAAAAACATAACCCTCCTTTTGACGCAGTCGGGTAAAAACAGTTCGCGTTAATAAATATTAAAAAGGTAATATAGAGGTCAAAAGCTTGTACGTCCCTACGTGCATAAATTTATTTATAATTACTTACTCAAGAATAATATTGGAGATTCCAAACGAATCAAAAAGTTTTGCAACATCATTGTGCTTAAATACCTACCTTTTAACAAGTGTGAAATGATCTTGATAACGTATTAAAGAAGTTTCAAGTCAAATCAAGCAAACGGTTACCTTGGCAAGTTTATGAAATATGTTACGCCCTTCATTTGGTGAACGATGTGCCTTTTGAGCTTTAGATCTCGAGGTTTATTACCCTTTGGCCATAAAAGGCTGTGACTGTGATGCAATTTGGTAATATAATACCACAAATCATAGCTAAGACGGTGTTTATATGCAAATCAATACAAGTAGGTCGTATGCGCTATATACAAACAAAATAAACAATATCCATAAACAAAATCAAATGAAGACGAAAGATATGTTGGATAAAAGGAAATTATATTTGTTCGGTTTCCTAGAAAAACTGCCAGAAACATATGCTGAAAAGGTGACAGAATTTGGCTCGACACCTGGAAACGTCTTTGAACAAGTTCAAGGCAGGGTATTTTAAATTATAGCACTGGACGCAGTCCAAAACTATTTGGAATTTTACTACCCGCGTATACGGGACGTTAACTCTCGCAGCCAGTGGCCATTAAAATCGTTTACCACCGGGTTAACTGGGGAAAACCAGCGTCTCAGGTAAAATTATCCGTCTCGTATTTACTTATACATTCTTGTTTGTATAATCACTAGATTGTGTTTGTTGTTCTTTTAAAAGTTAAACGAGGTTTTAATGTTAAAGCGTATCGTGTAACCGGCCCGAGAGCAAGGACGGTCAAGGCATAAAACGAAACTAAAACATAGTCAGGTCATTCTATTCCCGTAGTCTAAATAAACCGGGCCAAACTCAAGATCAATAAGAACTGGCCATTGAAAGTACAAAGTTGTATGAACAGTGACCCGCTTTCATGGCACTTACATAATATTATGTATATAAATAGCGGCATTCGTCATTGGTCTAGGTTATTTCATAGACCAAACGCCAACAATAATTTATGGGGTTTCTTGACATTTTATATTACAGTGGCGGCTTCAGGGAGGGGAAGGGACTGTGAAGGTCTATATATAAGGGAATGCAAAAAAACTAATTAGAGCTGCTATTGCTGTTAGGTATCACCCTAGATTTGAGACTAGTATAAGCGCTGTTAGTGGAAAGCTGAATTCACCCTTAAACTTCAAACCAGAAACTAATTTACTGAAATCTTTGAAAGTATCCTCATTCTTCAAGGTTTGTTAAAATTACTCAAGTGGGTCGTCGGTCCTCGGGGGCTCATTCATAAAAATACACCATTTCTCCTTCTTTCCCCTAATTTGTATTAATATTAAGGCAAGTTTTTCTCTGAAAATACGTTTGGCTTTGTAATATTAACGAGACTGCGGATCTACGAGAAAGGGGAGCTGCCGTCCAACGGCAAAACGCTGTAAGTAAAAAACCCTAGTTTCGAGAAAAACTCGTTTAAAGGTTTTTAAGTTTCACGCTAGAAAATCACCTATTATTTTCCACTAAGCTTGCCGCGTGGTTAATTGATGGTGATGCAGAGTAGGCAAAACGCTACAGGGAGTCTATTCCTTGTTCCGAGATAGTGGCCATTGAGTACTTACTGCGTTCTGCGGTGATCAGTCGGCATTAACTGTTTTGGTATAAAACATCACAATTGCAGTGAGGATGTTTTGGCTAATCTTATGCAGAGTTACCGCGTTTTGACAGTTTTCTAATACCGCCTAAAGTAGAACATATTTTTAAAAGTTCTTTTGTAGATATTGTGGGGGACGCTGGTGGATGGTGCTTGGTAAATTAAACCCCACATGATGGTTTTTTAATGGACTGTATTGATAATAATTTAAATAGTTAGTACATTGTACGTGCCGACGCCATGGTGGCTGGAGGCAGAGTGAAACACACAGATAAAATATTTTTAGTCGCTACAGACAAAACACCTTAGGTGTGTTTCACACAGATATGATAGAAGCACTCATGAGGAATCGGTTGATGCAATTTAACACAAAACGCTGTAACTCGAGTTGCAGCGTTCTACCGTTGGACGGCAGCAGCTGGCTGGGGCTCGTAGAAAAGTTTTCAGTACTTTTCTTATTGAGGAATCTTGGTCTCGGGAGGCGACAGGTGATACAAAGGTTCTCGCCGAAGCAGCGGCTGATTGAAAACGTGCTCGGAACGAGAAGCTAACTGGGGTTTTTCAATGACTAAGTTGAAAATAGTTCGACTACGGAACCCTAGCTAAAAAAAGGCTTATTTATTCCATGGACTTATTAGAGAAATAAGTCCATGGATATCACACGCTAGGACAACTGTTCGGTTAAAAAGTAGGTACTTAGTAAATACTATTTACTCAGGTGAACTAAACAGAAGCACACGGGGTTAGCTCTACCTCCGCGAGCTTCCGTCAAGTCCCAAGATCGTAATGATATGATCTTGGCTGAAACGCCCGTGTCAAGATACGTCAAAGGAAACGTCAAATCATAGAAAGCTGACATTTCAGACACATTGAGACTGGCATCTCAGTCTACATCAATACGGAATATTCGTTGGACACCTACCCAGTGGTACTAGCCAAGATGCAAACGCTACTAATGTTTTTCTATTCTATTACTCAAAATGTATGGAATGACAGTTGACCACGTGGTTTATTGCTACGCACGAGAATGTCATCCCATACATTTTGAGTGATACAAAAGGAAAACGTTAATAGTTTTGGTTAGTTAGTTAGTTTGCATTTTGGCTAGGGCCTCAGGGCTGCACTAAGTAGAGATTTTCTAAAATCAACCCCCAACGGAAAGGAAAGGGGAATAACAGGTAGCTAAATCTGCGCGTACAAAGTAGCAGGCGTCCTTTAATTCATATTAGTGATATTTTACGTGTTATTCGCTTTTTCTGTCCGTTGTGAATTGCAATGTGAATCATAAATCTCATGTTATCATAAATCTGAGTTGATGTTAATAATCTCCTGATTTCGCTTTATAATTTTGTTTATGGGTTGTGCTAAGCTCAAGTTATTTATTTTATTATTGAGCCCGATACAGATCTTGTAGTGGGTGTATGTCAACTTTTAATTTAGATTCGTGAAATAATTGGGTTTCATTAGGAATATGATTTCCATAATGTTTGTATTTTGGCAAAGATTCTAAATTCGACATGTTTTTACGACGTATATATACGAAATACTCTACCCATATGATCGTTGCATGCAAAGCAAAGGTGCCGAAATATCGAGAACATAGCGCGGTCTAACCGTCTAAATCATAAAAAACCAGTAATAATATGTTTTTACATTTTTAAATATGCAAATCTTTAAAAACCTTAAACTGTAGGTGTAGAAACCTAGTACTCATTCACATGCATAAAACAAAAATAACCGCGCGCGCTTTTACGACGAAGACAGTAAATCCAAATTAGCATAGTAGGTACACGAGTGTGTGCACTTGCACTTTCAGTCACACACAAACAGCTTGGGTCGACGCCCCGAACCTATGCCAATGCCAACAAATCCTGCCTGCCAATTGCCACGCCACCAATAAACTCAAACAATTATAGACCTTTTAATTATGAGAAATCGATCGTTCATCATGTTAATGGTGAAGGATAAAATTAAAAGAAAATCTAGAGTTAATTCCTTTATCCCTTAAATAAAATTACTGGGGAGTAGTGGTAGGCTCTCCGAATAAAATACATTGGTTGACACTATGGTTGATCCGACAGTGTGTTCAAATTACATGTTCTTGCGTGTCTTGCAACTTTGTAGTACTTCGAGGCAGCTCGAATAAAAGACACGCACGAATATGCGATTTACACGCACTCACGGGTCAACTATCGAAGAACTCGCCAGTCAGTTTTTCAAGAGAATAACACGGCTAAATATAGTTATATTAATATAAAATAAGATATCTGATTTAGATGTTAGTTTCAATACACATAAATCAATTTAGTTGCATCATGAAAAATATTCACGTAGGGCAAATAACCCTGTCGCAATAAGGATTTTTTACGGCATGGAGAAGACAAGTCACTGATCATACGAAGTGACATATTAAACGCCTCAACACAGTTTTTTTGTACTATACTGTTGCGACAGGGTTATACATTTACTTGAGTAATTTAAATAATAACAACAAAAAGCAAGCTTTAAAAAACCCGACTGTTGTTGCCAACCTACTTTAAATCGTCATAAATCCTAAATGATCGTTTTTAATGAAAAATGATTAAAGAAACCTAAAGATGATTATAAATACTCCATTTGTCATATTTTGTCGACTTTATTTGACTTATTTTTTACAATATGGCGTCTAGCTGCCGCCATATTGAATTTTAATTACTGTCATATCTTTAGTGACACTTACAAGATTAAGACAAATCGATTGCCATAAGAATCATCAAAATCGGTCCTTCTAGAGCGCCACATAGAAACAAACATACATAATTATATAGGCTGATAAACACATTACCCACCTCCTTCGGCAGTCGGGTAATATACACATTACCCTCCTCCTGTGACAGTCGGGTAAAAAGGACACAAGGGGCTAGAACGAACAAAAACAAAACATTCTCGTATGCGAGTAATATGTTGAAGTACTCGATTTAACTGCGGTTGTATTGTGTTGCGATTAATCCGCGATGGACTGTCGTTCTGAGAATACGTTTTTTTTCGACAACGATTTTACTGATGAGTTGATGACTCGTTGTGGTAACAGTCATTCTTTCGGTGCATCGATCAATAAATACCTATGTCTGATACATGGATATTCCAAGTAATAGAGTGTTATCCGCGACTATTCATTCGTTCTTACTTACCAGTAATCAACTTTGTTAGGGACCAAGCATATAGATATACGAGTATTTGGTTCTAATTTCTATTTGATGGCGACTAAAGATACGAGTAAGGCAAAGTTAGCGGGTAGCTTAAATAGGCGGAGCTGCTTTGTCGGCTAAACCCACGACCAAACTGAATACACGCATTAAATTGTTATGTATGTATGTAAACTCTTTATTGCACATAAACAATAAACTAAATTGTTATATTTAACTCGCCGAATAATAATTATTTCAGTAGTAGAGAAGTGAGTATGTTTAAGAGAATAGATAGATACCTAACGTAACTAAGTAAGTATAATAATAAGAATAGATGTGATATTTTTTCCTAGATTCTAAATTTGCAGCTCAAATTCCTGGATTCAATCCAGGAAAAATCCTCACCTCTGTTATTATTTATACTTTTCAAATCTTTCTTATGTGCGAATTCAGCAAACACGCAGGTTGGCTCTTAGTTGTAATAAATGTCCTTGGAAATCCGTACGACTCCACATCAATCCAAAGCAAAAACCGTAACAAACTACTAATTCCGCGAAAGACCAAAATAAATCATCTGGCCACGGAGGCGGTCATCTACGCAACTCCTGTCATAATTGTAAAAATATTGGCTCCGCGTATCAAGCAGAAATAGACCAGCCCTACGCCACTTGACAACCATTAAAATTGTTTCAATATGAACAGAACTCGACAGAATGTATACATATTTGCGTAGTATACAATTTGAGAGCACGTGTAACAACAAATGGGACGTGTTTGTATAATGTTCGGTATTTAATTTTCAAGTCTTTTGTTACAACCAAACCAACTTATCAATTCGAGGTTTCATTTAATTAAAAACAGTTTTGTTTGATCTGAGGACTTTACAAACCCCTCATTAAAAGAAGTTACCTAATAGGTAAGGCACAGCGTTGCGGCCTTCGTGTGTAGGAAGCGGTACGTACCAAAGCCCAACACAAGAATAATTTAGAATAAAAATGTCGAACACATGACACGGTATTTGCCATCCATTTGTACTTGCTCACACACGCACAAGTAAGCACAAGGTCAAAGAGTCTTACCCACACCCCATAGCTCAATGATTCGTATTCCAGAAACAATATAAAATAATAACGAGTGAAGTTGAGGAATCCGAATGCTTATCTCCCTCCTCCAGCCGAATACTTTATCGACCAAAACGGAACGTTTCGCGTAACCTTTCCCATCAACCCCGAGGGGTCAAGCGGCGTATGAAAGCAATAAAGCATGTTTATTTCCTCAAGAGTTTAAATCCTCTTGATTGGTTCGCGAACGACGCGGAAGGGTGGCGATGGCGAGAGTTGGCGGCGCGCCCGCTGCAGACGCGTGGCATTGGGCCAGCCAGGGTCAGGAGCGGCCGATGCTCCCGGCTCCCTCAGCCCAGCTCTATGCGACGAGCATTTATGACTTCAAGACGTGCTCAAACTGAGGACATCTGTGCTATTGTCTAATGTAGCTTTGAGCTTGATAGCGAGCTTGAGACAGTGAAATGGACTATCAACCTATAAGCAGTCGGACGCTGCACTTGGCTAACGCACTTGGCAAATTGCATGAACTGGTGTTAAGTTTACCTAACAAGGAAATGAAGTTAGTGAAGTTGTAACACTGATAAAACTTATGAAATTCGTTTTAGATGTCAAGTCAAGCTTAACCAAAAATGTAGCGTTTCTGTTTGCTTATTTATTTTATACGGACATCCAAATCTCAGACTCGCCGGGCTATCACTTATGCAGATAACATAAGCAACGAGGCCTTATCTGGAGCCCCCCGGGCTTCGGGGAAACGATAATACATAATATTTAGAAAGCTCTGACTTAACAAAACGGTTATAAAAAAATAAAAACCTTAGCATCCCTACGGCCCAGCGGGACGCGGACCTTTCGCTTTGTTTAGAGTCTTAACTTAACTTTAGAAGGAACAATATTCGCTGGGCAATAAATAGTAATTTTTGTTCTACGCTGGTTCAACAAAGGCTTGTTGTCAGTCGCGCGTGAGCGGGCGACGGTCGTTTGGCGGCCGAACACGTGTCTGACAAAATATTTATTTAGGCAAACTCGTTAAAAACGCGCTGACAGGATGCGCTTCGAACCCTCAAGGTTGTAAAGGATATTTCAAACACGTAACATCGAGTACTAGTGTTAATAACGAAACCGTACCCACAAAATACTCATATCTAATCACGAAACCAGTTTCCTCTCAAAATTAAGGGCACATAAGTTTTTTTGCCACTTGAATACATTTAAGCGGCGATAGCACAGTCGGGAGCAATCTCAACGAGCATTCTGCCAAAATGAATTCGGAATTTAGTGTCTGAGCTTCGGTTGCTCACAAATTCGCAAACAGACCTTATCGCTGTGTTCTTAAAGTTTAAAAAATAGCGTTCGTGTACTTAATACCATTAAAAATTTAGTAGGTATGTTTATGCATGTTTACAGTAGGTTTGGTGCAGCTTTTATTTAACAGAGAAAAGCAAATCGCACGTTAGGACATACGATATGTAAAGTGTAGTCAGAGCCGTTAACAAGTTTTTACGTTGCGCTTCGTTAAGCAAGCTTGAGTAACCACCTAACTGTTAAAGTAAGGGCTTTAATGTGCAAGCATTTAGCAAATCGTTGTTCAGTAGCCCATAACGCATTGCTTGTCTTGCGCCCTGTGCCCTACTGAAGTTCGATGGGCATTAAACTTCAAACACATCGTTAGCCACATCGTTATTGGTACCGTTTAAATCATTGTCTTGCTATTTCTGCTGTTTGTGCCTCCTCTCGGGCCGATGCTTGCTACCGCAGGGCAGTACTAAATTAGTCGAAAACAGTCCGAAGCGAGCTCAGCGTGCGTTTGTCGTGTACGTTTATTTACGCGACGCCCTGCGGCGCTGGCGGTGTTCCAGATACCCACGGAAATAGCAGCCCGATGTCATTGTACTAGCTGCAGCCCTATACAGCATCTGACTGCCCACCCTCTAAAATTTATCGTAAACGCTAGCGACAGAATTTCCACGTATATTCCACGTTTTTTAGTTAACTCGTTGTGTATTTGACGTGTTAACGTTAACTCTTGACTTTGGTACATTTTTCGAGCGAGCACATCACGGCAGGTCTGCTGTACCCCTAAATTAAGTTTATATTTCAATAGCAAAAGCTATGAAATAAAAAACGTCGAACATCCACGGTCTTCATGTTTATTAATTGTATTTGTTGTATTGTATTGTTATTGCTGTTGATGTCCCAAATAAAAATAAATAAATAAATAAGTTAAAAACGACCACCTAACAGTGTTACTGACTCCTCTTCACTGGTAAACAAGACTCAAATTGTCACTGAATAGGAAGTGTGGTGTTGCGGGCTAGGCTCGAACCACCTCGAACTCACGAAGTTAGTCTTCGAGGCAGGGGAGTTTACCACAGGGCCGTTACTTCATATTAATTCGCATAATTACGAGTCTCGCCGTCTATTTTTATAACGCCATACAACAGCGATTACAAAACACTAAACAAAAACAAGAAACCAAAAGGTGAACCTATTACGGACGCCTGCTAAATTAGAACGCAGAAGTCGATCAACAAAAAACTAAAGACGATTCGCTCGCTCAACCCTTTATTTTGCTTGGCCACTTTTTACTTTTATTTTAAAAATATCGCATTCACGAACGAATTTCGAAAGGAAACGTGATTCCGCCCAAGGTCAAGTAAATTAGTATTCGTGGTGTGTTCGATGTTTGACCGGACGCAAAAACGAGTTGCGGCGAGCCTCGGCGACTTCTTCTAATCTAGATTAGTATGGCCAGCGGCCACAGAGGTTAACTCACACCTCTTATAATTACGTCATTTAATTGGCACATCTTCGTAATTAAGTGAAGAGGATCATTAACTTTATGAGATGAGATTCGCTTTAGGTTAATAAAACAATTCGTAACAATGGGCGAGCAAAAAACATTATGATATTTATGATGTTGATGCAAAAATGAGTCCTAAGAGCTTCTAAGTAGGTATAATTGACCTATGTATGTGCTATACAATAATGGCTCGATGCGCAGCGCTGCATGCTTGGGGAACAATTCCTTTTACCCGACTGTCCAAGAAGGACAACACTGTTAGCCTAGTTGGTAGTGACCCTGCCTACGAAGCAAGCGGTCCCGGGCAGGTAGGTCAAATATTGGTGTGATGATGATTGTCAAATGTGGTGAACGCGAGTATTTGATTTCTTGGGTGTTTTCTATAGCATTAATTCCTCTATATAATTAAAGTAGGTATGTTTATCGTTGCCTAGTACAGACCTACTCATAGTACAAGTCTAGAGCTTAGTTTGGGACTACGTTGGTCAATTTGCGACTAGGTGAGATTGTCGACCGATATTTATTTATTATTTATGCTTTTGACGAGAACACCTTTCGAAGCTTTTTTGAGATTAAATGCATTATTCAATGTTTACGTAGGTTAAGTGAAGTTTGTTTTACGAGTGAAATGAATGAGTGATTTTTTGTTAGCCAGTAAGTACCCTTACCATGAGTTACAATTACCTTACTCTTGCTCGAATGCTCTTTCCCTCGCACTCTATAAGAATACTGCGAGGTCTGCGAGGCACAGAGCTTCCACTCGCTAGCGAGTACGTTAATTGTAAACTCATGGTAAGGGTACAGATTTCAAGAAACGAAATGTCGTTAGATTTAGGGTGTTGTGTGATTTGGTACTTTAAATCGTTAAAAAATATGCCGTAATGGTCAATTTTGAAGTGAATAATGGTATAAGTATATGTATGGACGACAAAATAAAATAAAAATATGCGAGATTTAAGCTTTGCGTGTTTGAACTTCGATGAGCATCTTTCACACTCAAGATAGGTATATTTAATGGGTACTGTCCAAAGGCAACATTTTGACGCATTGTTTCTTGTGAGATCATGGCGTTACTTTATTATGCTAGGTTCTACGGTGGCTTAAAATTAAGTTCGTGATTAGGTACTAGGTACGTGGTACTTTTAGTTCGAAGATTTGCTTAAAAACCACATTAAAACTTTTTACATACTAGAGGCACGTACTCGTACCTTGCTTCAAGAATTATCTTTAGTCGAGAAATACGTGCGTTCCGATTTCAACCGTAAAATGCGTGAGCTTGATTTCGAATGGCGGTTGTCAATATTCGGAGTTACGATTCTTTAGTTCTGAAATAGTGTTTACTCTGGTCAAGCGATCAATTATTGCGCTGACGCCACATACCAATTCACTGGCACATTAAGGATACGTAAATTACTTCATGTTTAATGTATATATTTTGAGTAAAGGTAGGTACCAACTTACATTAGAAACGAATTTATGATTCCTGACATCACGCAAGTTCGACTTATTAGCATTTTGTAGATGTTGCACTCAAGTCGGGTACCAATTGATATAGGTATCTATAAAAAAACGGGACTACTTATTTAACCTTCGCAAATTAAATTACTTAATTTGAACGATGACGATAGAAGAAAAATAAACTTAGGTAGACAAGAGCGTCCGCTGTGTTTTACCCTTGTCCACGTTACACCTAACACCATGGTTAATAAAATAATGGTAAGTAGGTAAATAATGTTGAAAATAACATACCTAGGTACCCACGTATAATTTTAAAAGACTACTGATTTTCCGGTAAATATATATCTACTCGTACTCTTTATAACTTATTTAAGATTATAAAAACCATTATTCATGTTCAAAATAAAACATGTCTTGGGAAAAGGTTTTAAGAAATCTGAGTCATGAATTGATTGTAGATATTTGTTAGTGCAAACGTAAACTTCGCTGGGAGCCTTACTCGAGGGATCGGGTGAATGAATCAGTAAGGGTTATTATCCTTTAGGCGGACACGGCGAATATTATATTGTTGTTTAATACTAAGAGATCTTCAAACATAATCAAAGGTCACAGCCCACCTAGTATGAAAACCATACCCGTGGAGTACAGAAATAAAATAAAAGATAAATACATATGTATATTTTACAACGGTATATGTCGTATTAATTAATAATAAATAAGGGCCTGAGTGTTCCCTAGGGAAGGTTCCTCACCTCACACTGGCCTTCACCGGCAGGCTGGAGTGTACGATGACGGGGAACAGACCCTGGCTTGGCTTACCTTTATTGGCCGGTCAGAGTGGAGGCGCAAGAGCTTACTCGTATGCTCGAAGGGCGGATGCGTTGCATAAGTGGGGAGCGGGCACCTTATGGTCGTTTATAGTCCAGAAGCACCTTTCTAACCATACCCTCTATGGAATTGTTGCCTCTCTGCTGCTGTACTTATATGCGGCTATTTTGGGAGGCCTATTTCATTGAGCTGGCGATTCACCGTCTGCCATTTCAACCAAATTACCTAATTAGCATTGGCCAGGCAGGCGCTAGTTTTATCAATAGCCTAGTTCACCAATCCATATCCTCCTCCACGTCTCCTCGTTTCCTCTTTGTACGTTATTGTTTATGTTTGTCACGAATAAACGATTTTCTTCCTTCTTCTTCCTTTTCATATAATTTTATTTATATTATAGCCTATTATTAATGTTATCCCATCCTTCTTAAATAGTCCAACGGTTTGTGTTAGTTTTGTATAACACCCGTACATGAACCCGAATTTATTATACATGAAAACCTACCGTGAAAAAATATCTAACTGATGGTGAAACCACATGAAAATCTGTAGGTACTGTTCTTTGAGATTATCGCGAACATAAATACAGACAGACAGACGCGATAGAAGTCCTTTGTTTTATAATATGTAGTGATTAGTGGCTAACCGGTGGTTGTCCGTGGCAGCATACTTCTATAGTGTGAACTTAGGACAATCGCCGGATGGAGTCATATTCATATCACTTTACCTACTCATTTAAACTTGTCTAAAGGGCCTCTGCGTGTTGGCTTTTTCTCCATGTACGCCTTCCAAAGGTCCGATATTCCCGTAGTTCCATGATTCGTAAAGACATAATAATATTTCAAAAACACCTTTTTTACGGTTTAATATACGTAAATATACTCTAAAATATATTACTATCCAATCTTTTTTGTACTATTAGATGTTACCTCCATGGTTTTTTTAATTTAAAGTAAAATGCGGGATATAGCTGCATAATTTACCATCAATTTGGTTTTAGTACGCAAACAACAGGTAGTGTTTTCTAGAGAACTGTACGTGTGTGTGGGCAAAAAGTAGGGTCTCGAATACTCTTACGACATAAGCTTAGTTAGTTAAGCAATAACCTACAGCTAAGCGAGCCACTCAAAAATAACGTCCGAAGCTGAACAGCAGATTGTTTAGCCCATTTCGTGCGCGTCCAATAACGTCGTTACTGTGAACCCTAACTAAATTTTCCATTTCATTTGACGCTCGGGTATAATAACAAAAACCGTTTCCTAAATTACGGATGGTGCTTAAATCCTGATACTTGTTTGTGGTAGAGGCTCCGATGCTCAGAGCCGGAGTATTGTTAAGGTGAGATAGTTGACGAGCACGGTAATGTTATTGTTATGGTCACGGTGGCGAGTGGTGCAGCTGCCGGCTTCAGTCATAACCTCAAAGCGGGGCCGGCGGCGGCGGCGGCGGTCGATGTTGTGGCGCCTGCGCGGCCGCGCTGCTCGCCGCCGCGCACAAAGCGCTCCCTCACCGCGATGCCTGGCGCCGAGCCCGCTCCACGTTGATCGCGCCCGACACTCGCTGCCACCTCATCCGCGACGAAATATGTGATAGAAGTGCATGTGACATAACAAACGTAGTGTTTCTTTTCACAATACTTAACTTCCGCTAACATGTACAAGACGGTGAGACATGGCGAGAACAGCCTTCAGTACACCATCCTTCCGCAAACGGAGGAGGTGTTCAGCAACAGCGGCCTCAAGGGCAAAGGCCGGGACTATAGTCCTTCTATCCATTTGCGCCACTCCCGGAAAAGGCCTTCAGTGAAATATATTCTACTCGTGGTAATCGGGCTAGTTGTAACTTTGGCTTTTGCAGCTGTTCCACTTTACATTATAAAAGGAGAGATGTATGTTCGTAATCAGCTGCAGAATAATGAACTGGTGGCGTCCTCCCCTCGCACGGCAGCCGGAAGGGAAATTGCAAAGACGCGAAAAAAGGAACTTAAGATGTCACCAGATTTAATTTCAACAATAATATCAAAACTTGAGATGACAACAAGCACTGCGTCTCCTTTGACTGCATCTACGACAGTTCCAACTACTGTGACTAGTGAAAGGGCGACTTTGCCTCCTTGGACTATGCCAGCTCTGCGGTCGTGGAAGAGCTCGACTTCCTCTACAATAATACCTCCTTTACCGACCGAAGATATCGAAGAGATACCTCTCATGGGCACTCCCTCCGGAAGTATTAGCCTACTCGATCATTACAAGTCATTGAAGCCTTGGGAGAAGGATATAATCATAAAACCTACCGTAACCCCAGAATCAATCACACTGAAGCATATTTTGAATAGGTATTATTCGCGTCCGTTCGTTCCTTCAGTCAAAACTGCGACAGATCCTCCGAAGGTACCTGAGAACATGCTGATAACTACGAAGACTACTACAATTCGTCCTCCTGTAACGACAGAGTTTACAACAACCAGCGAGAACTCGCGAATGAGCGATTTGAAGGATACGCTGCTATCTGTGGATGACGACGACGAATTCAAGGAGTCGCTGGAAGAAGACGAGGTGTTCTCGCTGCCTCCTCTGAAGCCGGAGTCAGCGGCGCCGGGGACTGATGCGGACGAAGTGACGGTTTCCAAGGCCGGTGACAGCGCCTGGTACGGGGCGCGCTGGCCTTTCGTAGACACGTCATCCTACTTCCAATGGACGGTGAGCACGGTTGCAATATTTCCTTTCTTACGTAAGTTTGTGTTCTTTATGTCTGAATAAATCATGCCTATTTAGAACAAAATAATACATGCCAATCTTAATATCGATACCAATTTCGTTTTAAGTGAGTTATGAAAGCGGATATGAAAATAAAAATTGAGGTGACAGCAATTTGTAAGAAGTGACACAATGTTTGCGTTACAGATAATCATGATTAAGGAAAATTGAATATGTATTTTTAACCCAAGGAAGTACCTAAGTATCTACTTAATATTTTATCTAAAAATTACATTAAAGATAGTAATTAGGTACAACAGCTTGCACGTCAGTTAACGAGGATGACCATGCCCGTGAAGAGGATGCATATTATGTAATGCTTTTACTTTGCGAACGTAAAAATTTTAATATACCTACCTAACGACCTATTCACGTAGAACGTAATGTACCCTCTTACTTTACTAACGTGAGGTAATAAAGTCTCCTATTTAACACCTGAATATATATGCATAGGTACGTGAACTTATAGCGTGCCTGAAATGAGCTTCCCCTCATTTTCCCTCAAGAAGGTCATAAATTAGGGATTCTATGTAGCTCTTATTGCTCTACGCAGCGCGCTCGACGAGTTAATTTGAGTTGAAAACCTCACAGAACACTTAGCCGTGTCATTACAACCGTGAGTGCGAAATGTTGCTTGACACGTAATATCTGTTCGCGTTATTATCTCCGGCGTGTTGCAAATATGGAAACACGTCGAGATGTCATGAAGCTCACACAATGCCCTCTTTGAATATTGTTTTGCCAGCGCTAGGTTTCCCCGGGGCTTTTGTGGCTACTTCAGAGCGGGTATTATTTTGTCTCTCACTTTACAACGGCGCTTAGACATATAAACTACAACAAAGATGCACTGTTATTTATTTCCTGGCTGTAAAACGCAGGAACAGTATGGAATGAAAGCTTGTTCTTATTAAATTATGGATGTTCTTACTCACTAATGAAATGAACCGTAAGACGAGTAAATTTTTGCTCAAATACACATTACTCTACGAGCCCTGTAGAGCTACCTAGTCCGTACTAAGATAGATGTTATTTTCATGACACGGCCGCTCGTAAGAAGCTTTGTCCCGTTTATTTCAACTTCTATTCGTCTTATGTCAAACGTCTAAATATTGAACATATCGCAAACTTAATCAGGGTCTGAATTCGATACAATACGTACTTAATATTTTCTATAGGAATGATTTCGGTGCGGTTATTATCCCGTTTTTCCTTGGCATGACAAAACAGATATAGAAGCCGATCAAAATATAAAATATCAAATGTCAAATACAGATTGCGGGTCATAGCGAACAACTTTGTGCCCCTTGAACTGGACTTCAACTCGTTGTTAAAATACCTATCTCATGGTAAAATTCCACATCAGTGGCCCGTTTCACGAAGCTACAAGTTATAAATTACAAGCGGAACTCTCTTTCTAGCAAAAGGAGTTAGAAATAGACTTCCGCTTGTAATTTGTAACGTGTAGCTTCGTGAAACGGGCCTCAGGTGTCCATATGTAGGTCACAACCATTAAAGGGTTAAATCTAAATTAATTTGGCGCAGTAAGCCAGAAACAATCCTTTTGCCCAAGCCGGTTGGGTCTAAGGAGCTATACTTAGGCACTACTTAAGGCTTCCGTCTAAAAGGAGGCTGTGTTGAGAGCACTTCAAAAATAAGCCCCTGAGACATTGTTTAAACTCTTCCGACAGACACAAAGGCCTTGGATTGAGTTCTACTTAAGCAGCCGCGGCGTCGCTCGCTGACGCCTGAAAGAATACACTTTTCATGAACGGAAGCCTATAGGGATCATAAGAGGGATGTTGTCGGTGGTTTACAATTACCACAAAATGTAAATAAACGGTTATTTATAGACTAGATTTATTCTTGTTAAAAGTATAGGACAAAAACATCACCCTGTAGGTAATACTGCCTCTTTAGCCAGTAAGCGGACATCTCGACTTCAATAGTCAATGCAGTAGAATAGGTATTTGATAATCGAGACAGATCGTTTGTATCCCCCACATAAAAGTTAGTTTTTGCATACGAAAAAAATATACCTGCCTAACTGATTTGATCTGGAAGTATCTCTCTCTAGATCCATATTCTTCTATTATCACCCTAATAAAACTAATGTTAAAGGGACAAGGGGAGGGCATATAACACTTTTTAAACCAGAACATTTGTAAGTTCCGCAAGGAATGACGATAAACGAGTTCCATACAAACCAAATCGCAGTTAAAACATTATATTCAATAAGATGTACAGTAATAAAGTTTACCAACCTCGGACATTCAGCAGAGCGTGGCGTCGTGACCATACCTTAACATGACCCAATTAAAATAATCTCAGAATCATGATCTACTGCCAGAAGAGCCCCTTACCTACGAACCCCCTTATCTACAAAAATCATCACATTACTTACATAAAACATAATTCACCTCCTACAGGGCTATCCCGATTTTCTACAATTAAGAACTATATGTATTGGAATGTCGGGGTACGGGCAGGTAGTTCTAACTGTTTTTAATTGGCACTAAAACCTTTAGGAAATGTCAAAATACACCGGCCAGATGTGAGTCTGACTCGGGCACTGAGAGTACCTACATAAGATAGAAACCATTAAATTTGAATAAATAAATAAATAGGTAAAGAATATTTTTTTTACCTACCGGATATCAACCGCAGTTATTAATTCAGTTTGGTCTATATGGGTTTATAAAAGTAAAAAGTAATTGAGTGACCGCTTTATTTTTTCTGTATGTAATGTAATGAATACTTTTTAAATACCTTTTTTAGTTTGCGTATTTTTGGGTTCTTCCATTTTGTATTATTGTCAATAAAGGGGGACGGGACAGGTTTATTGCCACTGCTTGTCATGATAATTTCACTGCAAGATTGATTTAAAAATCAGGCTATAGCCGTAGCTTTTCAACATTACCTACTGGCAAAAAAAGGGCGACTCTATTTTTTTCCCAGCAACAATACCTAAACTATATAATTTTCAATAAACTTAGTGCGGGTCACTGGCTAGAGATTAAAACCGGGCAAGAGCTGTCTGACCATGCTCAGTGTAGGGCTCCCAAGCAGATAGCAGCATACACAAAAACTATCTCAAACAGTGCTGTCTTAGGTGATTTTAGTAGTTATAAACACTTTAGTCGCCTGTATCTCATGATAATGATCCAATCAAGTCTACTTAGTCATGAATGTTTTTCTTTAAAATTCGTATTAGGTGGTGTGCTTTCATTTAGATAAGATATTTTTTAGATTTTTAGTATTTTTAGTTTATGCTGAGTAGGGGGGACATTAGACTCTAACAAAAATTTGCACTTTAAATCTTAATATTTCACAAACGGATCCCTTAATCGAAAAATTGATTTGTACAAACCCGCAATATTTTTAAAGACCTATCCAACGACATCAAATACCATGGAATAAACGAAAAAAACCTACATACCCTATAAAAAAATTTTTCAAGATTTAATGTTACCACTTCGTCGGCGTGACTAATATGTAATACATTCATATGCCAGATTACAGCTTTCTAGAACTAAGAGTCTCTGAGCTAAGCTGCGGACGGACGTGGCGAAACTTAATAGTTTAGTAGGTACTAAATTTGTAGCAACTGTGTAGTTTGTAGTATCCTAGTTTGACTTCGGAACCCTAAAAAGATAAAAAAGTTCACTAGATATTCTACATATCAGCTAAATTGCAACCCTTTCCAGAGAAAAAACGGGTTCGACAAACAGACGGATCACGGATAGACAAAGTAATCTTAAAAGGATTTTGTTTTTTTTGTTATTTGGTACGGAACCCTAAAAATAAACCTTCGCACTGGAAGATAACGTAGGCAGCGCAGCCCAAAATCGCGGATGACTGGAGATTTCCATTTGCGTCAACGGTCTTTCGTTAATAAAATCGTAAAAAAAGGGTTTATGTTAAAGTTGCTAGAAGGCTTTTTTTTATTGCTGATGAGAATGTATATACAAGCGAGTTGATTGTGTCAAGTGACTGCGACAATAGTGTGATACTGATCAGTAAAGAAAAAAAAAGATAAACCCGCCTTCAAAAAGCAAAAAATAACTTCTTTAAAATGGTAGGTAAATAGGTCAGTCCAACTGAAGTCTGCTTTTGGGTAAAATATTGTTGGACGCCGACTTCAGTTGGACTGACCTACCTACCATTTTAAAGAAGTTATTTTTTGCTTTTTGAAGGCGGATTTTGTTTTTTTAAACTTTTTTTTATTTCATACTTTTTAGTGATCATAATTATGCTGTTATTCTCCCACTTCTCAAGAAACAATAGAACATTTCAATCTCGCCGCAAGCAACGCCGTGGGAAAGTCATAGTCATATATTTAAACCTAAATATGCTTCGTCATAGTCGCTCAACTATCTTAATCGAAATATCTTGTCGCCACCCTCGAAATATATACCGTTTAGGAGTTCCTGTGGCCATCTGTGGTCTTCATCATCAGTTCCACTTCACCAAATAGTGCTTTCCAAGACCAAATACACGAGTTACAAAGAAAAATACCAAAATCGCTATAGGTGTGCCTATAAATTTTGAAGAGTTCCGTCGATTCCTTATGGATTCCACCATCAGATCTTCATTTTGAAAAAATTTGGACCAATCGGGAAGCACCAGCTTTCAAATAAAAAAAGAATCATCAAAATCGGTTCACCCAGTCGAAAGTTCTGAGGTAACAAACATTAAAAAAAAATACAAACGAATTGAGAACCTTTTTTTGAAGTCGGTTAAAAACAAAAAGGGGTCGCCCAAACACTTTTTAATCTATGATACGTTAGTTGCAATGTAAGTGACCTATAAAGCTTTTCCGCAATATGACGAGGTTTTTTATATTCCTGTTATAGTTTTGCTCCGCGCGCACTTTTGCATAGCCGATGGCCAAAATTCCCTTGGTTTAGGTATGCACCGACTCTTATCTTTTCGCACTCACGTAATGTCGAGTGAGGTTCTTGTAAACTTGTCCACGATGGGTCCTCGCGAGAATAGGGAGATACTTACTCGTACGTTTAATAAAACATGCAATTTTGTTATTGAGTAGGTAGTGTAACAATAAGTTACTCACCACACGTAAAATTCAAGTCAAATCAAAATTAACATTACTTAAGACCTAGACATTCTTGTTTTCCTAGTTGTAAGTAATAAAAATGATTAAACAAATATTAAATTGATCAGAAGAACTTTTAAATAGTTTACCGGGTCGGTAAAATATCTGAAACGCCACTGAAACCGTTAGCCATCCTCTGATACTTCTGAGGCCCTATAACCAAGATGCATTACGCTAACTGGCATTTCTATTCGATTCGTTTTTAACCAATCGCGTCACTGGTAGATCACGTGACTCTTCGTATCACGTCATCTGCCAGTGACGCCATTGGTTTAAAAACGAAACGCTAAGCCGCCGGTAAGCATATTCGCCAAATAACAATCCGAGTTACAGTAATTTATTGAGTTATTTTCCCTCCCCAGGGCTACTCCCCTGGAGACAACCTGCTGCTGCCGCTGCTGGTGGCGGCGCTCTCGTCCGTGGTGCTCGTGCTGCTGCTCGCGCTAGCGGTGCGCAAGCGCAAGCGTTCGAACTCTGCCGCCGCGCACATCGGAGTACGTTCTATTTTACACTCATATCTGGGAGCCTGGATAAATTACATCTAGAATTTTGGTGGCAAATCGTGGTTCTAGAATCCATGGATTATTTCCTATTAATTATAATTATAATAATACATAACACTTTGATTTTGATCTTCAGTATTGTAATTTATAATACTTATATCAAAATTCATTTATTCATTAAACCGCTAAACCGATTTAAATGTATTTTAGTATCGAGGATATCTCTGCTGTGAAAGCGTAATAAACAAGAAAAATTTGTAGGTATGGAAAAACTGAACTAAAAATGTAATTAAGTACCTAGTTCACTTTGAAACATGACCATACTACCTACTTAACTGAAGGTGTCATAGTGTCATGTATATTATAATAATTAGGAAATAGCGACTCCATGGATTCTAGAACCACAATATGCCACCAAAATCCTAACCCTATGCATAACGCTAACGTTAGCGGTTTTTGAAAACTTATCAAAATGTACAGGGACTGACGTAAGCTGACGATCTATTGCGTCCCCCGCTTATGGGTAAAATGGGGTGAATAGAGATACCCGGGTCGAATAGAAAATACGGCCTAAAATAAAGCATTATCCTTACTATGTAATTATGAGACTGAGATTTAAACCAAAATTGCCAATAGACTTGTCAGTTTAATACTTGTTCTTATAACAACGACTTATTATAAGTAGATTACATTTCTATTCATCCTGCGAATCTCTATTCACCCCATTTTTCGATACCTAATAATTAACACCTGCCCAACTTCACACACCTAGCAAAAAGGACAGCGCTGTTATATGTATACCTACTTACTTAACGCTGTTGGGTAGCACTGATTTTGCCAATTCATAATACAGATCAAAATCGCCTCTTTTCCGATGACACGAACCTACCTATGATCAATAACTACCCAGCTACTAGTCTATATCGTTTGTAGTTCTTTGTCATTATTTTCCGGTTTAAATAACGTAATGCCTATTATAAAATACACGATTCAAACAACAATAGGTACTTAAATGTTTATCTAAAAGAAGCAAAGGTAAACGACCGGTATCGGTATTAAAAACTTGTAACAAACCAAGAAGCAACGACGCTGAGATTCCTACTAAATACTATTTAAAGCGTTGTTATCCAAAGGCGCTTATTACCACTGTTACGAAGATAATTTCGACAAAGGTTAAGCTGTTAGCTTCTTTGACCTTCATTGTTAAGTGTACTCCACCCACATGGTGTAGTAGTCGTTAGGAGCCATTCCCAACACAAAATAATAAGGCGCATTTTGAAAAGGTATCTGTTACTACTTGGACATCAGTCACATGAGGGTTGTACTCGTATTGTAAGTTCAGAATTAGAACATGCACCTGTTTTTTTCGCAACTACAACGCAAAGTAAATAGTAAAAATAATAGTATATCAAAAATACCTTAGGCCTATTCTACACGGCGGTTCTCCCGCCGCGGGAATCCGCTTCTAAACCGCACTAAACACAATTAAATACGGAAGTTGTATGCTGCATAGGTACTACAACTGCGCGGTCGTCGCTTTGCTTTATCGAGCGGATTCCCGCGGCGGGAGAACCACCCGTGTAGAATGGCCTTACAGTAATGCAAAAATACAGTCACCAATCGGCACTTGTTTAGATAGAAAATTAAATAATACTTTAGGTTTAAAAATTACCATTATGTCCGGACGGCTCATTGTAGGGCTCCGTCGGTAGCCTTTACTATACTACAGACAATTTTTAAACCTAAAGGGTTCTCTGCCTTTTGGCCGAAGTACGTTTGGTCGAATGTATTGTTTCCCAACCGTTTCATTTGCCAAACCATTTTTATTTCTGTAATCTTAAATATTTCAGAATTTTTATAAAAACTAACCTAACCTAACCTATAGGGTCTACACGAAGGTACAGAAATAAATTCTGAAATATTTACAGTTACAGAAATAAAAGTGGGTTTGAAAATGAAACAGTTGGGAAACGATACATTCGACCAAACGTATTTCGGCCAAAAGGCAGGATACCCCACACTAGACTCAAACAGAGGCTCTGAACAAAGGGCTTAAAATCTTATATCACTATTTTTGATCACAGTTGACCGCTGACCTTCAAGCAGACGACAACACCAACCTGCTGACCGCTGAGAACCCCGAAGACGCCGAGGAGTAAACGCGCCGTCACAGCTTCCAGCTTCTTATACATCTAGAATGCCTTCTGTACATATCGTCGACCACACGACCGCTGCTCACGACCAAGCAGTGACGAGAATGAGGGGATACTAACGTACAACATTTCATAGTTGGTTTAAGGAATTCAAATAGCAACTGAAAGGCTGAAACATTTCACACCCCGCGTCTTTAAAGCTAGGACCACATACTTGAAATCTGTTTGGGTAAATCATGGTAAAACTTGTCATTCAGTACGCTGGCCAACAAGAACGTTTATAAATAACGTTATTTTTGAGCTAAAATGACAAATAAAAGACAGATTATTTCTTTTCAATCCGAGTCTAATTCTAGAACACAAATCTTATTTCCAGTGCCCAGTTAGGTACTGAAAGGTAGCCAGTTGTACCTTGGTTTATCCAATGTACAGTCGAGTACAAATCTATGTATATATACTAGTGTATGCATATTCTGTGCTTGTATATGAAGATAGTATTGTGAACTGTCCTCGAATGTACACGAGGCATTTGATAACGCACCTTGTAATGATTTAGCCACCATAGCGATTATTGGATTCCGTTTCGGACTCGATTCGTCCTCAAACCTAACCCCATTTCTAGAACTTTCAGTGTCTATGTTTGTATAATATACATTGTGCGTTTTGGAGGTCTCCGTACATACCATCGCAGAGGACTTCATATTCAGAGATACGATATAATATGTAAGTATATTTTGTATTCACGTTAGATATTCGACTATAAATTAGGTATGCGTGAAATGCCAAAGTCGCTAACTTATTTTTGTTACAAAGTGTAATCTATAACTATTTATTGAACGTCATTTGCCGTCGTAATAAGAAGTATTAATACTAGATACGATATTGACATTAATGTAGAATACTCGTGAGCTTGCTAGAAAATGTGTCCTGTATTCTCTCAATTAGTTATTAATTAAATCTGTGTTGTAATGAAGTGTCTACTATTGTTTGGAAATGCACTTGACAGCTTACCTTCATAAGGCTGATCGGCCGGTATCCTATCGCAAACACTAAAAACGTTTGCCAGCTGTTTCATTTGCCATAATTTTCATTTCCCATAATTTTGATTTTATTCTGAACCCAATGACTTTTCAAAATGTTTAATTAGATATACTTACAGAACCTGTAGGTTAGGTTAGGTTTATTTTATAACAATTCAGGAAAGTTAAACGGTTACAGAGAAAAATGACTTTCGGACAAATGAAAATTATGGCAAATGAAACAGCTGGCAAACGTTTTTTAGTGTTTCAGATAGGTAACCATAAACAAATTTAGACATGGGGAAAATTGACGACAAAAGGCATCTGAAAGTATTACTACTATTATATGCAGTTTATGCAAACAATGAAATGCACAATGCTAAAGCAAAAATTATCACCATAGAGGAACAAAATTAGAATTATAGTACCTACATTAAATCTTGAATGAAGTACCACCACACTACCACATAGTTGTATGGCCATTGTATAGGTAGCACCCTACTATGTATATCATATCTCTGAAAAATCGACCGTAAAACTCGTCAGTATTATTAAAACCCTACGGTATTAAGCATATTTACTTATTTTACGTTTAATCTGGCGATAGGTTAAGATGAAAATATCAATCTTGGTGTACCTTAATGTAATACTGTTTAACGTCACCCTTGTTAAACAAATAATTCGTCTTACTTAAACTATTCTTGTATTCGTTTAATATAGGCATAAGACTGATATAAGCTTGCGTTTCTATGATTTTAGTATTAAATAGAAATGTAGAGATTTGTTAAAGAATATTTTTTATAACGGCACTATCGTTTTAGTTGGTTTTACTCCTGCAATACGTTTTGCATGTGCTATTTAATGTAAATCTATTTATAAATGTACTTCAGTGTTAGAATACGAGTGTAAGTGTAAGAATTGGAGTGACGGGGGATGTAGGACTAGTTAGAAATTCAAATGTGATACCTTCATAGTATCGTCGAATATGTGATTCCCCTGTAGACGGAATTGTAAGTTCACTTTGTCACGGGGCGCCGTCACGACGCCTCGTGTCCGAGTAGACGGTTTGTAAAAGTTTGGATATAATGGAATGCCCTGGAGATCACTATACCAATCATGCTAGCAGACGTTACCCTATCTTGCAAAACGATTCGCACACGAAAGTATCAATAGTAGTTAAGTTTAATTAGCGTTCGTGACAAAATTGTTTTCCTGTGATTTTATAAACGCCGTTGTTTTTACACCCACCATGTACATAAGTACCTAATAAAATAAACTGTGTTTTCCCACCTCAACATCTTGTTTTCATAATAATAAATAAAAGTTCATTTCAGGTCAATACAGACTTGTTAGTAGTTTTAAATGTAGCTAAAAGGATTGAAAAAATAAAACCCAGAAATATCCAAATTGACTTAATATATTGCATTCGTAATTGAATTTCATGTCGAAACAGGTAATATATGAAAACAACAAAATGAATAATGATTCTGTTGTGACGTATTGCATCTCGCGGACAGATCTCTGGGACGGGCTCCCCGTCATAAATAAATAATAACATAAATATTCCAAGGTCCCACTCTGCACTAGTATATACACAATCATAAGAGTAGACGCGCGACACTGGATATTTTAACTTTTTATTTTAACTTAAAAAAAAAACTTTACAACTAATTAACACTTCTCTCAAGCGTTTATACAAAAATTTGCGGCTCCGCAAGCCATTTACAATGCGAAATACTGGCTTTGTACATTTACAACTGTATATAACATTTGTATACTATCTAATAGATGGTGAGTAAAATAATTACTTCAGCAAGAGATGCGTCGACCGCGTAAACGTATGCATCGTTACATACTTTTGTTGAATTACCTCTGTAGAAGAATTAGAGCTATTTAAACAAAACACGCCGTCACTTCAACAGACACACTCGCCTAATAAAAAAAGGTAACATTAATTTCTTTACTGGTGCTCAGAGAATATCTAGATAATTTCTCGTTTAAAGACCCTTGTAAATTTCCCCCAATATGATTTAGAAGTCGTACTAACAATTAGTCAGGTCTTCCCCATCTCTCCAAAACGTCCCGCTCCAACCAACCAAGCCGTGCTATATCAACTTCTTTGCAGCATTGGTTGGTCTTTTATTAAGGTCCAATTAAGTTACTCGAAACTGTAAGTGAAACAGAGTTCCTTTCGTCTTGCTTTTAAATCGTATACGGCATAAACGGAGCCTGTGTTTTACGTGGGTACTACCAAAATCATCATCCCGGAAAAACATAATTATTCGCCCTTGACTGCTTGTAAATAAGCAAAATAAGTTCGTTTAGAATAAATTAGTATTTATGGAAAACATTCGTTAAGTTCAGATATTTAGCAGTCAGGTTATTCGAAAACTAAAAACTAAGACTAACAAAGATTGTAATATGTTGAAGCTTTATTTAGTGCCTATGTGGTACAGTCTACTATAAAGAGATGTATCCACTTCTTCACTTTGTAACAAGGTCCAAAAGTGTATACATCTCTTTGTGGTCGACTGTAGATGCCGTGGCGAAATACTTTGAGTCCCTGCACCCAAAATACTGCTAGGGAGTAATCATTGGAAAATACAAATTTATTTTGACCCAAAATAGGTAACGGTAACTTTCAGTAAACCTTTGCTTTTGAGCTTCAGTCCGTCAGCTTTACGACGTTAACCAACGTCATATTTATAATACTCAGTCCTCTACTGACTTGTCTTACAATCAATTAAAAAGCCAATGTCAATAGGCAACTCCACCATTGTAGGTCCTACGCACAACCAACTCCGTAACAACTAACCTCGAAACCTACAGATGGAGCTTTCATATAAATCTGGTTTACCTCCTAACCAACTAAATTATGCAGGTAAATAATCGGCCAACTAGGCAAATAAGCCAAAAAAATACCAATAGCCAAAAAAATGGGGTCCGTTAATTTGACCAAAAAATTTGTACGTTCGGCAAATGTCTTGACAAACTTTCATTCCAAAAAAATGTCTATGTGCTTAAACCATCTTATTACAAAGGTTGGGTTGGACTAGTAACAAACAAAAATGCAGCGAGGGGTGTAATCTTTGTCCGAAATGAAAATTTGTGAAATTATAATAATTACGTATGGTGAAACTCGATCGGACCCAAAAAAAAATCTCATCGCCAGATAAATTACACCTGGTAGGTAGCTGACGCGATCTATCGCAATACGACGTAAACTGCCTGACCGTTCATAGTAGGTTCACTGCGCGGGGCATTGCCAAATAATTGATACCTAGCGCCACCCTAGCGCCACCTATAGCAGTTCGCTGTAAAGTGGTCTGGTGGGTTTCCTCTGGCGGGTACGCTAGCGCCACCTGCGGCGGTCCGCCGTTCACTGCGGCGGGTGCGTGGGCCGCAGCAGGCGCGCCAGCACGTGGCGGCCGCCGACCAGCTTGAGCTGCTGGCCGTCCATCAGCACGCTGCGCACGCCGGGGCTCGTCGCCGACCCCGCCCCCGCCTGCATCCAGACCATTCTTTTAATTTATGAAGGGGTACAAATGCGGGCAGTAGGGTTCACATCATGCAATTTATAACATCGTTCGTCATTAATTATCCCAAATAGTTTTTTTATTGTAATATACTTTAAAAGTAATTTACAATATGATAACCCGTTACATAAATTATAGTTGGGTATGTGACCTCTCTTCAAACAATATACAAAAGATTCTTAAGATGCCTTGTCTTAATTTATTTGAAAAATAGTGTCTGCTACGCGCCTTAAAATAGCAACCTAACCTAACCTTTTATATCAATTTAAATAACAGCACTTCCCACTGCGGGAGTTTCAGTTACGAGTAGACTAACCTAACTTTATTAATCTTATTACCTAATATTTAGTATTTCATGAAAACAACAATACTCAAGCAAAAATTAAACATTTATCAATAATTCAGCAGGTTCTCGTAAAATTAACTTTTTTTTTTTAAATACACTTTTAAAACTACTTTCGAGAAATAACAAATGTAAACATGGCAAACATCTCAATTCCGTACTATTCTTGCCACAAAATACGAACAGAAGACCCGCCGATTTTGGCTAAGAATGCACCATGTAAGGACTGTTAAAAATTAACTTTTTAATATATTTTTTGTCGCCCAAACCATAAAAATAACATTGCTAAGCGCCCAGTTTATGTATCCAAGTAAAAAGTCAGATTTTAACACAGAGAAATGCATACTCGAAAGGCATCTTAGCTAGGAGCATAGTGAGTCTCTGTCCGTTTTCCACAAGCAACAAAGCTGCTGATAGCGTAAAGATAGCTTAATTGGCAATAAATTACTTTTTCATACTAATTTAATGTACTGACAAGAAAAAACATTTTAAATAATAAACGGCACCTCAATTTTTTTTTAAAACATCCCGTGATGTGGAAGTCGGATTCGCGAATAAAGTGTTTATGTAAATATACTTATGTATTAGTGAAAATGGGTTGAAATTTCTACGTAATTAAGAACATTTTAATAAGCGCAAATTATAAAATGAGCAAATAAGTCCTTATTTGATTTGAAGTTTAATTAAATAAATAATAATATCACGGGACGATCTCACACAAATTGACTTAGTCCCAAACTAAGCTCTAGGCTTGTACTATGGGTACTAGACAACAATATAAATACTTATATAGAGAAATAAATACTTAAATACATAGAAAACATCCAAGACTCAGAAACAAATACTCGTGCTCATCACACAAATATTTGCCCATACCGGGAATCGAACCCGGGACCGCTAGCTTCGTAGGCAGGGTCACTACCAACTAGGCTATCGCGTCGTCGAATTGATTTCTTTCGGGTGGTAAAGTTAGGAGATAAGTAGGATTTTGATGTTTTTTATCTTTGCATTTCATTATAATATGCTTAAAGGTTAGGCAAGTAATATTAAAATCTTTTTTAGATTTCTAATCCCTAGCATGAGTCGTGTCGTATCAGGAGGTGAAAAGGCTGGCACAGGATAGAGAAAAGTGGCAATTACTCCACCGACAAGAGCCTGGCTCTTAAATTTAATGATGAATCCCTAGCATACATTTTATTTACTAGCTGTTCGTGCCCGGCGCTGTCCGAGTGTATATTTTTTTCTTATAAACCCTCTCCTGATAATTACGAACACAACAAGAAAAAACAAATCGGTCAAGCCATTCTCGGCCGTGACCAAGGGAAACAGGGATTCATTTTTATATATGTACCTAGTTTATTATTAATTATTATATTACGAACCTTTAATATTTTTTAGGCAACTTATAAAACGAACGTGCATCATATTAATTCTTTATAGAACTCGAACCAAGTCCAAAATATCCACCACCTTTCTACATATTGTTGAACCGGTAGATTCCACTAGTTAGTGTATTAAATAAAAAAAGAAAGGCAAATACTAATTTAGCAAAAGAACTACTTAAAAAACGTGCTTAAAAATAATGGCGGATTCATTAATTTCTCATGCGATTGAAGATAAAATACAATCCTGAAACCATTAAAAACATGCGTATCTAAAATTCACCTGTTGAATTTTTATTCCTTGTGGAAGTTTTACTTGTTGTAACGGATTGACCTAAAATGTAATATAAAAAGTTAAGGCACGGTATTCCTGCAAACAAACTCCATCCTTATAAACATAACTATAACCACTATAATCGGGCAAGTTCCTTCGGGACCGCCCCGCGGAGTTACACATGTCGGGGAAGGCGAGTCGACTGCTATACTTCAACAACCCTTGACTCTGTTAAACGGGTTAATCAACTTTTCGACCCACATAATTTTGTTCGGTAACGCAGGTTACAAGCGATCATGTTTTGTTGGAAAACGTATTTCTCTTAAAACTTATACCTTAATATTATCAGAGTCAGTTTAAGTAGGTATTAATTGATGTAAAAGTTGATTCAACCAAACAACCAATCAAAACTTCTTAGTCAACACTGTTCTGCTGTTATTGGCTGAAGAACTGTAAACAACACGTGGTATTTCTTATATTATCTTCTTCTATTTGATGGACCCTCTTAATGTAGGTTTTCTTTTGTTAATATCATATCTCTCCATACTATGCCGCCCCTATCTACTTCGGACCAGCAGCTCTCTTAATATCAATACATTTGGGGCCTTCCCGCAGGTCGTGTTTTTGCGCATGGTGTTTGTTTGTTTACATTTAGTTAAATACCTAAACATACAAGGTTTAGTATGCGGCCCGCGCTTCGCCTCGCCGCTACAGTCAACCCCTGGTAACGTCTAGATGCCTCGCCCCCGCCAACGTCTGTCGCCCCGCGGGAGGGTCACGCATGAACTGGTCGGATTATAATCTCGATAACAACCTCATTAGGCCCACGTCAAATTTCGTTAGTTCGAAAAAGAATCTTGTGTCGGTCAACTAAAGTCAAAAGTCACTTTAACAAATGTCTTAAATTTAGGACGTTGGGCCTGACGAGGTTAATTTAAACGCACATTGCATTGGGATTATTTAAAAGTAATACTTAATTAATACACACCTGTTGTAATTTTAATACTGGCGGCGTCGTAGCAGTTGACGTAGTGACTGTTTGTGAACCTGAAAAACAATGTTAGGTGTGTACAACTATAGTTTACTTCTATAGAAACATATATTTCTTACACCTAGTTTACCTAAGAGACTCATATTTTCAGCTCGCATTTGTAAGAGGCTAGTTTAATTATTGATTTTTACGCACAGAAAATGAAACATTGACAGAAACCGTACTTCAAAACCTTTATAATGCGCACCATATAAATGAAATAGCAGATTCAATTTTTCAACGTTCATAAATGTTCATTTACTATCTTTGCACCATTAAAGGCCCAGCCACACCGGATGCGTGACGTGCACGTGCGCGTGCGCGTTCGCTTTCCACTGCGTTGTATAATGATATGTCGTAATGAGAATTCATACTATACAACGCAGTGGAAAGCGAACGCGCACGCGCACGTGCACGTCACGCATCCGGTGTGGCTCGGCCTTAATCGTAACACTTACCACCCATATTACTTAATACTATGGTTTGCGAGGAGCTGGCTGCTCCACTCGAGGTCACGCGAATAGCGGTGCCGTCGCTTTGCTGGAACCAAATTAGTTGATTAGGTGCAAACTTCAAGAGGCGTTTGATGGGATAGGTCGTACATATTTACTTTTTGTAGGAGATTCATTATTCATGAGCAGTGATCGGAATAGTTAGTGCAATTTTGGGTGAATGAACTCAAACATTATAAATAATATGGATAAGACCCGGGATTCCGGGATTCGTATTTTTTCACAGAATATTTTCTTGAAATGATATTAATTGAAGTATGTATAAGGTTATATAAGGTTTTTTGTTTGCAAATATGTCGAAATGAAAGTGTCTACATATTTCGTCAATACCAACTTTGTACTAGCAGTATAATTGCCAAACCTAAACATAATAACTTTTTTGAGGTTACTGTCAATTTGTGTAATGTCCCCGGATATTTATTTTAAACCAAACACAAACTTTAAAACATTTCAAAGTGAAAATCCGGGATTACAAGTTATATCCATACTAAGCTTACGCACTGAAATCCCGTGACATTGCACTACCTATTCCGATCACTGTTCATGAGCTTACATAAAATAAATAAATACCAGGTGCAATCTTACCCAAATTAACTTAATCTGAAACTAAGCTCTAGGCTTGCGCTGTGGGAACTGGACTTTTATAGAGAAATACATACTTAAATACATACCCCCTTACTAATAAACGTTGAGTAACGGTAGTATAGCTATACAATGTTTTGTCCCTATCTGTCAAATTCAAATGTCAATAAGAACAAAACATTGTATAGCTATACCACTGTTACTCAACGTTTATTAGTAAGGGGGATAGAATACATATCCACGACTAACTGCCGCACACAGAGACGACAAATCAATTTAATGCTTGTTTAGTGACGTGTTGACTTATTCTAATGCTATAGCAATAAAAGTGACAGCAGCAACTTTAATCAAGCATTAAATTTAATTGACGTGTCTGAGTGCGGTAGTAAGGGACAAACACTCGCGCTCATCACACAAATATTTGCCCGCAAGCTTCGTGGGCAGGGTCACTACCAACCAACTAGCCAACAATAACAATAACATGATAGAAGTAAAATAAAATCCAAGAAAGCTAATAGCCGCCATATTGCCATCTTACAAAACAGTTGAATCAATTAATTTTATTGATCTTTTCTTAATAATCCATTTAAAACTACTTGCTAATAAATATTTTTCGTATTTTACACATGTAAATTGATGTAAAAACCGTTCTCGACAAGTATAATATAAAAATTGAGATGTCAGTTGATCATCAAACACCGTTACTCGGTTACTGACGTTGTTCATGCGCGTAACCATAGTAATAACAATGCTATAATAATTATTATAGAACTGTTATTACCATGGCAACGCTCATTATGGAATTGTTTTTACGCTTCGGTTACTCTATAGGTAGGTTACTTATACCGTTAACGATATCATTATTAGCGGGTTACGGGACGCGAGTAGATAAACATATGTAATGTAAGTTATGATTAATTTTAAACTTAATCAATTCTTATTTCACGTCCGACTCTTTTTTTTTAGATCCATCAAATTCGAGACAGTTATATAATAAATTGATCAGTGGGTGGTCGGGCGGTGTTACCTGCAGGATGATGTTGTGCAGCGGCTTGGCGGCGGTGAGCAGCAGCGGGCGCGCCAGGCGCGGCGGGGCCAGCACGCGCACGCCGCGCCCGCGCGCCGCGCCCAGCACGCGCGCGCCCATCATGCTCTCCAGGGAGATCATCTGGCCCTATAATTGTCAAGTTAAGGCTAATTACCTCTATCTATTTCTTCTTTATCGGTCATCAAGTAATAAACATTAAAACATCTTTAAATCACATTATATTACTGGTGACGAGGATAACAATTACCTGCGCATTGGTAAGAAGTTTCGCCATGATCGGCTGCGCGGGCTTCTCGGGCGCCGCTTGACTCCGAACGACTTGCGGCATCGGCTTCGGCGTCTGATTGGCCAGCTGCACAGTCTGCCCGCTGGCCAGCTGGATCGTCTGCCCGCTCGACAACTGGACCGTCTGGCCGCTCGGGAGTTGCAGAGTCTGCCCGCCGGAAAGCTGCACGGTCTGCCCGGCGAGCTGCACGGTGTTCGCTATCTGGACTTGCGATCCTAATTGCACGCCGCTAACGTTCGACCCGCCGGCGAGCTGCACGTTCTGCCCGGCCAGCTGGACCGTCTGCAGGTTCCTCCCGGCCAGCTGGACCGTCTGCCCGCCGGGGAGCTGCACGGTCTGCGGCGGCAGCACGCTCTGGCCGGCGACCTGCACGCTCTGGCCGCCGGGCAGCTTGACGGTGTGGCCCGTGAGCTGCACGGTCTGCGGCGCGAGGTGCACGCCGGGCCCGGCGAGCTGCACGGTCTGGCCGGTGAGCTGCACGGAGCTGGCGGGGATGTGCGGCTGCTTGGCGGGCAGCAGGCTGGACAGCTGCAGCGCGCGCGCGGCCAGCTGCACGGCCTGGCCGCCGGGCAGGTGCACGGTCTGGTTGGCGGCCAGCTGCACGGTGCGCCCGCCGGCCAGCTGCACGGTGCGCGTGCCGCACGCCCCCACCACCGTCGTCACGCTGCCCCCGCCCTGGGGACCGCTTCCGATCAGTACCGCAGCCGCTACTCTTACACCTAATACTTAATTACTTACAGTTAAAATCTATAATCCGACTGGCAACTAGTTTCACGTGCACTTATATTTTTTTATATCTATGCTATGAGCTACGAGTGCTATGACTCACTCATTAGAATCAGTCAGAAGGCAAAAATTAAACAGTGTGTAATCGCCATACGCTAAATAATAGAAGGCGAAAGGGGAACATCCGATTTTTGACCACTAGTATACGTAAACTGGTAAATTGTTTCGCACAGTCAGAAAATAATAAATAATAACTAAGGCTTACTTGAGCGAGCGTCGTGATCGAGCTGGTACTGGGAATAGAAAGCCGCTTTTTCACAGCAGCCGGTGTAGCTAAAAAAAACAATCGTACTTTTGTGATTGACCTGGAATTTTGAAATCCCTATCATAATTTAAAAATAAATTCATGCCTTTTCCATTTAAATACACAGAGAAATCTAGATTTACTTTAAAGTACAATTTAGCTATATCACTTGTTAACTACTGTCTTGCTAAAACTTTTAAGCAAGAAGAAGGCAGGTACGTGTAAAACAACAGATTTCTTCTGCAATTGCTTATCTTATCCACGTGTTTGTGTTTAATATTTTGAACTCCTTACGTCAAATACAAAATCTGTCACACACACGCCAAACATGTTTGTTATGCTATACAAATTACAACTTAATTCACACGAAACAAAATCTCTTTTAATGTTCAACTTATGTCAGGTGTGGCTGACGGTGGCATGAGTGGCAAGACTGTCAGTTGACGGAATTCTGTGGCGTTAAAAGATTATGTATAAGATGTGGGATAAATAATTAGTTGTGTGATTTGTGTTGTTGGTATTACCTTGGTGCATGAGCGCGCGGGGCGAAATGAGCGACTTGCCGGAAGCGGGCGTGGCCGGGCTCAGCACACGCACCACGCCGCGCCGCGACGCCACCGGCGCCTGCGCACACACAACACATGCTCACACTTTTTACAAGCTTTTATTTAATTCACGGGGTTTGTGTTCGGATCAAATCATGCAATTCAATGTTGAACCAATGCCCGTTAACGCATTCACTGCCAGTACTGTTTTTTGAACTTTCGCCAGGTGCCACATCTTTTGTTTTATACGGAGCTTGCCTACTTTAAGAACGCACATATGCGTTGAGGGCACTGGGTGGAAGTCACGGTGGCAGTGAATGCGTTAATGGAATAAGCTGAAATTTGCAATATAAAATCATCAAAAATGTGGATATAGCGCAATTCTGACCGCATTTAGCGGTCAAATGAAGGTCATTTCTTAATTTTAATATAATTCATTAATAGTAACGTATTTTTTAAATCTAACTACAAACATTGATTCGAGTAGCCTATTCCTCGCAATTACAGAAATGTTAACCTTTTCAACGCTATGTCAAATACAAGAGATTAACTCGGCCGCCATTACTGTCAAGAAAATAAGAGCTATCAAAACGTTGACAATACGATAACGGGTCAAAAACGTGTTGTTACGGTGTTGAATAGAGGCTCAGTACTGCGTTGTCAACCATGACGTATATCCGTCAGAGCCAAATGTTATATTGACGTTATCTACGGCTATTACTTATCTATGTATTTGTTATCTGTGAGATCGTACAAGTTTACGAGTACCTACTGAAACCTGTCAACAATAATTTTAAAGGGGATACTAAAAAAAAAAGTTTAATTTTTATTTAAATCTTGTGTTTGACAAACCTGAGAAATTGGTGTTGAGACGACAGCCGTAACAGTCGTTTGGACTGAAGGCGGCCGTATCAACAATGACCTCGTGCCTTGCGTTACTTGCTGGGAAATTAAAAGACAGTTTTAGTCTAAAAGACGTACAGGCAATATAGACAATTTAGTATATTTGTAAGTATTTAATCGTTTAATACCTTGGTTTGACCAGGATGTAAGGTTATGGTGGAAATAGGTTGAACCATCGAAACAACTGGTGGTGTAGATTGGCTCACGATAATCGTAGCAGAAACCTGGAAGGAAATATAGATAGCATAGATATAATATAGATATAAAAAATGGGAATTAGAGGTTCCAAAGGACACCGCACGGAAAGTACGGAAAAAAAAAATCGGTAAATTTTGACTAAAAAAAATATGTTACGTGACTTGATTAATATATAAAAATACTTGGAGGGCAATAAAATCCTATGACTAGTTTTTGAGAAAAAAATATATGTGGATATTGGGTTCCATAGAAAAATGTATGGTGGAAAAAAAGTTGCCTGTTTTTAACGAAAATATTTTTAAACTGTTCGTAGAATATGTTTGAATTTGAATCATTTATATTAACAATAAAACAAGTTATGAAATATTCAAAATCCACAACCGTTCATCGATTAATTTAAAAAAAAAAACATGAAAAACCAAATATTTTTCGTTAAAAATCATTTCTAATCTATAGTGACACCAAACTTATGTTGATAAAAAATATGCACAAAGTATCTTTTTAGTTATTTTTACTATTGCAGAAAACGGAAACATCATAATTATATTTAATAATAATAATAATGTTTTGGCCACTGCTCAAAATGGCTGTAAGGTTGGGTCCCGCGGTAGTAAGGAGCTCCTCCTCATAGACATGGCCATTTGCCAGCAAGTCAGACGAAGCAAGGTGGCCCTTTCGGCTGCTTGGATTGACTACAAGAAGGCTTATGACTCGGTGCCTGACTCATGGCTCGAAAGGTTCTTAGAGTGGTATAAAGTTGATGCAACTTTGAGGTCCTTTTTAGGTGTGTGTATGAGGCAGTGGGTCACAGTCCTTCGTCAACCAGGTGCTCGAGATGTCCCCTCTGATTCGCCTAGCTTGATAAAGATTGAAAGAGGCATCTTCCAGGGTGACATTCTGAATCCTTTGTGGTTTTGCCTAGCCTTGAATCCCCTCAGCTCTATGCTGACGGATTTTGGGCTTGGCTATCGACTTCGTAGAGAAGCTGAAGTCATTTCTCACTTATTGTTCATGGATGACCTCAAACTGTTTGCATCGAAGCGCCAAGATCTTATCGCATTATTGAAAATCACACAAGAGTTCAGTAACGCGATCAAGATGGAATTCGGTGTAGATAAGTGTGCGGTCATGCATGTTCAACGAGGGAAAGTTGTAAATTCGTCGAATTTGCAGCTTTCTGAGACAATGACTCTCAGATTTCTCTCCGAAGTTGAAACCTACAAATATCTTGGTATGTCACAGTTTTTGGGTATTGTGGACGGCGATGTCAAGCAGTCAGTGAAGGAGCGCTTCTTCTGCCGCTTGACAAAAGTTCTTAATAGTCTTTTGTCGGGTGGCAATAAGGTGCGCGCCTTCAATGGCTGGGTGATGCCGCTGCTCACATACTCCTTTGGCATACTAAGGTGGACTCAGACTGAGCTGGACGCCCTGGATAGGAGGGTCCGTCTACTGCTTAAATCACATCGCATGTTGCACCCACGCTCATCTGTCATGAGATTGTACATCCCGAGGAAATGTAGAGGTCGAGGCATGTTAAATGCTAAGAATCTCCACAACCGCGAGGTTTACAATCTCAGGGATTATTTCCTTAGCAATGAGTGTGGGATGCATCGTGATGTGGTTGCAGTAGACAAGAGCCTCACGCCTCTTTCCTTGGCAAACGAGAACTGGCGCAAACCAACGGTGTTGAGCACTGAAGATCGCAAGAACGTATGGAAGAGCAAGGAGCTACACGGACGCTTCTACCGGGCCCTAACAAGGCCCGACGTAGACTTTTTAGCGTCTGTGAACTGGCTACAATTTGGTGACCTCTTTGGGGAAACCGAAGGTTTTGTCTGTGCAATTGCTGACGAGGTCATAATGACGAACAATTACCGGAAATATATTCTGAGGGATGGCACGGTTGACATTTGTCGAGCATGCCGTTGCCCCGGCGAGTCCCTCAGACATATAATTTCCGGTTGTTCGCATTTGGCCAACGGCGAGTACTTGCACAGACATAACCTCGTAGCCAGGATCATCCATCAGCAACTTGCTCTTCAATATGGTCTTGTTGAGTCTGAAGTGCCGTACTATAAGTACGCACCGGCGCCAGTTCTCGAAAATGGTCGTGCTACGCTCTATTGGGATCGATCTGTCATCACGGACAGGACTATTGTTGCCAATAAGCCTGATATCGTGTTGACAGATCGATCTCAACGCCGGGCAGTGCTCGTCGACATCACCATCCCGCATGACGAGAACCTTGTGAAGGCCGAGAAGGACAAACTCAGCAAGTACCTTGACTTGGCTCACGAGGTGACCGCCATGTGGGATGTTGACTCGACTATCATTGTCCCGATAGTTGTTTCGGCAAACGGTCTTATAGCGAAGAGTCTCGACCAACACCTCAAGAGACTCTCGCTAGATGGCTGGATCAAGGGCCAGATACAGAAGGCAGTACTCCTCGACACGGCACGTATTGTGAGGAGGTTCCTCTCTCTGCAGCCCTAACCACCGGTAGCTTGAGCCCTGCCCCGCTGCCGGCGGCACTCGTAGGTTAGGTTTTTTATAACGTCTATTTTTTTTGTATTAGTATTGTTATTTTACTTTTATATTTGAATATTTGTTATAAAAAACCTAATGTACAGAAAATTAAATAAATATCTAAAATAATAATAATAAAAATATTTTATTGGAATCAAAAGAGCACCTCCACCAACTTAATTAACTTAAACATAAGAAACCTAACATAACATAAGCATTGGTGGTGCTGCATCCTGACGCCAAAAGGGGTCCACTCAGCATGTGTTGCAGCACGAGTGCTGCAACGCTGATTTTCAGTGGATCCCGAGTTTGCGTGCGACGGTAAAAAAAAAATGGAGGCCAATTCTACTTATTTTTATGAAACGTTACAATTTAAAAACTAAACACTTTTTTATATCAGTTTCTTTGATGAAGTTGATTAATTAAATGGTTCCTAAGACGTATATTTTTTTTGGTTCAAAATCGGCCAATTTTTTTTTTCTTTCATACATTTTTCTATTTTTCGGATATCCATATGATTTTTTACTAAAAAAATTTTTTCTCTTAAACTAGTCATAGTATTTTCACAACACTGCTCGGAAATATGGTCTTGTTTGGGGTCACAAAACGTCACTTATAAGGACAGACCAAGAATGTTTTTGTCGGCGTGTTTGCTGATTGGTCGAGAACATTGTTGTCCAACTTTAAGAACCAATGAAAATCAATCAATCAATTTTTGTGTCATAGCTCCTTAAAATGAAAAATTGAAATCGACCAATCAGAACACACCATTTTGTTTCGTAAAATATCAGGCGTATTTTAGCTAAAAGATACACAGACTAAAAACTATGTCACTGCTTTTTTTTAAACCTGGCCCCTAATCTTGAACCACTAGAGATGAAATTAGATGGGAGATATGGCGAAACAAATACAATTTTATATGGAGTTGACATCTTCATCTCGCATGTTAGTTTATTAGTATTAGTTAGCATTTCACAAAAATTCTAGCCAAAGCAACCAGGGCACTAGGTTTTATCTATCGTGTCTCAAAAAAATTTAAATCTGCAAAAACTATAAAAATCTTGTATTGTGCATTGGTGCGCAGTCACCTAGAATACTGTTCGCAAGTTTGGAACCCCACGTATGTCACCTATATAGATATGATTGAAACAATTCAACGCAAATTCGTATCGTATTTAAACCGAAGATATAAAACAAATGTTGGAAATTACATTGATAGATGTAAACATTTTCATCTACTGCCCCTTAGTCAGCGTCGCGAAGCGGCCGATTTGGTCCTATTGTGAAAACTTTTCTCAGGCATTCTAGATGTGCCAGATCTGCTGTCGTGCATTGGTCTCCGGGTTCCTTCTTTAAGACCATCTCGTCATGGCAGGTTTCTGAAGCTGAGTGCATCTGAATCTATTTTAAATTACCGGCAACATTCGTTTACTCATCGTGTTTGTAAGACTTTTATTACTAATTACACTATGGAATTAGATATTTTTATGAGCAAACCAGCATTTTAAAAATCTTATAAACAAAAAGTTCTTTGGTAACTCCAAGGAAGCACCAAGTAGTAGTAAGTAGTACTTAAATGATTATTGAATAATAAATTGGTAAACTCATGTTTGTTTGGCGCTTATCAATTTTGTTAAAACTTTTTATGTATGTAAGCACCTAAGGTTAACTCCTATACTGTGATTTTTGTTCACAATATTTTTACCTATATAGCACTAGTAATTATTTGCTTAGCTGCTCGATAGTTCTCTGTAACATACTCATACAATTTTATGATTAGGTGAAAACTTGTAAATGGCCTAATTTATTATACACTGTAAAATTTATTTAGTGACAAGAAGGCTGTTAGTTTTCCGAATATAAATAAAATAAAATAAAATAAATCTCGAGTGCCACGAGAATAGGGGTCCAGATTAAAAAAAAGTTATCTATGGTAAAATTGGCGGTGATGTCACATTAACATGAATTAAAATTTGAGTTTTGAATATGATTTTTTATTTTATTTCCTCTCAGTAGTTGTGAAAAGCACTATGTTTGCCTCGGTAGAAAGTGTAATTTATGGACTTGTGCACTAGGGCCTCAACTACGTTTCGGCCCTCTTATATGACTCGTCCAAAAATCGCGTACTTTCTATACTCTGCAACAATGTACTATTATTGCCCACCGAGTATTTTTATATATTGACCAAGACACGTAACATATTATATTTTTTTTATCAAAATTCACCGAAGTTTATTTTTCTATACTTTTTTTAATTAACTAACTTACCGAGGTTTGCGGCGTTTCAACCTTTTGCAAAGGCCTCTGCCTTATCAGCGGCGAGCTCTGCGGGGCGGGAACGACCGACGGGGAGGACTTCGGCGCCTGCGCCGGCGCGGGCGCCCTCACCGCCGGCGGCGCCTTCGGCGAGGGCGCGAGCACTATCTGCTTCACCGGGAGCTTCGGCTGCGGCGCCGGCGCCGCGGGCGGCCTCGGCGGCTGCTTGATCGCGCTCGCCGGCTTCGGGGCCGCCTTCGCCGCCGGCTCGACCGGGGCCGCGTCGGCCGCGCCGGCCCGCCTCGCCGCCTGAGCGGCGAGGTCGCTCTTGACCGCGTGCGCGACCAGGCTCGCCTGCTTCGCGGCCTGCGCCATGAGGGCCGCCTTGGGCTGCGCGACGATCTTCTGCACGACGGGCCTGGGCGGGGCGAGCCGGGGCGGCGGGCGCGGGCGCGGGCGCGGCGCGCGGGCCCGCGGGGCGGGCGGGGCGCGCGCGGCCGCCATGAGCAGCTGCGCCGACGACAGCGCGCGCGCGCCCGGCGCCGGCGCCAGGCTGTCGTCCACGTCCACGTCGCTGTCCGACGGGCCCGAGCACGCCTCCTCCGCCGCGCCCGCTTCCGGCTCGATCTGTTGACACCGCGCACCGTTTTGGAACTGTTCGCTTTGATATGTCGCTCTTCTTTGGGCATACAGTAAAATGCGACGGCTCAGATCGACACCCAAAATTCTATGTAACTATGAAGCGGCGGCCTCGACGCCGAATCTCCGCCCGGGCCTCCGACGTCCCGGCTCGGGAGTCCGGCGAGCCGGAAGGCCCTAGCGGCGGAACCGTCGTCGTAGAAACCGAGGCGCCTGACTTGTAAAAATAGCTTCGAGACGGGAGAAGCCCGACTGCATTTTTCTATTTTATTATAGTAATTCTAAATACCGAAGAGCCCTCGATTCTGAATCCGAACCTGAGCGTAAATATTGTTCTTCAACCTTACCATAGTACTTTACTTAACCGGGCCGAGGGGTTTTAAAGTCCTTTTTTTGAAAGCAATATTTAAAAACGTAACATTTTCTTCTAAAATGAAATTCGTAACATTAATTCAACTTTCAAAGAAAAATTCTATTTTCAAAATTGAAGGTAATCATCGGTAACCGGCGACCGCTGTGACTCAAACTCGATACCATGCGATCATAACTCGACATGTTAACCGACGCTATTGTCACACCGGTAGTACACTCACCGGCGCGGGCGACAGCGGCGGCGGCGGCGCGGGCGGGGCGCGGCGGCCGCGCGCCGTGGCCTTCACCCAGTCCTCCTCGCTCCTGATACGACACAATTGACCCTCTCACTTATACGTACAATGTACATGCAGTCCTTATCTTTCTAAAAAAACTGTATTAATCTAAAACAATTTTGTAAAAAGCAAAGATAATAAATAGTATATTATGCAATTAGTGAATAAAGGACGGAAAGTGAGGGCCATAGATGACTCACGAGCAAGTGAAGGATACTAACGACTGAATCACGACGCGAGTGATTCAAGTGTTAGAATCCTGAGCGACGCGAGTAATTCATGGCCCCCGATATAAATCCGTTTTATTCAGGAGTTGGATACTATACTTTATACCATGACTATGAGAAAAAGAAAGATTTAGTCGAAAATAGACATTTAATGACGAAAAGGTAACACTAAATTTTGTTTTCGTAAAACTTACAGTATTCAAAATGGCGCCAATTTACCTACTAATGACAGCGAATAACACAAAACTTTTGTTTTAATGCTTAACTCCTTGTCGTTATTGTCGACCAATCAAATCTCGAGGAGTTATTCGCACAAGGATTGTCGAGTATTCTTTGCACAGGAGTTTGTATCCCGTATTTTTTGCATTGAGATGGATGTCGAATATATTGCTGTTCTAAATTCAAAAAATAGTGATGAAAAGTGCTTTTTATTCACTGTTTTCAGTGAATAAAGTAAGCTTATTATAGGGGGAATGGTATAAAAAACAATGTGGTACAATACTAACTAAACTAGTGACTTATTTTGTGTTCCATTCATGTATATTCGTAGTTAAATGAGACTTATCCCTGCCTAACCACGGCCGTTGCAATACGAACAAAACGTCCAAGTTTAAGACAATTCCATTCGTCCCTATTATTATCACCTGTTCCGGTGGAGGTAGGTCCAGATAGCGGTTCTCTGGTCGTACTTGACGACCGGGTCTCGCTTGGCGGCGAGCAGCCGGTCGAGGGCGATGGAGAGTGCGCTCAGCAGCGCCTGGTCACTGCACGCTGCTATCCACTGGGACATCCTGATCATGGACATAAATACATTTCGCAGTGAAAAAAAGTTTATGTGATGTCGAGAAAAGTTTTCAGCAGCGTGAGCACATCGTGGCGGGCACCCTCCCCGTTGCGCAGGCGCGCCACAGCGTCGCGCAGGAGCACCAGCAACGAGGCGTGGTGCTGGCGCTGCGCCGCCTTCACTCCGGGGGCTCCTCTCGGTACTCACTTGAGCAGCGTGAGCACGTCGTGGCGGGTACCGTCCCCGTTGGGCAGGCGCGCCACGGCGTCGCGCACGAGCGCCAGCAGCGAGGCGTGACGCGGGCGCTGCGCCGCCTTCACTCCGGGGGCTCCTCTCGGTACTCACTTGAGCAGCGTGAACACGTCGTGGCGGGTGCCCTCCCCGTTGGGCAGGCGCGCCACGGCGTCGCGCACGAGCGCCAACAGCGAGGCGTGGCGCGGGTGCTGCGCCGCCTTCACTCCGGGGGCTCCTCTCGGTACTCACTTGAGCAGCGTGAGCACGTCGTGGCGGGTGCCCTCCCCGTTGGGCAGGCGCGCCACGGCGTCGCGCACGAGCGCCAACAGCGAGGCGTGGCGCGGGCGCTGCGCCGCCTTCACTCCGGGGGCTCCTCTCGGTACTCACTTGAGCAGCGTGAGCACGTCGTGGCGGGTACCCTCCCCGTTGGGCAGGCGCGCCACGGCGTCGCGCACGAGCGCCAACAGCGAGGCGTGGCGCGGGCGCTGCGCCGTCTTCACTCCGGGGGCTCCTCTCGGTACTCACTTGAGCAGCGTGAGCACGTCGGGGCGGGTACCCTCCCCGTTGGGCAGGCGCGCCACGGCGTCGCGCACGAGCGCCAGCAGCGAGGCGTGACGCGGGCGCTGCGCCGCCTTCACTCCGGGGGCTCCTCTCGGTACTCACTTGAGCAGCGTGAGCACGTCGTGGCGGGTGCCCTCCCCGTTGGGCAGGCGCGCCACGGCGTCGCGCACGAGCGCCAACAGCGAGGCGTGGCGCGGGCGCTGCGCCGCCTTCACTCCGGGGGCTCCTCTCGGTACTCACTTGAGCAGCGTGAGCACGTCGTGGCGGGTGCCCTCCCCGTTGGGCAGGCGCGCCACGGCGTCGCGCACGAGCGCCAACAGCGAGGCGTGGCGCGGGCGCTGCGCCGCCTTCACTCCGGGGGCTCCTCTCGGTACTCACTTGAGCAGCGTGAGCACGTCGTGGCGGGTGCCCTCCCCGTTGGGCAGGCGCGCCAAGGCGTCGCGCACGAGCGCCAACAGCGAGGCGTGGCGCGGGCGCTGCGCCGCCTTCACTCCGGGGGCTCCTCTCGGTACTCACTTGAGCAGCGTGAGCACGTCGTGGCGGGTGCCCTCCCCGTTGGGCAGGCGCGCCACGGCGTCGCGCACGAGCGCCAACAGCGAGGCGTGGCGCGGGCGCTGAGCCGCCTTCACTCCGGGGGCTCCTCTCGGTACTCACTTGAGCAGCGTGAGCACGTCGGGGCGGGTGCCCTCCCCGTTGGGCAGGCGCGCCACGGCGTCGCGCACGAGCGCCAACAGCGAGGCGTGGCGCGGGCGCTGCGCCGTCTTCACTCCGGGGGCTCCTCTCGGTACTCACTTGAGCAGCGTGAGCACGTCGGGGCGGGTACCCTCCCCGTTGGGCAGGCGCGCCACGGCGTCGCGCACGAGCGCCAGCAGCGAGGCGTGACGCGGGCGCTGCGCCGCCTTCACTCCGGGGGCTCCTCTCGGTACTCACTTGAGCAGCGTGAGCACGTCGTGGCGGGTGCCCTCCCCGTTGGGCAGGCGCGCCACGGCGTCGCGCACGAGCGCCAACAGCGAGGCGTGGCGCGGGCGCTGCGCCGCCTTCACTCCGGGGGCTCCTCTCGGTACTCACTTGAGCAGCGTGAGCACGTCGTGGCGGGTGCCCTCCCCGTTGGGCAGGCGCGCCACGGCGTCGCGCACGAGCGCCAACAGCGAGGCGTGGCGCGGGCGCTGCGCCGCCTTCACTCCGGGGGCTCCTCTCGGTACTCACTTGAGCAGCGTGAGCACGTCGTGGCGGGTGCTCTCCCCGTTGGGCAGGCGCGCCAAGGCGTCGCGCACGAGCGCCAACAGCGAGGCGTGGCGCGGGCGCTGCGCCGCCTTCACTCCGGGGGCTCCTCTCGGTACTCACTTGAGCAGCGTGAGCACGTCGTGGCGGGTGCCCTCCCCGTTGGGCAGGCGCGCCACGGCGTCGCGCACGAGCGCCAACAGCGAGGCGAGGCGCGGGCGTTGCACCGTCTTCACTCCGGGGGCTCCTCTCGGTACTCACTTGAGCAGCGTGAGCACGTCGTGGCGGGTGCCCTCCCCGTTGGGCAGGCGCGCCACGGCGTCGCGCACGAGCGCCAACAGCGAGGCGTGGCGCGGGCGCTGCGCCGTCTTCACTCCGGGGGCTCCTCTCGGTACTCACTTGAGCAGCGTGAGCACGTCGTGGCGGGTGCCCTCCCCGTTGGGCAGGCGCGCCACGGCGTCGCGCACGAGCGCCAACAGCGAGGCGTGGCGCGGTCGCTGCGCCGTCTTCACTCCGGGGGCTCCTCTCGGTACTCACTTGAGCAGCGTGAGCACGTCGTGGCGGGTGCCCTCCCCGTTGGGCAGGCGCGCCACGGCGTCGCGCACGAGCGCCAACAGCGAGGCGTGGCGCGGGCGCTGCGCCGTCTTCACTCCGGGGGCTCCTCTCGGTACTCACTTGAGCAGCGTGAGCACGTCGTGGCGGGTGCCCTCCCTGTTGGGCAGGCGCGCCACGGCGTCGCGCACGAGCGCCAACAGCGAGGCGTGGCGCGGGCGCTGCGCCGTCTTCACTCCGGGGGCTCCTCTCGGTACTCACTTGAGCAGCGTGAGCACGTCGTGGCGGGTGCCCTCCCCGTTGGGCAGGCGCGCCACGGCGTCGCGCACGAGCGCCAACAGCGAGGCGTGGCGCGGGCGCTGCGCCGTCTTCACTCCGGGGGCTCCTCTCGGTACTCACTTGAGCAGCGTGAGCACGTCGTGGCGGGTGCCCTCCCCGTTGGGCAGGCGCGCCACGGCGTCGCGCACGAGCGCCAACAGCGAGGCGTGGCGCGGGCGCTGCGCCGTCTTCACTCCGGGGGCTCCTCTCGGTACTTACTTGAGCAGCGTGAGCACGTCGTGGCGGGTGCCCTCCCCGTTGGGCAGGCGCGCCACGGCGTCGCGCACGAGCGCCAGCAGCGAGGCGTGACGCGGGCGCTGCGCCGCGAGCAACGCTGCCGCCGCGCCTCCAGCGCCTGCGCGAGCACAAGGGCCCACTACAGACCGGTAACTGCAAACAAAGCATGACTACTTTTAAAACGACATTATTGAACTCACACATATTTATTAATTTTTAGGAAATATGATTACACCAATATGTAAAAAGAATAGGAAACAACCAATTAAAGGATTTCACATAAAATGCCTGAGTAGCAAAATTTAGTTTATTACAAATTCCGAGGTGACACGCACTTACACAAAGCTCGTGCGCAAATATAAGCTAAAATTCTAATTAAAATTATTGCTAACTACCAGCCAGAGGCAAAACGCCAAAAGGGTTCTTTCCTGTGGGAAATGAAACCATGCTCAGCCAACACATTTAGCTGTCAAACTTCGCCTCACGGAAGGGAATTTACGGTTAATATATTGATATCCAGCTTATTTACCCAATTATTTATTTAAGCCAAGAAAATTATTTAGTTAAGAAACTGTTTTTTCTGTATCTACTAGATGATGCAAAGTTAAGTGACATATGGGGATAACACCTTTTAGAACGAGTGGAAGTACTAAACTAAACGTAAGGAAGTAATTAAGGACTTTCAACGATGCCGCTAATAATATTTAGAATATAGATAATATCGGCTGTTTCTCGGCGTTGTTATAGTAGGACCAAATGGTGTTTTTTTTTTAAATATTAGTGTAATAAAGAACGTCAGTAGGTACGCCAAAGCGCTTGAAACTTTGTAGCAGTAAAGTTTATAAATAAACAAACATACTACTTTTTATTTTATTCAAAAAGACTCAGTAGTTTTGATTCTATGAACGTTTAAAATTTGGGTCAATAATATTAAAGTGCGCGGGGGCCATCTTGCTGGGGTGACGTCATCGCTTAACAGCGGTACGCGCCCTTATATGAAAAAGTAAGTTTACAGGGCTATAACTTTTTAACCATTATAAGTAGCCAGTTGAATTTTTCACAGAATACGTGTTATTATAAAATCTATCGTTTAAAATTGTACAATGAACAATAAATCAAATCCCAAGAGGGGTCCCCATACAAGAAACATGAAAATAAATCAATTTTTTTAGCATTTTTATAAGGATTGTGTTTTTATAATGGCTTCTTATTTTATGCTATTTTGAGCTTAAATTGTAGTCTAATTTTTGTAGTTTACGACTAAATAGCAATGTCAAGTAAAATTGCTACAAATATGTGACAAAACTGATTTTATCAACACGATATTTTAAGCGGTCACCCATCCTGTTTAAGACTACGCGTGTAGTTGCTTAAGTTTGGAAGGCGAAGTACGGGTTGTATTTGTATAATAGCTTTTTATTTCGGTGTCACATTAAGTTTAGATAATAATCAAAACTCCATACAAACATATAGTTTACGACCAAACAGTAAACTGTAGTAAAACTCTTACAAATATGTTAAAAAGTGCCTAGTTAAAATCAACACGATCGATGTTTAGGTAAGCGGTGGTTGCTCAACTTTGGTGGTAGGCCTTTCTTTACAAATTTCGTGTTAATTTAGAATTAATGCCGCTATTGTATAAAAGAGTGAACTGTAAAACATGATTTTTTTATTGACCTAGCAGTAGTTCTGATACTTCGTGTATTCATTTCATCGATTTAAAATTTCGCGCGCGGGTGCTACCAAGTCGATAGACGTACCCACCTACAACACTCTCGCTTTGCTAGGTCTAGGCATTATTGCCACTATCCCAAAATTTAAAGTGCTTGATTATTATTCTAATTTTATTTAACCAACTTATTCGACAAACATTACAAATAGAAATGCCGGTCATTGACAGACAGTTAGTTATGTAATACAAAATAATAGATAAACATAGCTGCCATAGTAACATCAAAACGAATTCGTAAAAATATTACGACTTACAAAGTTAAGCAAGTACAAGCGTAGTCTATAACAGGATGGGTGACCGCCTAAAACATCGTGTTGATAAAATCTGTTTTGTCACATATTTGTAGCAGTTTTACTTGAGATTGCTATTTAGTCGGAAACTATGAAAATTAGACTACAATTTAAGCTTAAAATAGCATCAAAATAAGAAGCCATTATAAAAATACAATCCGTATAAAAATGCTAAAAAAAATGATTTATTTTCATGTTTCTTGTATGGGGACCCCTCTTGAGATTTGATTTATTGTTCATTGTATAATTTTAAACGATAGATTTTATAATAACACGTACTCTGTGAAAAATTCAACTGGCTACTTAAAACGGTTAAAAAGTTATAGCCCTGTAAACTTACTTTTTCATATAAGGGCGCGTACCGCTGCTAAGCGATGACGTCATCATCCGTGAGCGCTAGCCGCCGGGTTTCGAGCGCCACATACGAAGTTTAAAATTTAATATCTCGAAAACTATTTGACGTATCGAAATGATTTTTTTACAGCTATTTTTAGTTGTTAATGAATAATACGGTAAGCCAAAAATCGAAACTGGCTGACATTCTCTATTGAACGAACTGTAGAGACATTTCTATATTTGGGAAGCATACTCAAGCTTACACATGAGCAAAAGAGCACTTTCAAAGTTTTACCTTAAACCTAATACATGTGAACTATACCTAAATCTTTTTTATGGAAATTTAAACAGAGGTTGGTCCTTTAATGCATAAGAAGTAGAAATTAAATTATGTTGACGTGAAAAGGTAATTGAGTAACACACAGATAGATTTAAATCCAGCCCATTTATTTGACAATATTCACAGAGACGTTCTAGATCGGACTGTAACAACAATGAGTCACGATCAGATCGCACTTTGATGAAGATTTTCATGTCAACAGCAAAACACAGAAGTTTAGAATTGAAAAAACATTTAACGATGTCGTCACCAAATATGGTTAACAGCAATGGCCCCACTATCCCTGAGGAATACCACTTGGGACAGTTACCCAACCTAACTTATATTTTTTAACAACAACAGCTTGAGATCTATCGTCAATATAAGATAAAAACCATCGCAATAAATCTCCATTTATTCCTATACCACACAATTTCATCAACAATATAATATTCCATGATCAATCCTGTCAAAAGCTTTGCTGTAATCAGTGTAAATTACATCTACCTGAGAGCCACCATCCATTGTCTCTGTAACATACTCATTAAACAGAACCAGATTGGAAACAGTGGACCTACGCTGCAAGAAACCTTGCTGATTGGAAATGAAAGTTTTTTTTAGAGCATCATAAACTTGGTTATAAATAAACAATTCTGGTCGTATAAATCCATTTTTATGTATAACACGACTTACCCATGCTGAATATAAGTAAATGGCTTTGCGGAAGCCGCGTATCGCTTTCGTTCCTGGGCTCGGAAATCTGCTACCTCTGCATTAGTTAACGGTCGTACTACCCATGACGTGGGATACCTGAAAGAAAAAAGAACATATATTTAATTAAATATGAGTGCAGGCATTTCCAAGACCCTTAAAGTAGTGTAACCTAAGTGTTAACACATACCTCGGCGGGGGGGGCTCATTTGCAGGCGGAGTAGGTGACACCGCGCGGAACCATCGTTCGCAAAGCCGGCCTAGGATAGCGTCACAATCCCGCCCCGCGCCTATCCACTGGTACACCTACAAATGATCAATTGATAATACGATACTGAACCATTACCACAAGGGTTTTAATATAGTTATTAGTTACCTGAGTCTCTGGTATATATTGCAAATATGGCACAAAATCATTGGGATGTGGTCCTCTTTCACCAGCCAGAAAATCTAGAGCTGAATCTAATTCAGCACACCAATCATCTGACACTGTAAATCATATATAATTTTTTAAAACATAGGCATATTGTTGACAACCTCAAAACAAAATACAATCCACAAAAGCGCGTACGTAAAATCAATTGGTTATGTATTGAAAACTTTATGGTGCATCTTTTTTTCTAGCGAACACGATTAACGATCCAGTTCGATCAAGCTTCTACTCACAGCTATACCACGTGTTAAGCGGCGCAATAGGGGAGCGCATAACCGCCGTGCAGCGCGCATGCAACTGCTGCTTGGAGGCCCGGTGCGCCGAGCGGGCCGGGAACAGAGCCCTAACCAGCGACAGGAAACTAGCATGCGTCGTCTCCGTCAGCGCCTCGTCCGTGTCCGGCTCCGACTCGTTCTCATCCGCCAGCTCCCCAGAGTCATCTGCTAACTCCACTGGCAACGCCATCATATCTGTTATAGATCTAGGTTTTATACATGCTGCGACAAATAGAAATGAAATCTAGATTTAGATATCTACTTTTATTAGTTGTGTTGATATAATAATAGTGTTATACATAGATTGTAATGAAACTTATTTGTAGGTAATTACTACGACTAATATTTACCTTTTTAGGCATCTTGGTCAGAAGTTTGATTACAATCTAAATAAGCAATTTCAAGACTTATTATTAGATAATACACAATATGATAAAATATTAGCATAAATATGCTGAAAGGACTATGCATTAAAATGAGCTGATGCAGGGCTGATAATATGTCATTACATAGGTCTTTGTATGTACTTCATTTTCTATTATGGGCACCAAACCACTACGTTTTCCCGCTCAACTACGCATGATATTTTTATTATATTCATCCATATCGATTGTTTATACATATAAGGCTAGGTTATGTATTATTATTGTTATAAGCAATATTTAAAAAAACTGTTAAGCTTCTTGTGCTGTTTTTTCTCAGTAGTGGTGTCCTCTTGGGAAGCGCTGGTAGATTTTTGACGTGTCGTGCGCGTGCCGCCTAATTACTGAATAAACATATTTTATGTTTTTTATCTTTAATCTTTAAAGCAGAATTCCACTGCAGAAAAACATTTTAATTGTAATGGAAAATGGGATGGGATGAAACCTTCAGGAAAACACTTGTAACCCCAGTGTAATACCGTTTTCCAAAAAATAATCTGTAATGTAATTCAGCTTGGTGCCCATAATAGAAAGTGAAGTATACACAAAGACCTATTTTATAACATATCATTCAGTTCTGTTGATTCTGAATCCAGATTTCATACAAGGTTGTCCGTGATCCTTTCCAGGTTGAGTACAATAAAAACAAATGTATATTGCTTACATTTGTAGAATTTATGAGTAGTGAGAACAGGTTCAAAAAACAAAAACCCAGCATACATTTCAGCAAAGAGAGAAGGATATATATTTTGTTAGTTTAGTATTGTTTGAGGATGCTTACCAATTCCATCAAGATCCTCTAACTTAATAGGTACTGGTTGAATCATCCTTGCAGCATTCTGCAATGCAAGAGTTGGATCCAGCGGTTCTTGCTTTATAACACTTTCCAGTTTAGGGTCATTGTAGTTGATACTTAAAAAAATTAATTAATTGTATAGAAAATAGTAGATCAAAATATTAAATGAAATTAACTTAGGATTGAATCAAAATTCTTACTTGCTAGAGTCATGATATTTAGGGTCTATAATTTCTTGCTTAATCTCAACACTGTCACCTAACTTCTTAGGGTGCTTAGTACCACTGACAGGTTCCGCAAAGGAGCTTTCAGAATCTGACTCTTCTTGTTCACATTTTATCTTAATATTTGGTAACAGAGGTTTTGTTTCAACACTTTCCTCTTCCTTTCTTTTAACTGCTTTGGTATCTGACTTGATTTGTTTCTGACTTGGCTCCTTCTTTGGCCCCCTTTTTAACTTTTGTGCTGGTGTTTCAGATTTTTGACCTCCAAACATTAATTTTTTTGTGCCATTTACAAGAGCTACCCTTTGTTTTATGTCCTCTAAAGTTAACCCAGTTGTGTTTAGTTCAGGATGGTTCTGAAAGAAAAAAACTATATGTCTAAAATACAGATTCTCATTAGAATAAATATCTATAAGAATGTCATGGGATTTCTCAATTTAAACTATTGTAATTGAAAATTGTCATAGTTAACAGCAGTCATTACCTCTCTATATTGTCTTCGCGTCCTATGGGCTGAGAGCACATTCTTTAGACACACTATAGAAGTTAGATGTGAAGATTCTATGCCTCCAAGAGTTCCAAAAACAATATTTTCTGTGGTCTGTAATAATTACAATAATATAATACAACAACTTAAAATGTTCTAATAATATATGTGCAATAAATTGAAGCAGTTACTTGCCCTAGATATTTACCTATCTCACATCTGTGAAAATAGGATTACTACTTAAATACAAAACTGGACTACTATTGAAAACAAATAATTTATAGTTACATTATTTTAACAGAGTTACAAAATATGTATTATTAATATGAGCATTGCTTTTAGATTGTGGATATTTAAAATAATCCTGTTAAACTAGCTTGCATAAATAATGTAAAAATAAAAAACCATGAACCTTTCTCACCTGTCCAGCAAGCATTTGTTTACGTTTTTTATGCGATGGTTCTGGTGGCCCTTCTGGGTAGTTCTCATCCTCTGACTCATCACCTCCCACTTCCCCTCTAATTGCCGCCAGTTCATCAAAATACCTTTGCCTAGCTCTCAAGTACATTGGTTTATAGGTATTTCTAGAAGATGACTTGGAAGGCAAGGGGGGCACTCGGGGGGTGGGGCCAGGAGGAGCCGCCTTAGCTGCCACCAGCAAGCGTTCTCGTGACAGCAAAACTTCAGGCATCAATTTAGCATAGTAAGATTTGATCTGAAAGGAAAAATACCAAAAACATTTAAATTTAAATTTATATAAAATAATATAAAATGACTGACTAAGCTTAGATGTAGTTCATCACCATTCCCTCGAGAACAGTCCATTTTAAAAGTAGCCTATGTCCATCTCCAGTGTTAAAACTATTTCAGTACAATTTTTTATTAAAATTAGTACAGCAGTTTAGCTGTAAAAGTGAAATAAACAGGCAGAACTCTCAGACTCCTGCATTTATAATATTAGTATGCAAGTCTGCTTGGTATACATGGGTATGTATTAAATTGAGTCAATCTAGGATAATTCCTGTGGCAGTTCATATAACTATCTATCATAATCATAAATACTACATTGATACAAAGTTTGTGAGGCTGTTCAATAGTTGAAATGATTTAAAAACTCTATTTATTTGACTTGTTTGCATGCTCAGGTTCAACTTATGAGATACTGGCTGTCACAGGGATCAACTGACATTAACCAAATTACAACCTAGGTATTTTATTTTACATTACCTTATGCTTCTGTTGTTTAGCTCTAGCTTTCAACAAGAACTTTCTCATTTTAGCAATATCTGGCCTATAATAACCCTGTCTTAAATTATTATAAAAGACTTCTAGAGGTGAAGTGAAATGAAAGGGTTCATAGTCAAATAACATTTTGATAGTCTTTTCCCTTTCCTCTTCCTCGTTGTGAGAGAAATTAGGGAGGTGAATCATGAGGTGTTCCTTGTGTTTGTCGTCTAAAGCCTCCCAAGTCTTGAGGGAGAAGAACTCCTTGAAGAGCGCGTAGTTCTCGCAGAGGTCCTGCGGCAGCTCGAGGCTGGTGCCCAGTACGCGCACGGGCTCGCCCAGCTCCTCGTCGGGCTCCGAGCTGGCGCTGCCGCTCGCACTGCAACTGTCCGATGAGCTGCTGCTCTCGCCGCTGTAGCTTTGCTCGCTCTCCATCTTCTCCTCCATCGGAAAACAATTCGGTGACGCCCGACCGCTCCCGCGCTACACGAATTACCGTTCTCACTCGCGATAACGACGATTCTCCGTACAATTCATTGAATTATCGCGTTGTTTTGCCAATGTTTACGAAATACCGAAAACAACGATACGCAGAAAAACCGTATAGATAGCCATGAAGTTATTTTGAACGGACGTCGAATCTCGTCTAAAATAAAATAGAACGCGCACGCCAAATCGTAATGTTTCATACATACTATGCGCCAGAACGGCACATTACGATGAGAAAATAGCTTGACAGCCAAGTACAGCGACATTTTGCTCGTGTTCGTAGTGAAATATAAAAGATATGTAGTTTATCTATGGCCGTAGTTGAAGGGAATGATGTGGCAACACTGCTTTGTCATAAACAATACCATTTATTTGCAACCACAGAGTGAAAATGTAGGTAGTATAACATGAAAAATCTTTTTACGGGTTTTCAAGGCACACTGATGATATTACTCTAATTAAGTACATTATTATTTAGGACGGCCGTTTGTTCTTTTCATAATCATCCAATAAAACACCAATTTTATTGTTTCAAATCGACACCTGGCTTTAAGTGTCATACCTTGGTCCATTCTCATTTGACGACCATAAAAACCAGAAGTTTGCTCGCGGCGGTGGTTGTCGAAAGATTTTGACGTAAATTATTCGTGTAGTAAATATGGCTGACGAACTCAATGTTGACAGTCTAATTCACAGACTTCTGGAAGGTAACGACTTAATTTACTAGTTATTCCAGTGTATATTTTTGTATTGAAACGGAAACATTCAAATTCAAAATAAAACATTCAAGTTCTCGTGCTGTTAGTTGCGTAATTATCACAAGTATGTAGGTATAGAAACGTCAAACTCATAAATAAATCGATTATCCTCAATTCTTATCTGATTCTACTTTTGATGTTCGTCAGCTAGTGATGCTGGCTCCTATTTTCTATGTAGCACCGGAATTTGTTTATTAAATAATGTTTAAACAGCCCGGCAACACTTGTACTTTTGATCATTGCTGATGTCAAATTATATGGAACAGTTCCCTGAGCTTATTGTTATGCTTTGTTCGCATTGTATGTTACTTTACTTGATTTAAACATGTTTATTTCACTTTATTATGCTGCTTTTTGATGGGTTACAACAGTATACAGAGTGCAACAGGAAACTGCAAGGCGGAAAGGGAAATTGAAAGACATCTTTTCATCTGAATGTATGATTACTTGCTTAGCTCTTGGCCACAGTATTGTGCTAGTTCTTTCAATTGGTTTTACTTTTGTGTTGGTTGACCTGACAAGTTGTTTATTATTTTCCAAGACATTACTTTATCAGTTCATCGGTTTTGCAATTCGATCTAGATTCCAATCATGCTAAAAATAACCTGTTCTTTGATCTAAACAATAAGCATATATTTCTGGTGGGATCTGTTCTACATTCTCCTACTGCCTCTTCTGAATATCTTGAATGTTGTTTACTGTACTGTACTTAATATCTGCTGTATTTTGGTAATTGATACAGCAATAATAGTCCTTGAGTTAAAAAAATATTTCCTCATTTTTTGTAAGACAAATTAAGTAAGATTATTTTCTTAGTTTACAACATTGTTACTCAAGCATGTGCTTTAATTTATTGTGACCTAATTGTAATGCTTTTGAAAACCTATGAGTATTTGTATGTACATTATTGAGAAAGTCTCAAAATATACCTAGAATGCTAATATAGCATGCATTGTGGTTGTGAATTTTAAATATTTGTGTATGATTATTTGAAGGTCTTGCCTGTAAATGTCTATTGTTGTATGTCTTGTGGCCATACGACAAATGTATGATAATTCTGCCTGTTTTGTTCATATTCTAATTACCCTTATGGATTTTTACAAAACAACGTGTTCAATGTATCTTGGTCATAGTATTTATTAGTTAGGTACCTCATCTGTTGCTTGATCATTTTCCATCACCAAAAGTTTCCAGTATTACTAATAAAAATCATATCTTAATAGTCAAACTCTAGCAACATCTATCAGGTAAGTATAAATGCAAATGAATGTTTTAGTTCAATAAAAATTGATTGAATCACATTGTTATAAAATTAATATGTCAAGACATATCTGCAACTGATTGTTCCAGCCATAGATAAATAAATACCTCTTCTTTGAATCCTCAATGAATCATTCTGAATGCATTTTTGTTTTTAAAATATTACACAAGCTGTATACAGGTAGCCAAAAAAATGTCAGTCCTTTTAATGGTGGGCTTCTTTGTAATCCAATTAACATAATTGTTTAATGTTGTCACAGTTCGAGGATGCAGGCCCGGCAAGACGGTTCAGATGTCAGAGTCCGAGGTGCGCGGACTCTGCACCAAGTCACGGGAAATATTCCTTCAGCAGCCTATATTACTGGAACTCGAGGCACCACTCAAAATTTGTGGTAAAGCGTTCATTTGTCTTATTAGATTGTAAATTTACTGCTTACTGTACTGTAATGTGAGATGGTAAATAGGTTGGGGCCCGAGCCTTAGATAGAAATAGCTGCTTATTAGATTGCTTGACTTAAGACTTCCACATGTAAAGTAGGCACAGGACATTTGAGTTACAGAAAACACCCTGCTGTTAAACAAAAACCTTAAGACTTGGTGTTGATCTACATTCAGGGAGCAGAGGTTATTATAAAGAACATTTGAAAATTACTATATTCAAATGCCCTAGTTTCATAAGCACAACATTACAGCAGATTTTCATATCAGTTAATAGGTTTAGTATGACTCACTCTCCTTTGTTTCTAGCCTTGCTAGTAAGATTAATATTCACTTGTATGAGAACTGCTGCGTGAACAGTTTATTATTACATTTAATTGATTATGTATGTTTGTATTTCACAGCCTCTGCCTGTTACCTTGAGCCGAGTGTGATGTTCAGCCAAACAGTTTTACAGTAATATGGCATGATCATGAGCATGATTTTATGCCTCATCATATCATAATGAGGCGGATCCAGGATTTTAATCATCTGCTGTTGTTTGCCCTCCAAGCTTAGCCAGTATTGTCATTATTTATATAGTTTAGTTGTGTCAAAATATATGGAACTGCAAGTCTTAACTCTGGTCAAAAAACACTAATCTCATCTCATGCAAGTAGCCCTTAAGTGTTAGACTAGGTTACAAGTGGACTGCCCCTATCCTGGACCAATGGAACAGAATGAGATGGTTTAATATTCTTATAGGAACAAAGTTTTTAGGTTGTGAAATTGTCTCGTGATATTTTTATAATTATTTAAGTATGGTCAACAATGTTTCTGGCCGACTGTACATCGCATTAGTTGTCTGCTCTATGGGGTTGCCAATGAACTTTCAGATGCCTCTACATTTTTGTAAAATGTAAGCTACTCCGTGTGCATGAAGAGAAACATAATATATGAATCATTAAACGAGAAGTGTTTACAAATTGCTGATACCTAATCTTAACTCTATAATAGTGTTAATGTAAACACATTGAAACATTTCTGCATGTTCTTTTTATCCTAGGTTTAAAAAAAAGGTTTAACACCTGATTAAATAAAAGTAAGTTTTGCTAGACCTAGCTAAACCGATGAAGTGCTACATGTACCTATGTACACGTACAGCTAGATTTTATTAAACTCTGCATTCCTATGGTGCATTCGGCCTGATATGATATTGTGACTTAGGCCTAATTTATTTAAATTATTTATCTGTAGTGGAAGACTTGCCACTTATCAGCAAATGTACGAACTTCGCACTTTCACTTCGTAAAGTCTTAATCAAGAACCACCTACCTATGCCACTAATTTTACTTTTATAAATTCTATGTCGTTGATACGTTGCACTACCTATCTAGAGATTTCGACTTAGTCATGATATGAAGTTATTGGAAGAACCAAGAAGAATATAAGTTCATTTGTTTTTAATGGTGCCGCAAGAGAGCTCATGCTAATTTTGGTAATGTTTGACGATTTAAATGTCAATATCAACTGCGTATCCGTTTTTAAATATGTTAAGTTTCTTCTTGGAACTGAAATATAAAAAATATTTTTTTTACATACTTAATGGTTTTTTACATATTTTGTTGTTAAGTCTTCGAAACCTTAGTCTTTAACAATGATTTTTGGTTTATTATTAGTAATATAAAAGTACCTTCCTATACATTCTGGTAAACCATTTTTTAACCAACGTTTTATAATAATAAACAGCAGTTATTTAATTTTGTGTTAACAACGTTTCAATCGAGGTGCGCAAACTATTTTCATCTCACGTTCTTCGCGCGGAAGTACAGCGTTAAAGCTTAAAACCATGCCTTTTGATCTTTTCGATCGGGGTGCGGGAAGGCGCGGCTGCATGATGTGTGCTGATACGATACAGTTTAATGACCTGTACAACTAACTGCTATGTCATACCCTACGATTTGGTTTTAGGTGATATACACGGCCAGTACACAGACTTATTACGTCTTTTTGAGTACGGAGGTTTTCCGCCCGAGGCTAACTATCTTTTCCTCGGAGACTACGTGGACCGCGGCAAACAGTCCCTGGAAACTATATGCCTGTTATTGGCATACAAAATCAAGTATCCAGAGAACTTCTTCCTTCTCCGAGGCAATCACGAGTGTGCGAGTATAAACCGCATCTACGGTAATTATCCTTCGATTATATATATACCTAACCAGTCCATGAGTAATGTCCGATAAGTGGGTATTTTATGGCTTCTGTTACATCAGGTTTTTATGACGAGTGCAAACGCCGATACAACATTAAACTATGGAAGACTTTCACTGATTGCTTCAACTGCCTGCCGATAGCTGCTATCATTGACGAGAAAATATTCTGCTGCCATGGTGGCCTGTCTCCTGACCTGCAGGGTATGGAGCAGATTCGGCGGATAATGAGACCCACTGATGTGCCTGATACAGGTAACCGCAAACTGTGCATGCGGCTTTAAAAATGTCTGTTCCCAGAAGACAACTTTTTTTTTTGCTGAATTCAAGTAGCAAACATACAAACCATAAAATATTAAATGTTGTCTGCCAGGTTTGCTCTGCGATCTGCTGTGGTCAGATCCAGACAAGGACGTCCAAGGATGGGGTGAGAACGACCGTGGCGTATCGTTCACATTCGGGCCTGATGTTGTCAGCAAATTTCTCAATAGACATGACTTGGATCTCATTTGTCGAGCTCATCAGGTAAGACATATTAAAAATTACTGATTTGATTATGTTTACTTGTAATTATTCTGCCATTTCACTCATTTGTTTTAGGTGGTGGAAGATGGATACGAATTCTTTGCAAAAAGACAGCTTGTGACCCTGTTCTCTGCACCCAACTACTGTGGGGAGTTTGACAATGCTGGTGGTATGATGTCAGTCGATGAAACACTTATGTGCTCTTTCCAGGTAACTTAGAACTACATTAATAAGTTTCAATTAATGCTTTTTTTAACCCATTAACTAATAACACCAATCCCTTCATAGATATTGAAACCCTCTGAGAAGAAGTTGGTTAAAAAGGACCGCTAGTTTACACCTGTGATGTTTTTTTTTTGAACCAAGAATCTAATATCGACAATCCCTTCATAGATATTGAAACCATCTGAGAAAAAGGCGAAATACCAATACAATGGTATCAACAGTGGGAGGCCAGCCACGCCACAACGGTCACCACCTAAAAAGAAATAACTGTCGTTTGGGATCCAGTGTGCTGCACAGTGAGAGGAATGCTACAAATAATTGATTATATCATGTATTATAATTATACTGAGCGTCTAGTGCGGTCGCTGGACAGAGCCGAGTATGTCATGGATTGTTAAAATTATTTATCAATTTGCTTGTGCCTTCTTATTTTTAATTTTTATTATAATGTGAGTGATATTAATTTATGAATTTAGTTCTACAGAGATTTTGTGGAGATTGAGCAAACATGATCTATTCGGCGACGCCTGGTGACTTTTGCTTTTTCGGTCCCTCATATTATAACACAATGTTTTAGATCGGATTGTCCCCCAATTGTGTTGTTGACATGTTGATGTAGTAGATAAATTGTTTTGTTGAGTTTAAAGAGTTTGAAGTGGCAAGCTATCTTAAAGATGCGGGCATTGGACAAGAAAATCGTAGTTACACTTTCACATTACAAGTTTATAAGTTGTAGTGGATCGAAAGCACATTCGCTTTGTTTATTCTGTAACTAATGTGCCTATAAATGTAAAGTATATTATTATAGGTCTCGTATAAGTGACGATAATAGTTGTTTCAAAGATTTTTATTTAAATTTGTTTACATTTAAAAAAAAGGTGGTCCCTTAGATTTCTATTTACTATATTTCTGATGTGGTTCTTTATGGTTCCCCTATGGAATCCTTAATCGTCATTTGTCCTAATGCATCGTTTGTCCGAATTTTCGTTTATCCTAAAGCCATTTCCGCTTAAATTTTAAAACTTTTTAGTGATGTTATAACCTAACCGAACCGCAGATATAATTGGAAAACTTAAATAGTTGCCTGACTCATCTGAAAACCAGTTTAGGGCAAATGAAAATTCGGACAAACGATGTGTTAGGACAAACGTTGTTAGGGATTCCGAGGGACACCCGTTCTTTATAATATACTGAAGTAAGTTGCTTTGGACTTGGTCCAAACTGCCAGCTCAGGCTCATAGCAATATTACTATGCAGAGAGTGACCCTGTGAAATTAATGTTATTTTGCACTCAGTATTAGCCTTACAAAATAAGTAGATAATCTAAAATTTGTTTGTTACAAATTGGCATTTTGATCTCCTAATTGAGGCTTTCCCTTGGCTTACAGTTGTATGGAGTTTAGTTGAATCAATATCGCTGAGACGGTAAGAGCAGTGTAGCCCTCGCAACAATAGTGCAATTGCTATATTATTATAACATAAAATTATATGCAAATTTTGCATTGTACAATTTTATTTTTTAGCTATGTTAACAATGTCAAATAATTTTCATGAATAAATAATACAATTAAAAATAATAAGGAGTTTATTTTCGTTTTATTTTCAGTTAGGTTTGCATTTAAGAAGAGTTTTTTATAACATTATGTAATTTAATTAATGGTGTATGATCATTTTATGTACTTTACATAAATATAATTTTCTCTTTTAAGGCTTATCATTATCATTCTCTGGGTAGCTTTTTCTTTATGAATTTACTATTTCTGTCAAATTTAAGTAAGCTTTGTCCTCAATTTGTGTAACTTGATCTAAGTAATTAACTGGTAAACATTTACTGCTAAAATATACTTGTTTACATTTTCAGTGTGATGTCAAAATACATATTATTGTATTCTCTATTTTCATCTTCATCTTAGTAAAAGTATTACATAGTTTCTGAAGTAATTGAGTTTAAATAAATACACTTATTATTAAAATTCACTGTACTTTTTCTCAGGTGTGTACAATTTTCTGAAATATAAATTTTATTCCAATTATATTGTCATGCATTTTCAATTTTCATGTCAGCATCAAAATCATTTATTGACCAGTCTTCGTCAATATCTGGTTTATTTAAGACAATGATTTTAGTTAGTTGGTGATGATTTTGTAGCTTCTCACTGATTTTAGATATGATATTGTCGTTTTTCTTTTGATACTTCTGAACATCCATTTGTAATGCTTTGATGTATCCCCTCTTGGCAGAGAGAATCTTCTTTAACCGGCTGACTCGCACCTCATACTCTTTTGCAAGATTTTCTAATACCTTCTTCTGTTTTTGCAAATTGGCAACATCATGGGCTTTTAATTGACTCTTCGCATTTCCAATTTGAGGCCTCCTGCAAAAATAAAAAGGTTTTATTTGTATTGTAGTAAATTAGCAGGTTTTTTGTTATATTCAGAACTTTAAAAATGGGTTACCTATCACAAGGTCGAATTTTAGGTACCAACTGTTTCATTTGTCCAAATTTTACAAAAACCCGTATAATATTCCTGGGTTGTCATACAAAAATCTATCATAACTTACAGGTTCTGTACTATCTGTAGATATTGTCTACATTTAGAAAAATAAAAATTTAACTTATGAAGATTCGTAAAAATGAAACAATTGGTAAACAAAACTTTGGACTTGCAATAGGATACTGTAAAATTGATGCCATACTATTGATGGTGAGTTTCCTGCCTATAGAGCTAGCAGCCCTTGTTTTTATTCCCAGTAAGGGCAAATTTTAAGGGCAATAAGAGCTAGTTTTGCAAAATGTGGTCACAGGATTATCAAACAAAGTTTTTAGAGTTCTAGGTAATTTCACAAGCATTATTCCCAAATTCTTCATAATGGCAACAATGTTACCTATGAAACAAGCTGTGACATTGAGTACCTATCCAGTCACTATGCATTTGTGTTACCAGCTATTGATATTTTGAATTTGGGACAATTTTTTGTGTCACTACTCACTAGTCAGACTCTATCAACCTTTTGAACGCCAATAATGTCTAAAACATGCCTGGTACCACTGATGCTTATAGTTGTCAAAACAACTTCTTAAAAAAGACCTTTCTTTTTGCATAGCTTTTGAATCATGGTTGGTATTTGAGTGACACATTAGTGAGTGATGGTGGGTGTTGAAAAGGAATATCTATATAAGTTTGTATATCATTGACAAGTACCCATAAAGAAGGCTCGAGCTTAGTTTAGGACTAGTTTAAATAGTATAACATTTTCCCCTGGTAATTGATATGTACAAGCTGTATACAGGTAAACTTATTGCAATAGTTTTTGTATATCAGTGATGTACAGTGCAATAGCTTCTAAAAAGTCAGGTTCAGTTATGTAGACTACCATAAGAGTGTATGAGAGCACTGAGTGAAAGAGAAGCACAAAGGCAAGGTCTTTTTAACTTGGCAACTCTCTACTAGGTATGAAACAGTACTTGAATTTGAACTTTAAATTTATATTAATAAGATCATAGCTAAATATCCAGTGAATACTGTTTGGCTGGTTAAGAGTTACTGCACTGTACTACCTTTTAAACGAATAAGTCAGTCATTCAATTAGTAGAGCAAAGTTAGACAATGGATGTTCAACACATTATTGAGAGAATCTGGCTCGTAGATCATCCATAACATTGCACACATGCAGATATCTCAGGAGGCAGGTCTTGTTAAACATAAACTTTTCAAATGCTTAGATTTGTATTAAATCTAATTCTTTAGCGACTTGAAAGCTTGTGCAAATTTGATCAACCTTATTTATGGAAAAATAAGGGCTATCACTGGCAGCTCTGGCTGCCAAAAGCAAGTGGATAGTAGTCTCTTCAGAATGTGATGTTGCCACCATTTGTTTTACTTTCTGCATATAGGGGATAATGTTAACATGGTATGCAGCTACATTTGAGTTGATAAATATCAAACTCCAATATGTCCTTGTAATTTAGTACCAAATTTCAAGGACATATTGGAGTTTGATATTTATCAACTCATTTGATACATAGGTCAGTTCTGAATGTGTTAATAGGTAAGTTTCACATTTACAAATTGATATGAAAGATAATTTATAGGTCAGGGGGCACATAATACTAAGTTCTTGTTGTTAAATAAATAAATATTAATTGTACCAAAAAATCGGAATGTATGCTATATATAATATATGCCATGGCCGAGACAATTATAACTATCATAGCTCTGTACATTCAGTGCCAGGGTTCCTGCTTTATACATAAATGAACTTGAATAAACATGTCAAACTTTAGTTTCTCTACATTATAACAGCAACTACTATAAATAAAGCTAGCAATGATACAAAAAATAATCTTTAAAGCAAAACAAAACTCACCACATCACTGAGTCAGCTTCTAAATGGCTGTATTTCGCCTGCTGTTTCTGTAAGATCTCCAACTTATGAGGCAGGTTTTCGGACGCCCACATAGAATTCATCTCTGATATCATCTCGTCAAGAATTCCTTGTTTCAAGCAGTTGAACATTGGAACCCATTTAACTCGCCTCATTTTAGCTTTAGGCACTGTCTCCAGAAACTCTTCAATGCTAAAAAAACCATGCAAATTGTTAGAAAGTTCTTAGATTAAACGTTATAGTTGTGAAGAAAAACACTTCATGAAACTTACCTAACGTGATTTACAATGTTACTAAACTCTTTTAAAATCACAAGATTATCGAACGTTATCTCCGACTGATTCAATCCGTCACACGTATTTTCATCGTCCCTTTCTTCCATTTTTACTAGAATACTATAAAATATTTTTGTTTTGAAACGATATTACGACAGTGATTTGAAACATCAACGAACATTCACCCACCCAAATGCTTTGACTGACGTAAACGTTTTGACTTCGAACAAAATATGACTATATCTGAATGGGATAAAGCTTATTTTGCTGTAAATATTTAGTAGACGCTCTCAGTATATAAATAGCAGGGTCTGATAAACGCCATAGACAATTGTTTGAACATGGCTACACTGTTATAGGCCGGCCGCACATTTTTTTTACCAGCTGCACGCGAAGTAGCAGAGTAAAAATACGTACCCAAGAGTAGAAAATAATGGATGCACCCAGTCTCAATGGGATAGGCAGCACAAAAAGGAGCTCTCATGGAATACTTTCGTATAGAAAAATGACTCCTTATCGATAGGTCCTCCTATCACCACTTAGTTTTTATTTCGACACTATAAATAAAAGACAAACTAAAGGCCTGCATACATGATCGGTTTTGCCTTCAGTTCTAACTGACCGGATGCAAAATAGCATCGTGTATGTGTAATTTGGCCTGAAGGCAAATCGCATTCGTCCGCCTGAACGATTTGCTTGACCGGACAGAACTCCATGACCGACAGACCTTTCGCGTAACAACACTCGCAATCACAATCGTTTTCATTTTGAAAATCGAAGGCTTGTCTGCATACAAAATTAAACCAATTGTTTTGTTTTGAAGCCGATCGCAATTGCGAGTGAGTTACGCGAAAGGCCTGCGGATGCAAAAAAGCATCGTGTATGTGTAATTTAGCCTGAAGGCAAATCGCATCCGTCCGCCTGAACGATTTGCCTGACCGGACAGAACTCCATACATGATCAGTTTTACCTTCAGTTCTAACCGACCGGATGCAAAATAGCATCGTGTATGTGTAATTTGGCCTGAAGGCAAATCGCATCCGTCCGCCTGAACGATTGGCCGTTGGAAAAACTGATCGGTCTTTACATGTATGGCCACTCGATCCGGTCAGGCGGAACTGACGCAGTTCGGCCTGAAACGATCGGCCTCTACATCTATGGCCACGCGATCCGGTCAGGCGGAACTGGGGCACTACTTTGAAATTCGACGCTCGCAACGAAGCCCGCAACGCAGATCGATCGAACGTTGAAGGTGAATGCTACCATGAAGTAACTTCGATTTGTTTACTTACGTTTCGGAGCCATAGACCAACTTTCGATTCAAGAGGAATTGAGTTACTTGAATGGAAAGAACGAATGGATAAAAAGTATGCGTTACACACATAGCGGTTAAAAACCGGTAATCAGATTTTTGTTTTATATCGCCGATTAACAATTTATAGCTTACTTGTGCAATAAAACACAAAGTAACAAGGATAGTTTAAGAAAATAAAAACACCAAATATGCTTGCAATTTATTATTTAAAAAATATTCTGACGTATCATTAAGTGTAAAAAATAATCTATCTATCATATCCATGTGTCAAGCAACGAAATTTGTTTTGTAAGTTTTATTTTTATTATTAAATTAATTTGTAATAACATCCCAATATTTAATTATTATATTATAAAACAGTTTAACTCGAGTCAAGACTTGGTGGTATTAAATTTGTTGTATTCTTTAGTTGTTTGTATTCTTTAGTTAACTCATATATTTTTTGGTTCTCTTGCTTACTTACTTTAGTAGTTTACCTTAAGATTTGAATGAAAACATTGTACTTATGGATTGCAGCAACCATCATCTTCCTCCCCTGTTACCCACGAGCGATATGAAATGCTGATTTTGCTCGTGGTTTTGTCGGGAGCGTGTTGGGAAGAGTATTTTATTTGGGCGGAATGAATGGAGAGCCACTCGACCGCCCGGCCCGCCTCGGCGTCGTCCCCACTCATCATCATGGGAAGAGTACGCTCCCGCACCCTGCGGGAGCAAATTACTGTTACGTTACGTTATACAGTCTCGGTGGGGCAGCCCAGTCGCCAAGACAATCGCAGAAGGTAAACCATCACGACATGGTTTTATTTTCTACTTTCCTGTGCCGGTGCATTCTGACTTATGTGAATTCAAAATACAATTCAATACAACATTGTCTCATTTCCAGGGTAATGATGCGGACCCCAATCGCTAAAAGAGGTGAACGGGTAAAACTTGCCCTATAAGAATGTATGAGGAAGTGTCAGTTTCACTCTTGGACAATGACCAATCATCCGTACCCTAGGAACCTTACAGCTCCTGTCATTTCAGCACCCATCAAGTAAGCATACCTTTTACTACTTAACAGAAATGCTTGGGGGTAGCCCCATATGATTCTGTTTAGTCCACCAGAATAAATACTCTTTAACAGAATAATTGTCCATGTGTGTGATATCCATGGATTTGTTTTTTTAATAAGTTCATGGTAATTGTCTAAAACTTATTGTTGGTGAAATACACCTTGTTAAATTAATATGTTAAAACAAGGAATGATAGCCATTGGTTAGGAAAAAAACCTTTGTACTCAACCGCAAAGTCTATCCAAACCGACTGATCGCAGATATATTCAAGAAAAAAAAAACAGTATGTTTAAACTACTTGCAGAAATCGAAAGTGCTCGTTATTGTTGCAAGGGGGTTTATATATCATTTTAGGTACATTAGGTACATCATGGATTATCTGACTGTCATTATTTTGTGTGCTGTGTTTATTTCTAGGTAAATATATTGATCCCATTACATTTTTTATAATATTGTAATTATCTGTTCACATGAGGCACCAGACGGTGGTGGTCGGGCCTTTGCTGCTCAAACAGGCCAGTCAGCAAGGGCAGCTGCTGGAGATGGAAGATCCCAAAATCACCAAGTCAACCATTTGCCCAGAACTAACAAAATCAAGACAAGCGGTGCTCATTGACTCCAACATAAAGAAAATAAAATTAAAATCGAAAAAGATTAAAAGTTATTTTATTACATAACATACCACAAAATTGAATTACCCTCCTACTAGGTACAACTCATTCTTCAGTACTCGCTAAAAAACATTACAACTTCCTATTAAGTCTAGCATTAGGTACCTGCTTGGAATCATGAGAGATAGTCTTATTAATAGAACTAGCGTCAGGCCCTACCTTTGTTCAGGTTCCAACATAATAAAAAATAGCCTATATTCATCTGGAATAATGTACTGTACAAATAGTGAAAGAATTGTACAAATACTAGTAATAATTATTGTACAAATAATAAAGTAATGGTTACCTTTCACTTGTAAACAAAATTACAAATCCACTCTCTCTCTCTCTCTCTTGATAATATAAGTATAGATGAATGGCCCTTTAATACAAATATAAAAGAAAAAAGTACGACGGAAAACTATGAAAAATACTATAACAAATGGTATGAGGACTATTACAATATTTTGTCTCTAGTTAAGCCTAAAAATGTACCTTAGTATAACATTATTTATATATATTTCATAACTAGCATTGTTTTTGGCAGACATTATGTGGACCATATTGACCATGATTACATTTCTCATCATGAAGTCAATAAATAAATAACTGACTATTTAGTGCCTACACTGAGACAGAGTCAGGAACGACAATCAATGGAAATTGAAACAATTTAAGTAATTTCTCTACATCCCTATCCAGGGTTAGGCTTTTAAGGACTACACTCTGTTTCATTTAAGATGAGTCATGTGATAGCCGTGTTTCGTAATTTCAATCACTTACTATGCTCACATGCGAGGTACTTAAAAATAGGTGGTTAATTATTTAAGTTCCTGAACCGCGTCGCTAGGTGTGTACCAATGTAGTATTTATGTAAAGTTAAAGAAACAAGTAAATAATACGTAAGTAATAACAAGTAAGAAGTAAGTAATACGTGTTTATATGAGCTGTCACAGGACTCATCTTAGATGAAACAGAGTGGAGATTGCAAAACGACTTAGTTCCATAAGATCTTGGTTGCAAAATGTCTAATTGTGTAAATCGTCTTAATAGTAGAATACCTTGGTTGAAGATTCGACTTAGTTCTAAACGTTTTGTTTGTATAACGCCCAAATAACAAAATGTCCCAGTAGCAAAACGCTAACGTATGCAGAACGTACTGATAGTAAAACGACTAGGTAGAAATATCGTCAAAAAATCATAACGTCTAAGTGGCAAAACTACTAGATGGTTGAATAACAAGGAAATCATAAACTGTAGTTTATGAAGGAACTCTTTGTACTATTCATAGTTACTTAATTAGTTAAGTTACTTTACTTTACATAGTTACTTAAACATTTTTAGTGTTCCGTACCTCAAAAGGAAAAAACGGAACCCTTATAGGATCACTTTGTTGTCCTTCCGTCCGGAAATCGAACGTTAACGGGAGTAGAAATTAAACTCTTGAAGTTATGAAACAATAATTATACTTCCAAGTTAACGAAAAAAAAAAGATACTTACGGCCGTTTATGCCGCAAAAAACGTAGGTATATTTCGACATTCAACTCACTCCAGGGTTACTCAAGTGAATCAACATTTATAGGGTAGGTACCTTGGTATTTTCCGATGACATGGAACTATGAAAATTGGCCGGTAATACAGTCTTCCAAATTTTTAATTAAATCACAACAAAACAGGGTGTTTATACATGGAATATCGGTCTTAATTTTGAATTGTGTTTGAATTGAGGTATCGTATGAAAATCTTAAATACGGACCCTCGGTTCGCGAGTCCGACTCACACTTGACCGGTTTTTAATATAAGTATGGATATACTCGTATATTTAGTAGTAAAATCAATAAACAGTAAATTAGTAACTAAACTGGAGTCCTAGACCATTAACAATCTTTCCTAGTTCCTACATAAAATTCATCTAATATAATAATCTAGTCGTTATGAAATCACGACACGTTTTTCTACCTAGACGATTTAAAACCTTGCTAAAAAAAGGGTTCAAACTCGATTCCAAGTATGATAGCTCTGTATCCTCTAATGAGGCTGAAGTTTGTGATGTTTTCTAGGTACTTCAGCTCAGTTATTGAGAAGCCATGTATCTCTATGTCAAGTTCTTACTCAGCAAACATACCTAGCCACAGTTATAACCTAATAGTTATTAAAACTTAAATATAGGTACTAAAACTATACTGATAAAATTAATGCCCTCTAACGTTATTTAACTAACTAACATATATGTAACAAAGACTATAACTTGTTTTGTGAGCCTTAAATAAATAAATAAATAAAATAAAACAAAAATGTTGTTATGCCTAATTATGCATTACTTCCAAACTAGACATTTTGCATCCTAGGGCAGGGCATTGTACAAAAAAGGTGTTTTGTTTAGTTGGTCGCTATGCAACAACGACGTTTTGCTTACATAGACGTTTTGCAATCTAGTCCTTATAAGCCTAACCAAAGTATGGTTAAGAACACCAATAACTACTCTAAAAATTGAAGTTCATCATTCAAATTGTTTCAGTGAATCATAAAGCAGCAGTTTTAAAATAAACTTAGTATAATTTTTGTCAAAGGATAAACACGTTAAAAAATTCGCTTCATATGGTCGGATGTGTCTGACGACATACTATTATTATCTATTTATTAAAACTAAGATTAATCTATTTTGCGGCGGAGAAGACGCGGAAGTCAGCGACAGCACCGGTCTGCATGTTGCTCTCGCTCGTGACGTCGTCGGTTGCAGCTGGCATCCAGATATTATAAAGCATACTGCATTTAATGGTGATCATGTAGATCCTGCTGGCCATCTCAGGGCTGTAGTGCAGAGTGCATGCGGCCAAAAGGCATCTCCACCGCCCTGTGACAAATAAAATATATAATTAATTATAATTTCTGATTATGCTGTGACTTTGGAAACCTTGGTGTTTTAGTGGTGGTAGAGCTTTTGTGCAGGATTCATCCAGAAGGCTACCACCATCTTATCCATCAACCCACCAGTGCAGCAGCAGTGTTCGCATTGTTGTGTTCCGGTAAGGGGATAAGAAAAACCGGTAAAATTACTAGCATCGAGGTATTCCTTATTCCACCTTAGTCCTCAGGGTTGGCAACGCATTTGAAGTATTAGGATTGCAGTCTTGAAATTATAGTCTTGGGAATTCAAATGTCTATAGGTCTCAGATACCATTTACCATCAGGAGGCTTGAGTACTTGTGTGCCTTCTCCTTGTTATAAAAAAGTATGTTAATATATACATATATGCATTTAAACCTTTAAAAATGCTGAATGTTCTCTCAATGGTTGAGCGCACAGTCTTTTGTATGGCATTATAGTAACCCTCAGGGGAGTCATCTGTGGCCCCATCCTCGGTGGTCATCATGTACCTATCCCCGCAAGGGGTCATGAAAGTATTTCATAAGAGAAGTATTCAAATTTTAGGAAAAAAAAAAACTTGATTCCTTACCCAGCAAGTGCAAAACAGCAGGCTCTCTCTTGGCACAGACGCTTTCAAAATGTTCCCAGATACTGCCACACAAAATATTCATGAGTCGCTCCACCATATGAAGCATCAACATTTTAAATATTTGTCATCTGAAACAACAATATCAGTGAAGTTTTATTTTTTTCATTTCACAATGTCACTTTACTCTATCAATACAAGAATTAAACCTAAAGCGATAGAGAGGACATATATGAAAACACACTGAGAATGCTTACAGATTATCCGCTTTACACTGTAACTGTTTACTTAAAGTGTAATGAGATAAACATAACAGGTTGTTAACTCGGCATATGCTTGTTACCAAGCTTGGCCTGACTGTATAAATATCAAATAAAAAAATAACTTATTTTATTTATTTTACTTATTTATTTATCTACCAAAAAAAAAGTTTACATCGCATTGTTTAACAGTGGTCCCCACACTAGGTCAGGCCTGTCTACTTGATATCAATAACATTATAACTTATGTTATTGATATCAAGTAGACAGGCCTGACCTAGTGTGGGGACCTAGTGTGAGCATCATATAATCGAAAACAAATAAAATGAACAAGTTAATTTTCCTTTAATATATCTATGATATATATTATATTGGGCAACTGGAAATGTTTCCGGTTAAAGAACTTCTCCTCATGCTCTTTGGGTCAAAGCGACTTAACTATGTACAATGTAAAGAAAAGTAAAAAAACATAATACCTTTTAGGATGACATTATGATGAGTGCGAATGAACGAATTAGAAAAAATATATAACCATAGTATGTACTTACCCAGTTTTAATGATGCTGCGCTTGTTTGGGGGAATTGCTAATGGGGCAGAAAAATGTAACATCACACAGGCAACAAGTCATTGACCCAGCATCATATATTCCAACCCTGCCCCGGCACTCTACCATACCATAAAATTTTAAGCCAACTCCAATCTGTAATAAATCAAATGAAAGAGTTTTATCTCACTTGATTGGTCTGCATATTTGAACAAAAATAGGTAGACATTATACCTCATAAATAACAATACCAAAAGTAAACATATTTTCTTAAAGGATAAACATCGCTAAAACACTTTAAATACGTACCTAAGGTTTTTTCTGATTGAATAGGTTGGGTAGATGCCTCGGTTATTAAGTTAGGCTAGTAATAGCCTCTAACACCACTCGATTTAATCTGAAAGTGTTGACGAATTCCCCAAAAAGCCTCGAGTGTATCCCGCCGCCAAATTCGTCATATGTACGTGCATCACTTTGAGGAGTACTTCGTTGAGCAAAAGACGTGACATCGTTCAATCTAAAATATAAACGAAACTGGATAAAATATAATAAGCTTAGGAAAAATATTTCACAGTAATAAAACCAAAAATCATTCACACTCACGCAATGAAAACAATGGATCGAAGGTCAAACGATAACACTTTAGTTAACGTGAGATTTGACGTTTCTCCCCGAAGAACTTTGTGTCAAAATCCGAAACCGTCGCCGAAGTTCGATTTTCATAGTAGGTCAAAAGAAGTAACCACGAAGTAACAATTGTCAAACGACGAACTTCGAATCCGAAGACGGGCCCGAAGGTGTTCATAGTAGCAAATGGTGAAATCGAAGAACGGAACTTCGAACTTCGAATTTCAAAGTAGTGCCCCTGACGCAGTTTGGCCTAAACCGATCGGCCTCTACATGTATGGGGACCTTAATAGTTGTGTAAAAGGGAAGATAGACGGTCGAGTAAGTTCGTGTACTTGCGGCTCGGCGATCTTACTCGCCCGTGTGTCATCCGAAGTACGCGTACTTAAAAACCGCCGATTAAGTACGTCGGCGACCCAACATGTTTGAATTTTGCTCGTAACCTAGCCCGTAGCTCGTGGCTCGTAAGGTTGTCATCGCCACGAGTCGAATTTTCTTTCGGCAGTCTGAGAGTGAGGTGTTTGACATTTGTTTTGTGTTATTTGTTTATTTTGGTTCAAAAATTCTAGGTAAAACCTAAAATGAGTGATTTTTAAAATGTGATATGATATATTATTCCTTAATAACTGAAAGTTTCCCCTGTCGACGACATTTTGCGTTTGAAATGTGAGCAAGCTTCAAACTTTGCTTCAACGTGTGTCACCGACGCGAGCCGAGCAAGATCACGAACTTTAAGATCGCGATTTTATAGCTCGTGCGTCTGTCACTGACGCGAGCCGAGTAAGTTCGCGAACTTGATTTCTAGTTTTAAGTAGTAGGTTACATTTAGTTCTTAATTATTCTTATTATTCTTTTCTATATCTGGGGCACGTTTTATAAAGCTACAAGTTACAATTTTACAGGTCTAAACTGGCAACACCGCTCAAATGGCTGGCCGTCATTGGTCGAGGTTGTGTCAAATGGAAACTTGTAACCTGTAAATTGTAATTTGTAGCTTCATAAAACAGGCTAAGTAGTGTATATTTTTGTCATTCAACAATAAATAAAGTGATGCCTATTAACGAATAAACCATAAGTAATTGCTACTTTTACTTATAACCGATCAATGTGATTCCACCTTTATTACATTACCAAGTAATAATTACTTATACTCATAACAGAGGGCGTTGCCATACAACTTTGTGGCTATGCTATATAGATCAAAAACTAGATGGCGCTAACAGTCGTCAAAGTTGAGATTTTACAAGGCTTGCAATGTACCTACCTATGTATGTATGTACGGATCAAATCTTGCAAGTTAAAAAGAGGGTAAAAGTGTTGTCATTTGTAAAATTCATACATTTTCAAGGTGAGCAGCCATTCGTAAAAGTGATAAATTATGGTAGAAATATAAAAAACAAACATATTTTGTTATGTAATGTAATACTCTTAAGTGCATCGGAGCCGAGATATTTAAATATTCATACTTGGGCGTACTTTTTGTACTAAAAACTGAATACTTAAATCTTTAAAATATCCGCTCCGATATTATTTAACGCCATAAATTATATATTGTTGAATTTTGTCTATGATACTAGGCATGCTTACATGTGGTAACATCACTGGTATTAAAAAAACCAAACATTATCTATGGCTGTTCGTTCACTTCCTCTTCTGCTCCATGCCTCCGCAACGGCTAACTCTAAGACTAAAATCTCCGTCTACTTTTGCTTACAATATTATTGCGCATAAGTGTAACCTTTCTTTTCTCTATTCAATATACGAGAGTTTAACGTGGTCGCTGTTTGATTTAAATGTCCGCATATAATAAGGCTGGCCTTCCAACTTCAGAACTGCCATCTCATTATATATATCTATATGTATTTAGCGGTCCTCTAAATAACTATATAAAAATAACGCGTGGCCGCTGAAAAAAAAATGACAATATTCTTCAAACAAATTTACCCAATGCCCTTTGACCCACTTCCCGTTAACGGAATTTGGCTGAAATTTGGACCACGTAATCGAAATATAATAAGTATATCCATACTCGGGTAACCTCTAACAAAAACGACTGACAAATCCGCTCCAAAACGCCCACTTTTTGAAATGAAAAGATCTTATAATCAAATCTCTGATCTCTGATCTTATATTCTTATTTGGTTTCGATAATCAACTAAATATTAATTGAGTTAAGGTTTGTAATCATTTAAGTTATAAAGTTAAGGGGCTCATAGATTTGTGATAAACCACTCGACGTCTGATACTCGGTGTCATAAAATTTATTATTTATATTATTGTAACTAAATGTTGACAACGTACTGTGTATACAATTTGGGACTGCTGCGACTAATGTCTTCCAGTTTTTGAGATGACACAATCCGATTCATCAAAATATTATCTAAACAATTTGTGACGAACGGCATCCACCCAAGCCCGCCGGAGTTCTTAATTTTTTGGAAAACTTAAAAAGATCATATTATTATTACCTATTTGTTTTGTTATGTAAACTAACTAGGTATAGTAAAGCTGACATAAAATTTAATTTAGGTACTATTCATTCGAAGTAGTTGCTTGTAATTCACATTTTTCAAAGGTACCTAAGTATATTCCCTCCGTTATCGTTATCGCAACGGCGATTCGCAATTCGATTTGCGAATTAAGAATTATTCTTTGTTCGCACCCAGTTGCGAATCAAGAGAACTTTTTCCTGAACCGCAACATGGTTGCGAACAAAGAATAAAAACTTCCCAAACTTATATAGTTGCCATGGAAGAAAAGCATTTCTTAATTTGCAAACAGTACAGCTCCGTCGACACTATCTAATTGATTTGAAATAAGAGTGTCGACGGAGCTCCGCTTACGCGGAGCTCCTTTTTCAAGGTGGTTTGGCCCTCCGGGCCTGCTGCAAAACTTACATAACCTAAACTTACCTACTATCACTGGTTGCAGCACGGTATTGTTATTGGTTGTAAGGTTACGAATAAGGAAAAAAAAACTTTTGTCGCAACTGGTTGCGAAACTTAATCATCGGGATGCCTTGTCGCGGTTCAGGAAAAAGTTCTCTTGATTCGCAACTGGGTGTGAACAAAGAATAATAATTCTTTATTCGCAACTGGATGCGATAACGGCCAGAAGGGATAGGTATGTATGATATATTGCATAACATCGGCCATGAGATTTTAGTATGGGAATATTTAAATTTCAGTAACTGACTAGTGTAAATAAATCGATACCTTAGTTCACAATTGTACTAATTACATTTGAAAAGTTATTGTAATTACTATGTTTGTGCACAAATAATAAGTTCGTAAATTTACTGGCAAAAAAAAAACATTTAGTACGATTGTGCACTAAGGTATCGAAATATCGCTTTGTTTTGCACCTGTGTGGGTCCTGCACCAATTCACAATGCAACTTGGCATTTCTGCAGCTTTATTTAAAGCCGGTAATTATTAAAATCGTTTTTTTTTTGGTGGAATTATAAACAACTATTTGACACTCGTACGTCAGAAAGTCGTCTGATAGACGGTTTGGCACTCAGTATTAGATCCACCCCCGCTGGTACTAGGTCAGTGGGGCAGATTTTGAGCGTCAGTTACTCTTCGATACTTATTATATTTCGATGGACCACGTATGTAAACCCGATAACAATGCAATATTATGGTATCTAAGAGGTGATCTGATGATGGAGTCGGAAGGTGGCGACAGGATCTCCGCTATACTTAACGTAGACTGACCGTGTTAGGACTCAATAGTTTGGTCTTGATAAGCAGATAAAGAATTTGCAAAAAAAGTTAAGTCGGCAACAAAAGCACACAGAAACTTATTTATATCGAATTTCACCAATGGACTTGAATCATATTAGATACCAATTATAATTTTCATGTATGATCATATTCCCTTTTTTGAAAACCTAATTTCCCACCCTGTCCCGTTGTCTACAAATATGAATATCCTACTTTCTTTTCTTGACCCTTCTATTTATTTATTTATATAATCTCTTATAAATTGTAACAACATTAAAATATAATATTTATTATTTCTTCCTTCCTATACTTTAATACATGTAATCTATTTATTATGTTATAAAATATGACCAACAAAGGTAGGTACTACCTATACTGATCCATAGTTCCATACCCTTCCCTTTACTTCTTCTTCTTCAGCGCATGCGTCCATAAGTTCAACGAGTGCATCTATCTATGACATCGTAGCCAAAGACTACTAGGAATCGATCGTAGCTCCCATACGGATGGGCCGATTTAGACTTGTGTTTTATATAAAAAAAACAAGTTTCTATTCAAAAAAATCGGGGTGGTTCGGTTGGGCCGATTAGGAGTTATCGCTATTAGTACATCGGGGGATCATTTCATTTTTTCATGAAATACCTAAATAAACTAGGTACCTATTTATCATGGTAACCAACGGGCTGCACGAACGCTACATAGCGATCTCTTATAGTTAACCTTGATATAATGGAGTGCTAAAATTTTATTTAAAACCGAAAAAAGTCCTAAATTAATTACTGGCCCTTGATGCCAGCATTTATTTATTTATTTTATTCAATTAGACAAATACAAATGATACAAAGAAAATAGTCCTGTTTGTGGAACAATTACAGGTGTGCAACAGCATTAGCACAGCCGGGTCAGGGATCAATAAAACTAGGCATTTATCACAATGATTACAGAAAAATTACAAAAAAAAAAAGATTTTTCAAATGTTTACGCATAACGCTGAGTTTATTTCGTGACTACATTATTTTTGTGCGTATTTATTTTATTTACAAATTCCTTTAATACGACCTGAGCGACTCGGTCTTCCTGGTACTTATATTAAAGTTGCAATACAATTTGTATACTTAGGTGGAGCTAAATTTGAAACAAAATAGGACCATTTTACGATACATTTCCGACTTGAATGTTGTAGTAACCGAAGCTGTTACGGTGAAGGAAAAACATCGTGAAGAAAATTGCGCATTCAAACGGCTGAGTGTGTAAGAGAGGAATTTCAAATAGATCCAACTGGCTCAAAGTAAATAAATCCGAAAGGGCCCATCCTGTATTAGGTAGATACGAATAAGTCTACAGAGTCTAGTAACTAAAATGTCAGTTTCCACAATTTTTAAATTTGGTTTGATATGCCTAAAAAAACAACAAATAATAAACACCGGCTAAGTGTGACTCGGGCTCCATCTAAATAGAAAACAAACAGCTTAAAATATATGATAACTTTGTGTTTCGGTATATACGAAACCCTTGGTACACGAGACTGACCTGACAGGTTTTTTCTATGCTTTAGGAGTTAAAAAGATTAAAAACTGAAATGTGATTCATCTGACTATCCCCTGCAGGGTGAAGAGTTAAACTATGGTCACAGTCCATTATCCACCAAGCAAAAAAACAAGCGCAATGCGTGGCGTGGTGGCGAAAAAAGAAAAAAAATATCCCAATTGATCAACATATACATATAAATTATAATATAAAACCTTTGATAAACTACCAGCCAGCTATCTCATCCATCTTCACTTCAATCGCGTTATTTTTGTCCGAAGTCCCCAAAATTTCTGCACCTGCTTGGTATAGTCGACCAAGAAAAACCTTTACCACTTTTGGACCTTAAAGTCAAGCACATAGAGTCGAAAAGTGGTGCAGGAGTTTATTGGTCAACTGTACCTGGTATACCATCGTCGCGTCGCTCACTTCGTGCCTTATTTCGCATAACAGATATAACTAGACCCCTGAGTTCATAGGCATTATGCCGCGGTTGAAGTAGTAGTAAATATTCAGGAGTTAAATAAGATATAATGTAGTTAGGTATAGAGAAAATAATGAATTGGCTATAAATTCTACTACCTAAATTAACTCCTGAATATCCGACTGATTATCCAGGGAAGATCCAGGGGAATACATACATACATAAACTCACGCCTTTATTCCCAGTTTGGGGTAGGCAGAGCCACAGAATTGCCAACAACTCTAAAAGCTTGTTGATAATTCTGTAACCAAATTTTGCATAATCAGGCTAAGATGTTTACCAGCGTATTAGTGACAGGTTGCAAGCCCATCGCCTAACAGTACTACAAGCCTTTATTCCCTTAGTCGACTCCAGGGGAATAGTTATATCTTTATGGACTAATCGCCGCCCGCAGATCTTTTTAAACGGGTATATTATAACTACTTAACTTTACGATACTCAGCAGCATCACGCAACCCAGGCGGCCGCCTACATAGTAAATAAAATAAATGTTTAAATAAACTAAAACTAGCCTTCAAAAACGCAAAAAAAACTTCTTTTAAAATGTTAGGTTAGTCCAACTCGAAGTCGGCTTTTGGTTAAAAATATTGTCGGACGCCGACTTCAGTTGGACTGACCTAACATTACCTACCATTTTAAAAGAAGTTATTTTTTGCGTTTTTGTGAGTTTTTTGTTACACCCAGAGGTGCATACCTACACCAGAGTTTATTGTATTAAATTAAATTAAATTAAATTTAAACTAATGAAAACTGATGAAAATCGCATGAAAATCCGTTCAGTAGTTTTTGAAATCGTCGCGAACATACAGACAGACAGACAGACGCGGCTGGGACTTTGTTTTATAATATGTAGTGATAAGTCGAATGAATATAGAACATGGTTAACAGTATAAAAGATAAAGCCATGGTGTTGGAAATTTATAGTTAGTTAACGTCAATCCATTCATGTTTTCTATGTGGGTGGGTAGGTACCTACATAATTCCCAATTTTCATAATTCCGAATTCGTTTTGGGAGAAAACAAAAAGAACAATGCCAGAGGGCCCTGCCAAGATGCATTGCGCTAACTAGCGTTTCTATTCGATTCGTTTTTAAACCAATTGCGGCACTGGGGGCTGATTTTTGACTTTCGAGCGCTCGAAAGTTTCACTCCGAACTTCCGAAGTGAGCAAAATCTGTGAAACCGTATTTTTGAAATTACGAGCGGTAGAAAATTTAAAGACGTGTGGTCCACACCATTCGTTTTCAATTCTACCGCTCGTATTTCAAAAAATGGTTTCGAAGATTTTGTTCACTTCCGAGTGAAACTCTCGAGCGCCCGAAAGTTAAAAATCGGCCCACTGGTAGATGACGTGATACGAAAAGTCACGTGATCTACCAGTGACGCGATTGGTTTAAAAACGAAACTAAAAGAAACGTTAGTTATCGCAATGCATCTTGGCAGGGCCCTCAGAGGGCCTGTGTGAGTGACTTTTCGTATCACGTCATCTTCCAGTGACGCGATTGGTTTAAAAACGAATCGAATAGAAACGTTAGTTAGCGTAGTGCATCTTGTCTGAGCCCTCAGGTCTCCATAGAAGCTTTGGCCTAAGAAAAAATGGTGACGGATGATTTTAGAATTGGGTTTATTTGATGTAGAAAAATATTTAAAACAATGCTGTGGTGTTAGTATTTGAAGAATTTGTCTAAAAAAAATTATTTAGAAATAATCGTAACAACACGTTACTCGCAAGATGTCTTATTTACAAAGCATCTTAATAGATGGCTCTACATATTTTTCGTATAAGTTCCCTAAGTGTAAGTAATAAAATACTGAATTTAAATCGCAAACAAAACAGGTCATAACATCCTTCGTATCCGCGGGCTTTTTAACAAAAGTGTTTTATGCCATTGTCGTTTTTAAATTCGCTTATAAATCAAACGTAACCAAACCGTACGTAATGCAATTAAATTGTGCATTTAATCTAAAATAGCTCCAGTCCACGTATTATGGTTGCTTTTATCGCGGTAGACAAAGCATCTGTCATTCTCGCACTTACATACTGGTCAGAAAGTAACAGATGCTTTATCATCGTTTATCCCCATCGATAAATACGATCATACCAGCACACAGCATAACATAGCTTGCGGAAAAATGAAAACTTTGACAATATTTTGACTTGACAGATTGTTACCTATGGTAAGTCTACTGATGAGGACAAGAAATGATTAAAGAGGATTGTGAAGCGCCGCTAAAATCGCGTAGCTGTCAAAAAAATATCCATACAAATTTAGCTCCAGGTGTTAACGTTTCTCACCCCCTAAATCAAGTCCGATTTCCACGATTTTTGAATATGTTGTAGTTATTATAAAGAACTAGGTCTGTACGTTTCTGTTTTTTGTATTTTAAATTAGTTTCATTCTAAGAAATATATTCGTGTAAAGGAAAACGTACAGACATAGTTTTTCACGATATCTACAACATATTCAAAAATCGTTAAAATCGGACTAGGTTTAAGGGGAGAAAAACGTTTTCGCATTTTGTATGGAAATTTTTAAGATTTTCTCTTAAGATTTTTAGTATAGGTAGGTAACTAACTAAAATGGCACTAAGAAGACATTGAAACAAGTTAGCGTTTTCAGTGTTTATTTAGTTTTTTTTTAGTTTTGAAATACATAAAAATATAATTTATAATAAAAACAAGATTTATGTAACAAAGTTTCAATTTCCGTGGCAGTGACTATGTTATGGCAGTCTTTGAGATCTTTAATTAAGTAAGTATTATCCTTGAACACAAGAAAATGAACCGTTTTGTTATGTAAACATGAATATTACTTAATTATGTTGTCATTATCGATAACATAGTCAAAGCAATGACTTATCGAATACTATTTAGATAGGTATTATAAAAATTGTATAATGTACTCATAGGTTTACTTAAAGTAGAAGGTTCGATGGCGGCCCTTTAGAAAGCAGCAGCTGAAAAAAGAAATCAAAGTCATTGTAGAAGAGAGGCATTCCAGATTCCAGGATTACTAACTAGCAAATTTTGTCCGCGTTTCGTGTATCGCTTTTTACGTCATCTTCTATAACGAGACGAAGAGAACGTACTGAGCGACTAGCGAAAATATAAAATTGTGCTATTCATTCGAGCACACCAGTTTAAAATCTGGTTCACTTTAAAACAAGGAGGCTCAACATGAGTGGGAAAAACGTAATGAAAAATAGTTTTAATAGACATAGGTAACTGGTCAAGATTATTTGTTTTTAGTATAACTAACTCTCAATGAAATAAATGTGTTTTAAGGATAAGTCAAATGCTATAGACAATTATGAATGGTAATGTGTTTTTTTTTTGTAAGTTATGATGAATAGTCAGTTTATGAGTTAATAGTGCTTTTAATGAACACGATTCCGCACTCGGGGATGTCCAAGTATGCGCTGGAACTATGCAGTCTTTGGAAGAAACGAATGAAACTAACTATCATCCAATAACGTAGGTCAGGAGTTTTGTTTTTGAAAAGTACACTGTCAATGCTTGAAGGTTCATAATAATGCAAGGAAAGATATTTGGGTAGAAAATAAGTTCTAAAATGTTGTATGAAACTATTATTTTACTCAAGGAACTACGATGCTCTAAAAGAATATAACAACCATATTACTTGAACATCTCATCGCCAGATACCTGATATTTGTACTTTATAGACTACGCATGAAGGGCATAGTGCAGCTTAGATCTCCCACGGTGAATGCGTCAGCGATCATTAAATCTGTTATGATATAAAAGGACTTGTAACTTACTTAGTACACCGGACAACACAAGACACCTTTAAGCGTTCAATATTATTAATTTGATATCAATGTTTTTTACAGGCAATTAGAGGCCAATTTTTACAGCTTTTTGTCAAGCCGTGGTACGATTAGCAGGCCTATTTACAGCGAGCCACTAACCTAGCGGCCTGATGGGGTGCTTGTCCCAGAGGAAGGTGCGTTTGACGGGCGACAGGTAGGAGTCACGGATGTAGGAGGGGCTGCGGTCCCATCGCGCCATGGGCCTCAGCTCGGGCCAGTCGTACCAGAACGGGTCCCGCGTGATGGCCGAGATCGGCAGGGACGGGCTCGGGTTGAAAATGTCAGCCCAGGGCCGGCGCCGCATCCCTCCGGCGGTGTACAACGGAGCACCTACACCACAGCACGTCAGTCACCTCACAGCTGTACTTCGTCATCGCCCACAAATGTTACAAGCCACATACATGACGTACACTGCATGCTTAATGCTTATATATCCAATGTATTTCGTGGAAATGATACATAAATATGATCCAATAGTCAATGTTTTTTAAGTGACTTTAAAATGACGGGCTCTTACGGCTATTGTAAGTGACACATGCATCATGCTTGCAGTTATTATGCTGATCGAAGATTTTTTGTCGAAGAACATATACACTCGAAGAGTAATATGACAGATAACGGCACAGAAGGAATAGATTTGTGAATGTGGAAGTCTCAATTTCTCATTCACTAGAGTACTCAACAGCCCCTAACTACTGGAAATGGAAGCGAACTCAATCTATCTACTTATTGGGGCTGGTTGACTGTTTGTTGCCTGTCTGGGAGCGACCAGAGAGGGTTCTGACGAGGTACAGTGTCGGTGGCCGGCGCCCTTACCGTCGGCGTCGTAAGCGACTTCACAGTCCCGCGGGGGGCTGATGCGGGGCTTCACGGGCGTGGGCGACATCCCTCGGAGCGACCGGTCAAATCCCGCCCATTTTTCGGCTTCAGCGAAAAAGGGATCCGATTTGAACGCATCCGATCCTTCATACCAAGTCTTACAATCAGTACCATCAGAATATCACTGGCTCAGAGACACGGAAAGGGAACGGGAATGTATTTTCTATCCAATGTTTTACGAAAACATGGGCATTATAAATGCTTATTCAAAATGGAAACAGAAATCCAAAAGTATAACCAAACTTTTCTAGTAAGATTCTAATGATCATCTAACTATGAATTTTCAGAGTGTAGTTGTTCTTATAAGAATGTAGAATGTGAATTGCCTTGCATATTTACAATGCAGTTTTCATGCATGTGCTGGATATTACGTAATACTAAATGAAGGGATCTCTTCCTGTGTAGTAGCCATCCTGTTCGTGTTTAAATTGTTACTTAACAATAATCAGAAGGTTCTATTCTACTAAATCAAAACACGAGTTGGTCTTTTATGTTTTAATACAAATTCGCATCGGGTTAGTTAACGAAATAAAATTTTGTACTATAGAGTAAATTTAAGCTGTATGTACATAAACAATCATCTAAACAGTAAGTATTTGATGTAATGAGTACTTAATTCTGATTTGTTAATTTATAACCTACATTGACAACATGAATAATTTTACAGTGATAAATACAAAATAATTTAGAATTTGGCTCTCTAACCGAGTTACATTTCAAATAAAACAATATTTATGATATTAACAGATGTTTTGTTTGTTGGCAAGTAAATATAGATCATTATTTCAGGTACTAACCAAATAGTAAACATAACTCTAATAAGTTAGGAGGACGTCACGTTCAACTCAAATTAGATTCAATGGTGATCGAACCTGACAGGTGAACGATGTCTCTTTTCGGCATTATCAATAAACTGATTCCACATCATGCGCTCCCGACACATCGGACTAGAAATTCCCATAATTTATAATACCTATGCATAGCTAATGAGAAATTGCGCCATGTTTGTATCACAGCCTATAATGTGGATCAGAAGCTTAGCGACAGCTGGCCTGTTTGTAATTTACTAAAACAATCAGTCTTTCTGAGACACCAAGGAAAGACTTGGCAGATATATCTTGCAACAAACGAACAGACTAGCTGAAGCGGCACTTACTCTAATGACCGCTCCACACGTTACCCACGAGGCCGGAGCTGGCTGGATGGAAAGCCTTTACGACTTCCATGAGAAACTTTATTAAAAGCAACTTTCATCTGTTCGGAGCGACGCCACCGAGGGTCTCGCGTGAAGCGAAAGTGACTTATCCTAAGGGCGTATCGTGCATATGGTTTTAGTATTTACCTGTTCCCCAGTGAGGCTTGTTATCGGGTTCATATTCGATTCCTTTGAGGCTCCTGGGCGCCAGGGGGGTGCTCGTGACGGGGCTGCCTAGGTCGGAGATAGGGTACGCGCGGTCCTTGAGGTAGAGGCCGTAGCGCGAGGGGTACAGGCGGTCGATGGCGGCCAGGCGGTCGAGGTGGTCCTGCCACGCCTTGTGCGCGTCGAACGGGTCCACGCCGCGGCGCATGCGCTGGGGCACGTGGTACACTGCGCAACCACAAACACTTAATCACACAGAATCCACTACCGCTGACAGAAAATAGAAGGTCGACTCAACACACACTCAATCCGTTGAATAGGATATTTCAATAGATATAGATAAAAGAAATAAATATAATAAATCAAGACTCATTTAAGTAGTTTGGAGTAAGTATAGAGTACACACAATAAATTGTCATACCATTTTTATATGGATGTATAATTTGTTAAAATTATCGGGCGTTAGTAAGGTACCACAGCGAAAGCGTTAGATTAAATGAAAATGATTTTATTTAACGTAAATATATACAGATCGTAGAACTCACCTCTTTATTACATCCGTGGAAAGTATACAATGAATGGAGGGCTTATAATAAAAATATTTACATACATAAAAGGGATAAACATCGATAGACAAAATGCGTCGCCTGACAAATGCTAGAAGATCGGTAGAATATAAACAGTGAAGTCGATATAACATACATGGATTAATGTGTGGAGTGATGTTATAGTATAAGAGGTGATTTCTAATAAATGAGACATGCGATTATTAGCTGTGACAGCCTTAGCATTCCGCAAGTTGCAACCTGCAAGCAAACATCTAATGCCAACATATGTATGTTATCACTGACGGCCCAAAGCGATGGTGTCACGATGATTGTGACGACAAACGAACAGACAACTTGTTTGATCAAGATGCTTACAAAACATTAACAACATAAATAGGTGAGACATTTGTAAATATGAATTTAGATGCAACATTTCATCTATGTGTACATATAATACACTGCGACGATGTAATTTAGATAGTCGAAGTTTTAGTTATGTCTTTTTGTGTTTGTGTTGACTCCATGTAGTGTTATTCGATCCTTCTAAAAATTTCTATCTTCGAGCCTCCGACAGGGTTCACGTCAATATAAGATTCCCAGCGATTTATTTATAAAAGTTTATTACAAAGTAAATTAACAGCAGAATAACCCGCAAAGTAAAAGAGGACTACCTCATATTATAATGATCTTACAAGTAAAAGCCACATCGTTAAGCGATGAAATAAATGAATGTTGAGTTGATTTCAATTAAGAAGTTGATTCCAATTCAAGATGTGGTCACAAAAATGACAACAACTAGAGTGGCGCAGCGACCGTGAAAGATGTTCCGAATTATAATATAACTGGCTGTAGATGTTTATGCTGAAACAATTAAAGTTAAATGCCAATGTGTTCCAATGTCGCATTGTTAGAAGGTGTACCTACGGCGGAACTTCGGTTAGTACCACAAGCACGCCGCGCGGGCTGACAATCAAGCTCTTTGTACAGGTTAGCATGTTTGCTCTTATCTTAAGTTTACATTCAATCATATCTAGTTATGTCAGTGTAAGAATTTCAGCGGACATAAATGTTAGATCGATTTTGCGTTGATGCCAAACGCTAATGTTAATGAGATGCTCCTGCCAATCATTTATCGACTTCTTAGGTATCGGAAACGGGTTATCGTTCATCACATCAGCACAATCTATTCTTGTGTTGGAGTGTTTACAATACGCGATCGACCTTTAGCTCAGGCAACAATCGTTTACATCGCAATCGTAGATCGAGTGACGAGGGGAAAATTTTCCGCACGCAGCTCAAGAATTCAAGCTATTGATTCAACTGTCTGATATATGAGGAAATTGGAATCAGTTCAACATCTCCCGGTTGACCGTTGACCGAGTATAAATTGATGCTGTTAAATATTAGGAAATCAAGAATGATTGGCAAGCTTTGTGTAATGTTGTGTTTTATCTACATGTGTGTGTGCTGCTTTAGCTTAAGCACTCGCATAACTTGCTGTAAAAAATGTATTGCCCTCTCTAGCTGGTCTAAAGAGGTTGAACATCAAGTAAGAGCAAGTTGTGCCAGCAGTTATGATCATGTACTGACCTGGCCTGTATCGGTCGAGGGAGCGAGGGTAATTGTGGGCGTAGATGGCGCGCGGAGAGTATCCATACGTCTCACGGTGGACCGGCAGGTAGCGGTAGCCAGGCACGGAGATGCGCTCAGCAGCGCCCACGGGGTCATCGTAGATGGACTTGGTGTAGGGGTATGACAACTCCGGGAAGACGCTGCGGCGAGAAGGCCTGTACCTCTCCTCGGCTCTGATGTCCTCCGATCCTGGGGTCAAATGGGGTGGTTAGTGCTCAGTGTCTAAATACTAATATGATTTCGAACGTTGGGTGACAGAGAAAGTTATTTAATTTAGTTATTTATACCTTTGCCCGTAGGTTAGTCATTTAAATTTAAATGCTAGACTATAGATTCTAAAGTGCTTTCTAATTATTAGATACTGGCTCTTTCTTCTCGCTCGAAAAAGTCCGGGTAGATAGCTCTTTACTATTTGCTAAGCTTTCAAAGTGTTTACCTTTTGAATGGGACCAGACTGAAGACAATGTATCATTAGAGAGGAGCTAAATAACTGATAAAAAATCTTAAGGTTATAATTTTGAAGACGTAAAGGACAGAAAGTTATAGCTTACCTTTAAGAGATCGGACGAAGGATTGCCAGAATCTGGCTTTCTTCGATGCCGTCTCATTTCTGCCAATCATCTCTAAATGGCTTTTAAACATCTTGATGGTTTATGTCGAGCTCGTATTCTGAGAAAAATAGAAAACACCGTTGAGATTGATCTACATCTTCTGATCTTATCGTCATCTACCATCTGTGTTAGGTTTTCTATCGTTAACCTTGTGTGAGTTATCTACGTAGAAGTGTCCAGGTGACATAATTGAATACAATAGCGTGCTCGTTTCTCGTAAATAGAGCAGTGACGTGTGGAAGGAGTATCGCAGGCCGCAAATAGCCGCTCGCCGCGGCGTGTACTTGGGCCGCCGCCAACTCGCTCGGGAGAAACTTGAAAACGCCCGTTTTTACGAATGTCTGCTCGTCGCCAGCTATTTTCGAGATTGTCGCGACCTTGTTGCGAGTTTCGCCGGCAAGTCAGCGGCCTGCCGCAATTTCGATTACGCAAGCTCCAGTTTTAGGCCGATGACAAATGAATAGGATTTTTCAATCTGTTTTTCAATTTATCTTGGGAGAGAGTGATTATACCTTGAAGTTTTAGTAATCGTGTCCTAATAAGAATACACTAAACAAATATCTGCACTCCTGGTTACTAACTAGTTAACTAGAGTAAAGGAATTGGAGGCGCTAAGCGATTAGTTAGATGGAGTAAACGTATTGTTATGCCGTTACTTGTTAGGCCCACTGAACCACTAATAACACTATAAAACCAGGTAAGTAGTTAATTACTAATATCCTGGGTACAAAATATAATACTACACATAATCAAGTATCGTACACGGATAATCCCCTTTGCTATGGGTTCTAGACAATCTTATCTTTTAAATGATTGTCATCAAAACTAAACGATTGGCATTTGTTAATATATACTAATATTATAAAGAGAGAGTACGAATTTTGTAAGTTTGTGTGTTACCTGTCGAATACACACAAACTTAAAAAATTCGTACTGTCTGGAACCACGGATCCTATTCGAAAAATTATTTCATTTGAAAGGTACTACATTATTCCACATGGACATAGGCAATTTTTTATTGGTTTAACCGAAGTTAAGCCCCGGCATGATAGTGTTAAATAAAGCATTAACTTCAAGCTATTTTGTTTATTAACGCGTAACACCTTTCAGTGTCTAAACATAATTAATTCTCATTTGTTTACGCCTCACGTCACGCGAATGCACGGATTCATAGAGCCATAAAAGTGTTTATCTTTACGGAAATACCCGCGAAATGTGCAGTTATTTCACCCACGAGAGAATGTTCTAGCGGACGTCAATGGTTCAAATATAGAACGGTAACCATTCATCAGTGCTTCAAGTCAAGCGATTCGATAGATGGTCTGGAATGCATCCAGTGGATGCTCTTGAAGCCTATACGTAGGTGTGCGTAGGCATCTGACGCACCGTTGAAGAAGCCAATATTTATCTATACTAAACTGAGAATTGAAAGCGAAATTGAAGCGCTTCAAATATTTATGAATGATAGTGGTATAGAGAGCGACATTCATAATTTACAGAAATGCGAGGCGTAGCATCTGCGATGGCGCTACGCCGTTGCTACGGTTTCGGGGCTCTACGCTTTACTGCCTTCGTGCTTTAGGACAGTATTTACCTTACAAAGGGTTTGATGTTATTGAAAATGCTTTTTTTTTTATTAAATGTTAGTGATAACTAATTTTTAGAAATTTTATTCTAACCTATGTTTGAGTTTACTTCGTTATCTTTACATAGTATAAAATAAAGTCGCTTTCTGCGTCTGTCTGTCTGTCTGTCTGTCTGTCTATCTGTCTGTCTGTCTGTCTGTCACGGAAGGTTTTTATGTATAATCATTCTGGTCTATAAACGGGGGTTACAGGAAATACATAAACCGGAGCGAAGCGGAGCGGGTGCTAGTATAAAATTAAGTAATAAGTAACTCTACTAACACCGGTTGCCCTTAGTACCTACTTATGAACGAAATGTCTTTCAACGATAATAATAAACTGTCTGAAGAGTCACCACGATACATCAACACTTCCTTCTTTATGCGACTCATTGTCTAATTAATCACCATTATTTTTGTTCAAGAACGAAGGCCAATGTCGAATATGTTTTTAAAACGCGGCGGCGATCGCTTCTTTCTCGATTAGCATAGCCCGTTTTTTACCCGATTAACCCAGAAGGAGGGTAATGTTTTTCGCGCGTATGTATGCAGGTATGTCCGTTTCATTGTGACCTCCTGTAGCCTAAACGGCTTGAACGATTTTGAAGAGTGAGGTGTCGTTAGATTCACCTTGGTTGTGGGAGTGAGATAGGCTATAATATTTTAATCGACGTAATAAGGATAAAAAGAACAATGACATTTTAAAAAAAATATGTTGACGACCGATATCAAAAAATGCTGTCTGGTTTTTTTAAGCTTGTTTTCCATTAGTTATTACATTTTTAGGTAAATTTTTCACCCGTACTTTTATATGATACTGTCTTTCCTAGGGTTGGTTTTACCTTTACAGTTATCATAAAATTGACGTTTAAAATTAATTAAAAAATTAGGGTCCCGTACTTGATGACCAACAATCACCAAACTACAAATGCATAACTATCTGTTTACTTCTTATTCGTGTTTTAATTCATAAAACAATCTAAAATGGCTTAAATCGAAAAAAAACCATTTGAAATTATCAAATAACAAGCAACTTCCTATCAGTCTGTGTCTAGGTTACCCTAACGCCCCCCCTGAAAGTGAAAAACATCTGTTTTTAATCACCCATCACTCTCTTCTTACATGTGTTTTAACGCCTTTTTGATAGCTAATGTTTTATTTATTTATTTTTTATCGTTATCTACTTACTAGAAGAAAAGATATTGTGAAACGGTTACGAAAATACACAAGCGCGTTGATTTGGCGGCTCGCAAATTTGGCGCGCGCGGAGGGCGCCCGAAATAGCGCGCGGATCGGATTCTCAGCATGGCCACAGGTGCATTGATACCTGATATCAGGCGGCACGGGACACAGGGCCACGCGGGGCATAGGGCCCTTCGAGATATAAGGCCGTTTGAGATACGAGGGTACCAGAAACATCGGACATGTAAGGAATCAAAACATGGCATGGGTTGTGTTAACGTCACTGATGGATTTATATAATAATCGGCTTAGCTTTTCTACATTAAAAATATAAAAAAATAGTTGAAACTGTTAGAATATTGAAATACCTACATATTTGTACATTTATTCAAGAAATTTAAAAACCTAAACGCACTTTTAGCAACGCGTTTGTAAACCAAACCAGAACGAGAAGCAACATAACAAAACTTTTTTTAATTAACTTTTTCACTGCTATTTCCGCGGACGCTAAAACTTAAAAAAATCGCACTGGAGCCACTGAAACTTACGTGCCGCTGAATCTTAAGTTAACCTGAATTTAACACTTAAGGGTTAGCGCTCATTAGGTAACGCACTCCTTACCGATATTAAATGGTCGTAATTATTGTAGTGTATTCGTTGACGAGCCGACGTCGAGTGTCGGACCGGGGCAGGCGCGCACTGCCGCCCAGCCGCCCGCCGCCCAGCGCCGGCCGCCCGCCCCGGCCCCCGCCCGCCCAACTCGCCAAGGCTGAACCTTCACTTCTAGCGATTGAACTGACCACTACTAAGCTGGATTAACACACGGATTAAAGGCAGCGTGTAGTCATTCAACGTCTCATACGAAAGCTTTGGAAAGATTGTATAATAAATCCTAGTCTACGTTACAAATTGAAATTTAGCTTCTTATACTTGCAACTATTTAGAACAAAATATACTAACTACAGTAAAACTGGAATAGAAATACTGACCGTAAATCTTCGAACATTATACTCGCTATAACAATAACCGATAAATTTAAATGCAGTTGAATTTAATCAAAAATATACTATTATTTAATTACCTTCCCAAAATCCAAACAATTATCATTGACCTTTCAAAAGTTACTGTAAAAAAAATGCATACTGTACTAAATTTCCATCAATTTCTACTTTTTGAAATAACGAATTACACTTATTAAAACAATTTATCGCTACTTCTTAAACCCTAGCCTTACAATGAAAACAAGAGTAAAATTGACCACTATACATTTAGCATCTGCACATTAACAAAACTATTATACCGTCTGGTATTAAATAACCTTCAAAATCCGCATAAAAACTCTATCGCCACATTCTTTGATGTTTGGAGTGGAAAAATAATAAAGAGAATCTTCTGACATGACCTTTTCCTGGCCTTGTGGCTATAACGCGGAAACCAGCGTTGTCTCACAAAAGACGACTAGAATTAGACGCAAGCCACCATCCTTGGCACTAATTTATTGAATTCAGTCGTCATGTCAACAGCAATACACATTGTACGAGTGACAAGAGTCTTGAGTCTATCTATGAAAAACTTTTACCGTTCAAACATTTGAGAAAATTAAACTGAAAACGTCGTTTCAACAGTTTGCTATGTTCCACCCTAGAGTTAGAGTAACTCGGGTTTAGTTATCGTAAACTGTCAACCTAGAAGCTTCGTCCACAGCGTAATTAAGACTAGTGGTAGCACTTTCCTTGGCAATCATGACCTGCCAAGCAACACTTTTGGCAAAAAGAGAAGGTTGGAAATAATTAGCAACCGTACAAATAACGAAGTTGAAAAAGTTTTGCGACGAAAATTACTCTTACAATTCTGTGGCTTATTTTCGTCGCACGACGGCGAAATTCATAGAAAAATAATTACGTAAGTTATGATGTCCAACTTTTTAATCCCATTTATCACTCATTTTACCCATAGCTATATTTGGGTTTAAGTTGACGACCAGTCGCGTTTTCTGAGCCCCACATACAAATATTAACGAATAGAGCTCTCTCCTCGCTGTGCATTTATTTTAAAATAGATAGTAATGTCTATTATACATTCGGCAACACACTATATGAAACATATTGGTACAGTCACGATCTTTTTAACAGTGAAACATATTTAATGATGGCTAAAAGTCAAAATAGAATAAAATAAATATCAGGGGACAAGGTCACCAAAATTGACCTAGTACCAAACTAAGCTCTGGGCTTGTACTATTGGTGAACGATAAACATACTTATATGGAGAAATACATACTTAACACTTTCATTGCCAAGGTCTCTGATTTTCATACAAAATGGACTCGCCTAGTGGGTCGGCGGCAATGAAAGTGCTACATAGAAAACATCCAAGAATCGGAAACAAATACTTGCGCTTATCACACACATATCTGGCCTTACCGGGATTTGAACCGGGGACCGCTAGCTTCGAAGTGACCCTGTCACTACCAATTAGGCCAACCTGTCGTCAAAATAAAATAATTTTGTTTCGTTGGTATGGCAATTCTACCCAGTTGATTGCTCGTGCAAATTTGATCGACCTTATTTATAAGCAAATAAGGGCTATCACTGGTAACTCTGGTTACACAAAGCACGTGAGTGGAGCGTTTTATACAGAGGTTGGTAGATCTTCCTCTAACTACTCTGCGGCCGCCCACGAGCATCGCTCCCGGACGCGATACGTCTACATTTCACACTCGCACTTTTATCCCACCATCACACTTCTCAATAACAAACAAGACGCGGTCCGTAACGAAACATGGCGTCACACACATGTGTCAATTTACGAGATGTTTTCCACATCCAGTATATTTCAAAATTATGTGATTTACTTTTAAACAACGTTATACGTAACATTACACGTTGGTATGCGAATTTGCATGCTAGAAATTATTATTTGTTATAATGTGAGTTTTAAACTAAAATTAACCTCCTTATTTTCAAAAGTCAAGGAATTCCTTGTATGTTGTATACTGAACGCTCACATATATGTATACTTACGCAAAAATATATCCATGAAAAACAAAAAAGTTTCGATTTTTTATTTAAAATGGCTAAGTCATATAGAAACTCATCAAACGAATCATTGTTTGATAAATAAATAAACTTTGAAACTTTGAACATTACAGAATCCGACCCAGCAGGCCTTTCGCGTAACAACACTCGCAATCACAATCGTTTTCATTTTGAAAATCGAAGGCTTGTCTGCATACAAAATGAAACCAATTGATTTGTTTTGAAGCCGATCGCGATTGCGAGTGAGTTACGCGAAAGGCCTGCGGACCAGCATTACAAACAAATTCTGCAAAACACGTGCACAACAACGCAAAATTCTACTGTTTACGCTCCTCTTATTCCTATTAATAGTCACATTCGCATGAAGTAACCATTTAAGTACCGTTATAAATCCCATTAGTCCGGCTACAACCACTCAAATATGTAAATAACCGTCTCCTACGCATGATAGTGCACCGAGCATGCCAAGAATAGTCACCGTTTCACCTGAAAGCCGATCCAAGTTCACGGATGACTCACCTGGCATTCCAACAGTGCGTCATGGTTGTCTACGTAAAGGTTCAGTGGTAATCCTTCGGCTTTTGGCAAGGCTCTCTGACGGGCAACCCCAGGGAATCTAGATCAAGATTCTAAAAAAAAAAACTGGTTTTATGTCAAATGGAAGCAAGACACTCTCCAGAGACATCAATCACATGTAAAGTAAATGTTTAAACACATATCAGTGATACTTTTGTCAGTACAGACACAATTAAATAATAAGCAGAGTTAGATAGACCTTCTTCATCTCACGGCCTACTAACCTTTTTCCCAGATATTTCAGAAATAGATTCTGAAATACGCATCCACAGAATTACGTTACATGTTGACATTACTAATTATCTTGGTGAATTTAGTTAACCTAATTAAGAACGCCTAACTAACGAGAAACTTTAGAACATTCTTCCATTAACTTATCTCTAACATATATTTTTTTATGCACGACAGAAATGAGCACAAATAAAAAAATTAACACAGTTTTCGATATTTCCGATTTTTATGCCTCATCATGTGGTATTTGATCTTTTAACCCAATTTAGGTAATATAAACATAGAATGAGCTCTGGAACTAACCGGCACCATGAGTCAATTTTCTGAAAAATCAAAAAATTCAGCCCTCATTCGTCTCTGATCGTAATAATCGAAAAAAGGTAAAATCAGGTAGCTGATTAAAATTACTTATTGTTTTTTATACCGTTGACTGAGTTACGGAGATGGTAACAGCGAGGCATGGCCAGGTTTAGCTAGTAGTTTGAATAATTATGCGCATGCATGCCATTTCAAAACCCATAAAACAATATTTTTGAAGTCTAAAATAATGTCTAATAAATTGTTAGTTGTACGTCAAAGTTTTTGATAAAGCACCGGATGTTATCGTTATTCTGATTTATGACGAGAGAATAAATGTCGCTTCATATTATTTGATAAACCTTTTATTTCTGACGGGCAAGGTCGACACCATTGGTCGGACAACCTTCGCGTCAACCTCTAATGGCTCTTGTTATTTCCAGGAATATAATTTACTAAAACGTGACAGAGTCGAGGACAAGGCGGCCCTGTGTTTATTTTTTATTTAATAGGTACTTTTATTACCAGGTTCTCTGATTTGAATCGATGGCTTGTATTTGGCTCTGAAATTAGGGTACAGTCGGCCAAAATGTCTACCACCCTACGGTTGAAGTTCATTTGCTCGTCATGATACAACAAGTTCGATTTTCCCTTGCAATAATATTATGACAGTGACAAGTGTCAACCTTAGCGATAATTAGGTCTCACAGAAACTTTGTCAAAACTGGTAGACCACTTTCTTGGCCGACCGTACTACGTATGCCATTTCTCAGCAAGGTTTGTGTATTATTCGAATACTACAAGTTATATACTACGTTTAACACGTTTTAATTGCTAGTTTACAAGTTTTACGAATACCAAATTTCGAATTTAGGTTCAGCGGTTTTGGCTGTTCTCTCTCCGTCAGTCAGTCAATTTCGGAAACGATTTATGTGTATTGATAGATAGGGATTTGTCTTACAAACGAAAGAAAGAAATTTACAAGTTTAATTAAAGCTATTTTTGAAATTAACGTTATAAAACGAAAGCTCGTCGGTATTTACATTTCTTTGTTACATAGTATTACGTATTGGAATCTGTGCCGTCGGGACACAAGAACACGTACAAGTTGATATTTTTACCCTGAAAAATACGTTTTATCGAATTTTGGCTCACGATCAAATTGTATAAAAATAGTGTTCTGTATCTCAAGAACTGACTTTTGAATTAGCAAATTCCAATGAAACAAATATCATTTCCTTTGTCGCATTAAAAATGACCTGTTTATATAATTTAATTAAATAATCCAGATTACTGTTTTGCACATATTTTTACTGTTCTTTGCGCTTTCTTTTAACCACGGGCTTAGGGTCTTTGTTAGATCAGTAGTTAAACTAACTAATTGTTAAAATTTTAAAAAAGAATGGAAAATTTGACACATTTCCTTGAGATTTTAACAATTCTAATTGTTATTACAAATATAATTTTAACAATTATAAGTACGTTTTTTGACCATTAGTTAGTTTAACTACCGATCAAACAACAGGCCATTAGTAATCAAACCTTTTTGATATTCTGATCAACAGAGACAATATCAGACATTTATTTAAACGGATCAAAACAATCACCCGTAGACAATTCATCTCGAATGAAACTTCATCTGCATTGGCACGAGAATTAGAGTGCAGTGCATATCACATAAATACTTTACTACCAAAAAAGGGTATGCTCCGACTGTTTGCTGTGCGAAATCACCTACGATTCGGTATGGGATTCTAAATGTAAACATGACCGGACACTGCGGACACTGGACGTAAAACGTGACGCTGATGTCACGTCAGCTCCAACTCCTCACGTGTAGTGAGTCGTGCTGTTGCCGATCGCTATAATCGCACGCAACACTATTCCTTCTATGACTATGACGCGGGTCGAGCTAGCCAAAACAGCACTTGTATTTTTAGACCAGTATCTGTGTACCCATCTTGAATGTTCGATTTATGAGGCGATACAATTAATGTGGGCCGAACCATCGATTGATATTTATTGTTAATAGATCGTTGTATTTGTTAACCTGTATAGAGTCATTCATCATGAGTTTTGGCTAGGCCTACTATGCAGCTGCGCAGACCATTGTTGTAGAATGTTATAATTATAAGTAACATAGTGTTTCGTCCAATTAATTCACTATAGTATTAAACATATTAATTAGGCTTGACTCTGACACAAAGCCGTCGCGCTCAGAGCTACGCAGTCCTATTTTGAACCTGTAAATTGTAGTCTTCTTACTTATGTTGTCCTTCTTTCTTTGCCGTAAGATTAATCGCATTTGGCTCAAGCGAATAACAAGATCGTAACTTGCTCTTTAAGATCCGGGACTTGCGGCTTGGTTTATGGTTCACTGGTATTATGTAACTTCACGCAGATATTATCCGAAATTAGAATCAACTGTTCGCGTAATTATTATATCTCATTAGCTCATAAATAGATGGAGTACTTTTATAAAACAAGGTAAAGTTAAACACTTTTCTATAGATACTATAGTACCTATACTTTCTAGGTGGTCCCATTGTTACCAAATCTGAATCTGATTAGGGAATCCTTGAGGAATTGAGGGAACTCCTCAAATATTATGGGCATACATAGCGATTTTAGTAACAAGTCCAGCATTTGCATTCAGAAAGTATCATTTGGTGAAATAGAACTGATGATTAAGACCACAGATGGCCACCGGAACTCCTCAACGATACCTAATTCAAGGGTGGCGATAAGATATCTCGGTTAAAAGATAGTTGAGCGACTATAACGAAGAAAATTTAATTGTTTAAATATGACTATGACTTTCCCGCGGCGTTGCTTGTAGCCAGCTTGAAATGTCTTGAAGTTTCATATCAACCAAGAAGTGGGCTACATAACAGCTTATTATGATGACTAAAAAGTATAAAATAAAATAAGTTTTTTTTGTAACGTTTTTTTTGTTTTTTAATTAAACTTGTGTATACAAAATCACTAAGGAACGACTTATTCGCCATTAACTAACTTTGAGACCGGCCGATAGAAGCTGGCAGGTGCATTATGTAAACGTAAACAGGCAAATAATGTCTAAAGTGGTATTAACAGTATCTATAACCACGGGAGCCTGCATGCATTCGGCAAATAGACAGAGTGCATAAAGATTTTATTATCAATAAATACATGTTTAGTGCCAGTGCTATCGGCCGTAAATCCTCAGAGCTATGCGGATGCCAGGCCAGCAATTCATGGAACTGTCTTGTAGCTGCAAAAGCAAGTAATTATCTGCTATTTGTAATGGAGGCGAGTGTGCAATATGTTTGTGTGATGACAGACGCTAACAAATAAAGGAAGCGGAGAAGGATGAATCTCAAAATATCGTACGCAATTGAAATGTGAGAGAGAACAAGTTAGTTGCTAAGTATTATGAATTATGTATTTCATTAACCATCATGGACAACTTTTCTTCATCGCACACCTAGCTACTTTTGCCTCGACTAAAATACATCTCTGCGTTTTGAAATCTGAATGCTATTAAAGGAATAATCAATTCGGGTTATTTCCAATTTGTTACCAATGGTAACAGCTGGGATTTTTTTTCCTCATCTTTTACCACTAAAGTACTCGGTGGTAACCACTGGGAATATTTTTCCCATTTGTTACCACTAAAATATTTGGTGATAATGATAACTACTGGGAAAAAAAACCTAGTAGTTAGTGGTAACAGTTGGGAATTTTTATTCCCATTCGTTACTTACCACTCGTAAAAGATGAGGAAAGAAATCCCTAATGTGGTACCAGTGGTAACAAATTGGTGGTAACAGGTATACCCAATCAATTCAAAAATTTTGATTGCAATCAAGGGATGGTGATTTAATGCACTGGCATTAGTAAAATCTTTTACCTTCTATCGAGTAAATTAACGCATCGCCATGGAGAAAAAAATTATGGACATTGGTTAAAGCGCCCTGTGTCCGTATTTATTACTAAAATTTGATACTAAGTTGATATTGACGTTGACTTTCATATCATGGCATTGTGGCATACTATGCCACATATGCATAGCACATATGCATATGCTATGGCTTTTTAGGTTTTAGGTTAACCAACACATTAGTAGGTTATTAAACCTCCTTAAATAAACCTAAAGCAAGTATTCGAATATTGTTTACAAACAATAAAAAGTCGTTGTCATAGCGACCGCATCAATGAAACGCCGCGGTATGGCGGGCTGTTTGTTTTTGGCTGGTTTTGGCACGGCGGCGGGCACGTTTTAGATATTTGAGAATAGCGGTGACGAAACGTGTCATAGCGTAGAGTTGTACGCTCTTGATAATATTATGCTAGTTTACGTCAAATGATGGATTTAATTTTACTACCGTGAATGTATTATTATATGTTGTTTATGCCTCGTGCGAAAGTTTCAGATCGTTTCATGTTAACTTACACTTTAAAGGTCTTCATATTGAGCGACTTTGCCGCGCAGCTTAGCAGCCCGCACCATTAATTTTGCACCGCATAAAAAAAAACAAAATTAACCGTTTTAAGAATCTGAGTAAATCAATTCGTTTTGATTTTACGTGACTTTTTTAAACTACTTAACAAATATCTTAAGATTCGGACACGTTGATGTCTTTTACATGTAGTTATGTATACCCTAAACGTGAAATCTTAAACACACGCAATAGGGTATTTGCCTGATATTAAATTTCATATATTACGTAGTATGATAAAATAATTCATAATCAAATTTGAAATTGGTAATAAAATAAAAAACGTTATAGCCTTTTAAAGTTTTTTGTCTATCTCTCACGAAACGATGTTTAGCGTGTAATTCATATGGCGGTTTAGTAATATGACGTCATATTACTGTATTTTCCTCTTTGTCTAAAAGCAAGTTTTAAACATTTTTATCTTTCTTATTTTTAAAGATATTTAAATAGTATTTGTACTAAGCTATTCGGAAGGTAAAAAAGCTTCAATTTAAATACTAATAAAAAAGTAGGCAAATACCCTATTCAACGAAAAAAGCATACAGGGTGTAACAGGAGGAGTGGATCAAACGAAGCAGATCGATAGAGGATGGCAAGATCTATCGATTTCACCCCATATGTATGTTCAGCGATTTTCTACTATTCCAAAGTTATTTAAGGTTTTGTAAAATTTTACTAACACCTTATGTTACCACCTATATTTGCTAATTTAATCTAAACAATTGAATTTATAGCTATCTGGTCTGGAGTATAAAAAATTACGAACTTTCGACGCTGTTTAGTAAACCAAAATTCACAAAACATTTTTTTCTGGTAACTATTCTAAAAACTGCGCTAATTTTAATGACGAATCTCCTGTACAAAATTTATTGTATTTGGTTAACAGGAAAATGTAAAAACAAAATGAAGTATCACAAGAGAGACATTAACGAACCCCCTTAACTGAAATCTTATGATTGCAGCTAAGTCAAAGTGATAGCTAGACAGTTGAAATTTTCACAGATGATGTTTATCTGTTGCCGCTATAAAGACAAATACTAAAAACAGAATAAAATAAATATTTAAGTGGGGCTCCCATACAACAAACGTGATAGTTTTGTCGTTTTTTGCTCGAAGGTTATAATATAGTGTCTGATGTTTTGTATAGATTATGGTATGGAACCCTTCGTGTGCGAGTCCGACTCGCACTTGGCCGGTTTTTCCTATATAATATATTTCCTATAGGTATATCCTAAAAAATTAAACAATTAGATTAGCGATAAGAGACTTCTAGACGTCATCGTTATGTTCCAATACTCGCACTGCAGACGTATATACGCCTAATTTATGCAAGGCATTGTGAACTTAGTAAACTTTACAAAACAAGTTTCCGAATCTTAAATAAGTTTCCAAAAATACCTATTTGCATTTTTTTTCTGAAAATCGAAAACAAACTGACATCACACGAATAAAATCTTCCATCAACAGAAGAGGTCACATTAAAAATCATAATATGACTAACGGCGCCTTTGATTTAGAACATATAAAACGTAATAAAAATTCTGTTTATCCGGCTCGGCGTGACGCGTGTCGATCGGCGTAGGAGTTCTTGCTGCCAAAATTGTAGATCCCTCATTTCGCTGGTGGAGACGCTGGGATTTAGGTGAAGCGGGGAAAGGCAGTTTGGGTGGCGAAGGTCTCGGATCGCTGGTTTGCGCTGTAACACAATATCGGCCGGCCTTGCCACGAATAGAGCCGCCCACACCGCCCGACTCAATGTTAGTTAGTTTTCTTTATCTCCGCTGGCTTATAAAAACCTGTACGCTGCTTTTTTGAGTATGGTTACAGCTTCATTATGTAATTTGATGTTTAGTTAAGGTTTGGTATTGAACTAGATAAACTATAATTTGGTAACAAACCATAATTTCTCAAGTAAGTTTTGTTTTTTATTATGTTTCTTTCTCTATACACATCTTACCGTGCTTAAAGATAAATTATCATTAAGACAGGCGACAAACGTGAGAGTGTACTATAATTTTTTATAGTTAAAACATGCTGTAGCTTATATTTTTATTAACCTGAATTTAGTTTTTGTAAAACTTTATTTCGATATACATCATCGGTATTCCTTAAAAGGGGAAAATGTAACATATTCGTAGCTCGTAGCACGTGCTACGACAATATGGCCTTTTAAAATTCTACGAAATAACAAGCATACATGTATGTTATTTGTTGCAATGTTGTGTACGCTGAGAATTACTGAAATAAATTGAGGTGCATCGTTGGACGTCGCATAAAGTGGAAAATTGGGTCACATTGAGATTACTGCTACTTGACCTTGGCCACTCTTCAAGAGGGGATTTCACATTTCTAGAGATATTATTAATTATTATAGACTGGATGATTAATTTGACGAATTGATAAAGTAACAGATGAGAAGCAAATGTGCAATCATAGCTGCCTATTAACCTGCGTAAGTCTGCATCAATCAACAGAGAGTCGCAGGTGTGACGCCGTCAATCAAAAAGAGTTACCAAGAGGAATAACCATTTTGGTTCTATGTTAGAAAACTGAACCCTCACTTCATTGACATCTTTTTTAAGACTTATCACTCGTATCAACTTATCATCAAGTATGTTGTCTAACTTTAAATATGATTAAGTATATTTAAAAAAAACATGCATTTCGTTTCAGAATAGTGTTCAACGGTAAATACGTTTTGGCGAAATATATTTCGTCTAATATAATTTCACAACTAACTTATCGCAGTACTTTTAATTGGCAAACCAATGTTTAGCACATTTTTATTTTGCAATTTTTCATTTGGTCTAATTATCATTTGGCAAAATGTTACATACATATGACAAAACAATGATTTAGCAAACAATTTTACTAAAGCTAATCTGTAGAATGACCACTAGCCAAATTGAAAATAAGCTGTTTGGGAACTGATAAGTGATAGTACTTTGCGATACAATTTTCGCGGATTCATTAGTAAGCCGTGTTCAACGCTAAGAAAGCAGGAACCATTTCTTCTAAAATAACAACTTAAACAGGTTTTATTATGCCATAACATATGCATTAACCTGCGTCGACTCTCAAAACAAACAAATAAATCTTTAAGCATAAAATGGATAAAAAGACCCTCGAGGAAACTTGGAGGCATCCCCTTAGACGTGACAGCTCGAGACGGCTAGAGAGGCCGGAAACACGTCAGTGGTTCGGACAGTTGTAGATGGCGCTACAATAGCAAGTTGCGCAATCCCTCGGCTGCTTCCGCCGGGGTTTCGCATACAAATGGCAACATTACGCATTGTTAAAGCAAACTTTTCCGACATAATGCCAGGGCTCTCGTGCCTCGACCAATTCTCGGCGAGCTTCCGCGCCGCTGACTTATTCTATGAATGTGATTGTATTGAATGCCTTAATTTATTGGCGAAGGAAATAATTGGGCTGTTGAATTTATTTGTTAAACCGATACATTAACCGCATTAGAATACAAAACCTTCTAGCACATGAATTTTATAGTAGGCTAGCAGCTAAATTTTGCGATGATATATGTGCTTTTAACACAGTGACGGAGCTCAAATACTTTATGTAAATAACGAGCAATGCGTTCCGGATATCCCTGGTGGGATTTATAAACCGTCCCAATGAAATTCTCTACTTGAACTTATGAAGCACAAACAGAGAAGTAACTACTTCATTTAATACTATTCAGAGAATGGTCCGATTGTGAGTGTACACTTACTCTTACTTATGTAGAAAATATCATACTTTAAAAACTTTACCGCCATTCAAAAATCATGATAGAGTCATTTCCATAAGCTTGGTAAGTAAGTATTAACTACACACCACCGTCCTCCAGCGCTGCCAAAAGATGAAAGTAATTTCCTTTTCACAGTTTGGCTCCTGGTGTGCGTGTGATTAATCAAGGTAGACACGAGGACGAGGTGCGCGGGCGCGTCGGCAAATGTTTGCCGTGACCGCCCCGCTGTTGGCCCCAACCCCGTTTGGCACCCGCACCTAACAACAAAAGAGGATATAGACAGTAGGCTAGCTCCTCATTCGAAGTTTTAAGTTTTTTTTGTCTTAGGTCTAGTCACCATTAGACCTTCTGCAAGTTTCATCCGGGTCGCTAGCATCTTGCCCTTTTGAACATTCGACCATCTAGCAGCAGTTTTAGCATTGTTATGTGCCGATGTAGGGTATACAACCGGTAAAATACACACATCAAAAATGTCCAAGGATCAAAACATCCCTATAGGGATAACTTGATCTTAGACATTTTTGCTGTGTGTAATTAGCATAGAATTCCATAAATTCCATTATACCCATCATAGCATCACAGGGTTGGTGACGCATTGCAACATTAGAGCTATATTATTAGGGACCACCTTAAAACCCCGATTTTTTTCCGATTATTTATTTGTCCGTTTTTTCATTTTTCCGAACGCTTTGTTATGATGAAGCTATAGATTAAATGCATAACTCAATTGCTGCAGGTAAGTTAGGTTAGGTTAGTATTAATTTATTATAAGAGATATCAAAAAATTAAGTCGTCTATCAAAAAAATGCATTGGGAATTATGAAAATTCATAATTTTGATCAATTCGGAATTAAGACTCTTCTGAATTATGTAGTGTAACCGTTATATTAATAAAATGATATTGAGTTATGTATAATTCCTTTCCGTATCAATAATATATGGCAAAGCAATATGTATTATTCATAGAAAACTGTAATTTGTAACGAGACTTAACGGCAGTTCACTTTTAAAGATTTTTAAATTTATCAGAAACGGCTGTTATGAAATTCTAAACTATATTAAAGCGAAAGAATTCCTCTGGCTCTCCGGGCCCTTTAGAATAAAGTGGCCCATTGTACTCATGCTAATTTCAATGTAACTTGAAACATGAGTGTCGTTTGTTAATAAAACAACGATAGATGGCGTCAGGATACTCTCCGAGTATGAAAAAGCAAGCGATTACTAATTTCGTGGATCTTAAGGTAATGCGCCTGCATCGGCCCGGGGAGCCAGAGGAGATGTAGGTTCGAATCCTGCCTAAGACCGACGAATTTTTTTTCGCTTTAATATACTTTAGTTCACTTTTAAACCTTTAACCCGCTTGTGCTGATTTTTTGCATAGAAGTAGCTTAAAGCCTGGGAAGCAAAGGTACTTATTAGCTACTCCATAAAATGTAACAGTTATATAGAGGAACACGAGCGGACCAAGTTGCGAAGTAAACCTATAGTTTCTAAGTGCACGCACCTACTGTAGCCCTCGCCCGGTGCAGTGTTTGCCTTGTTCGTTACAGTAATGGTTGCAGTAATTGCTTGCTGCAGGGCAACTGCACTGTATCAATACGGCACGTGGGATGCGCTGATATTTCTATTGCAATTTGCCTTGGTTTATGCTTTCAGGAGTTCGTTCATTTGATTTAAACTCCCTACTAACGTTTGGCTTTACAAAATTTTCATTTTCTTAAAACGTATTTGTGCTTAAATTGTTGCATACTTACTTACTTTATAGGTATACATGTTAGGCTTAGGACATGCTCGTAGATTTATTTAAAAAAAAGTAAGGATATGTTAGGTTAGACTAATGAATTATAAAAATTATATAATGCGGCAGCAGAAAGTGCCTTCATCTGATATATTTTTTGTAAAATTATTGATAATTGATTTTCCAGATAATGGTTAGATGGAAAATTAATAAAAATTAAGTATAAATATTTAAGTATTTTAAGTAAATACTTAAATATTCGTTTTTTTCAAAATATTATTGCGTAGTTTTTTTAAATAGGACATCCTAGTCTTACGTTACTAGAATTAGTTTCCGCTAATTCCTTATTTCTTTATGTTCCTGTCTTCTATATTTATTTGACGTTATACCGATTTGGTAAGATTAATTTAATGAACATATTTTCCTTTAATAATAGCCGTATTTAAAACGACACCCGCCCGGTAATGTTATCCTACATGCAGCAACACGTTTTCAATAATGACGAAATAATGTTAGAACTATATTTAAAACAATCAATTTTAAAACGCATAGTAACTCACATCAAAATACGTAACATAAAATATACCTTAAGGTATTTATAATATGCCTTAGAGTTCCAAGATAAATAAATTATGGTTTGTAACTTGCAACACCGGTGATTGTTGTAGGGTGCCATTCAAAGATGGCGTGACACGTGTCAGAAGCTAGCGCGGAAGCGCGGCACGCCGCCCTCCCAGCGAAACAATAAACATTGTGTAAATTGAAATAAATTGATGTAATTTCATTGTTTTGCCTTTTAAGTTTAAAGGATCATCGCAAAATGAGCATTTCAGTTTTTATAAAGTCCATTTAAGTTAAATTTTTTAATAGCAACCATTACAATACGAAGTGTCGGAGTGATTTCGAATGACGGATTATTTCATGAGTTTTATTACTGTACTAGCTTCTGCCCGCGACTATGTCTAAGCAGAGGCCCTTTATCGCCATTACTTCATTGGTAATTGTCCAACTTTCCGGAAAAAATTACCCTAGTATCCAATGGGTATGTCCGTCTTCGGGCTATAAACTGTCTATGGCACCAAGTTTCACGTTGATCGGTTGATGAGTTGAATCGTGAAGATGGAATAAACTGAATAAATAAACAACCACACCTTTGCATCTATGATATCGTCGATAAAAAAATCTGGCGTCATGCTTACTTATTGCTACCCGTGCAAAGCCGGAGCGGATCACTTGTATTTAATATTTCAGAAATTGCATTTACTTTCCCACTTATTAAGTGAAGTCAACAATCATAGAAGCGTGTCGACAAACATAATTCAGTAAAATTGACACCAACGCAAACACTAGTAATTAAATACTCCCACGGGTGCGGTAAAAAACAAACTGAGGGTTGAGGTGTCCCGGCGATTCCCGCGCCCTCTGTGACTCGTCGCGCTAATTACGCAATCAGTTCTCACAATTACGTGACACCATTAGCCTGTCTTTCGATTTGCTATCGCGCCATCTTCATTCGTTAACGTTGTAAAACGGATATTGGGTAATCATTGCCTACGCTTTTTTTACTTAGGGGTTTCCTTTCCATAGCTAGCGTACATATTTTTTGCTAAATTATGCCTCATACTTACTAATAAACCAAATCAATACGTGATAGTTTAGGTCTCAAAATAGGATAGGCAAGGCACTGTAAGTATTACTCTTTGTAATAACTTAGTTTATTAGTTTACTACAGAAACCAAAAAAAACTATTTATTTTATACAATAACCAATAAGTGCAATTGAAACCATAAATAACTTATAATTGTTTGCATAGTCAACGCTCATTAACTCCGACCTGAAAGTGCTCTCTGCATGTGATGATGAAGGGAGAGGGCCCGAGGATATTAATCTTTGCTCCAACCAGCGACGACGGGTTTGCTCGTAAACGGATTGCGAATAGGATGCCAATACGAAAACCATGGATAAGTTCATCTCTAAAAATAACGAAAGTAATTTATTTTTAGAAGTAGCGTAAGTATTTTTAGAGGTGATCTATAATGTTATAATTCTTACGTAAACGTTGTTTACCCGAATGGGTTTGTTGTTTAAGACGCTATGCGAACATAATTTAACTTTGGAATGAAGATACAACACAATAACCAGTGTACAACGTAACATTTTAAAACAATTAATGTCGAGGTGTTATTGCCGTGTAAGAATATCTAAGAAAAAGTTGTATCTATGACTCTAAAATTCGTTTTTTTATGTTTCTGGCATACAGTACTTTTACGATTACGTGCCTAACCTGTCAGTTCTATGAAGCCTTCAAGTTATCATTTATTAAATAAAGTCCTAATCAACTTTTTCTGTTTTTTTACTAAACGTCGGCGTAACATTGCTTTTACGTCGGTCGAATTGCCAGTGAAATGGACTTTACTTTTTGATTTGTTTTGACGCTCATCTTATATTTTGAAGCCTGACCAGAAAAATAAAAAACCTCTAATCGGCGTCGCTATCGTCTAACGAACTCGCAATCGGTTTCAAAGCGGAACAATTGTTTTCATTTTGCATGCAGACAAGCCTTCGATTTTCAAAATGAAAACGATTACGATTGCCAGTGCGTTAGAAAATAGCCCCTCGGGTCGCCACTATTTTTTAATTGTTGCGTGAATTGCAATAGAAATGACAGTTCATATAATTTCCGCGATATGGCGAGGTTTTTTATTTTTCTGGTCTTGCTTTAAACACTCCTAATATAGTTAGTTGTCTAAAAAATAGCGACTCCACAGAGCTGTAACACAAAAATGACAAATACGCACCGGAAGCGATCCATTTTGGCGGGAAACAGTGCACAGGAAGTCGATTCGCCGACCGCGAATTTCGCCGGCGCCACCGTCGACCGGGTTGCCATATTTGAAAATAAACTTTTTCTTTTTAATATATCGACTCCTTTGTTTAGGCCGTTAATGTTAAGTGCCAGTTTTTGTGTTTACATAATCAGATTTGTGGTGAACTTGTTTTAATTTTCAGTGATGTTGTCAAACTAGCGATCAAAAATGGCTTGCATCTATCTTTTGTGCAGAATCATTAAAATACATAAATCGAAAGAAGGGGAACCTCACATCTGCCGTTTATCCCCGCCCCCCTCCGCATCTGCACATATTTGAAGAACTACTTAAATAAAATTTGAAGATCACATAATATAAATTAAACAACCATATTGACAAAAGTCGACGCGTCGCGAATTGGCAAAGGCACTGTATACCGTTTGGGGTCGCGTGGAGGCCAGGTGCTTTCGAGTCATTCTTCGATGACAAATTATCATTGTGTTTTTTAGAGTACGGATTTTATTCTGGATACCACAATAGCGATAAAAACTCGAAAACGTTTAATAGGTAGCTTGATACCCTTTTATATGACGTTAGTACAGTAGCGGCAAAAAGTTTATCATGCTGTTTTATCAATTAAGTACTTATATCAATTTTCGTTGTTTTATTCATGAAACATATCACATACACACAGCGAGTACAGCGACCTTCACTTCACTATACATGTTTTAAACCATCATACTCGTATTTTCCGCACTTCCCAAAGTTCTGGATTTTGTAAATTTCAAGTTAATTTTAGATTTCCCCTTAGAGTTTGACAAAAAAAAAACCACAGAAGCATGTTCAGTTTAAAACCTCCATCTCGACTTGGTAGTCAGCACACAACTGGGCCACTGGGCTATCTATGGATACCCTTTTATTCATCTTTCTTCTTAGAATACCCCTTTAAGAGGATTGTGAAGCTAAAAATTTCCATCCAAATTGCGATAACTTTTCTCTCCCCTTAAAGCTTGTCCGATTTTTACGATTTTTGAATATTTTGTAGGTATCATGAAAAACTATGTCTGTACGTTTTCCTTTCCAATAAAATATTTTCTAGAATGAAACCAAATTAAGAAACAAAAAACAGAAAGGTACGGACTAAAACATATCTTCTTTACAATAACTACAACATATTCAAAAATCCTGAAAATAGAATTTGATTTAGGGGGTGAGAAGCGTTATCGCCCGGAGCTAAATTTGTATGGATTTTTTTAACAGCTACGCGATATTAGCAGCTTTTCACAATCCTCTTAATATTACAGAAAACGAAAATATAATACACTCTTTGCCGCTACTACTATATTTCATACTTTTAAACACCAGTAAGTAATTGAAAATGACGTTATGTGTGCGTTGTCTCGTCAATGATTTCCCTGCCTTAGTTCAAACACCAAGAAAAGGTAAGCATAATTACTTTTGACGTCTCACCGTTTACCTTTCTTTTTCAATTAAGGTGTAATTAAGTTGGCTAGGAAGGTCTATTAGTTCCCGGCCGGCTCCCGCGGCTGAGGCGGCCTGACGGCAGCCTACTTAGCGTGTTACTTTCAAACAATTACGCCCCGTGGTTCTTGATACGGTGCCGTAGATTAGTGCATGCATAAGCAGTTTAAGACGCATGCCGTGAATAGAAATTAAAATATTTATTAAAGGGAACATGGATGGATTATGTTTAAGTAACTGATTTCTTAAAGTAAGCACCACCCATTGACTGGTTTCTGTTTGGCTAGTTGGCTGACTGGTAGAGAATGCCTTAAGGCATTAAGTCCGCCATTTGTGCTTTTCTTTTATTGTGCAAATGTGCAACAAAGTTTAAAAATGGAAAGGGTTAAGGGCATTTAGTCGAAGTAGCCACATTAGCCCCCTTACTAATAAACGTTGAGTAACGGTGGTATAGCTATACAATGTTTTGTCCTTATCTGTCATTGTGACATTTGAATTTAACAGATAAGGACAAAACATTGTATAGCTATACCACCGTTACTCAACGTTTATTAGTAAGGGGGTAGATATAGAATGTTTTTCCAAAAGTTAATACTGTGGTTTATCGAAACGCTACCTTACTGTGAATTTCTGTAGGTAGTAAAAGTAACTAAGTATTTTCAAGTTGCGAGTTTATAGTCAAGGCATTAGAGCTTAACCTCTGCATTTATTGAGCGCTTTTAAACATGCCGTTTATTTGTTTGTTATCAACGTCCACCCTACGTTGTATAAAAAATAACGTGGCTCTTGGGGTTAAAGGTGAAAATAGTATTGGCATAATATAGTTACAGTGCTTGTATATATATCTCTCTCTCGCTCTCACCCTCTCTTTTCATAGTCAGGAAGAAAGATGTTTTCAAGATCACTCCACAAATATTATATTGGCAATAAAAAATATCACCATCGTAGAAAAAATGTTCAAAAAATCGATTTGTTCCCGATTCGTCGTATTCCTGTTTCGTCGTATTCCTGATTGGTCGTATTCCTGATTCGTCGTATTTTTATTATCGAATGAAACTATGCAATTACCACGGCTCCACTTACGTTTTAAAAATGAAGTTTTTTTTTTTTTCAAAAAAAGCGTTTTCATATAAGATATTTTTTTACACACATGCTATATTGCTATTATATTATTAAACAAAGCCTATTTAAACATTCAATGGCGTTCCAAGATTATGCGACATGAAGGGAAATTACCTTAAATATTGCAGATAGGACATTTTGCTGAAAGGAGACTTTAATTTATTTTTAAAAGTTCAAATTTAATGCATTCAAAGATTTACGAAAAATGACTTTCGCCGCCTGGGAATCGAAGTGACTCAAATGTGAAAAAAAAACACCGCGTATTATTATGTTGCCAATAGAAAGAGGAAATCAAACGAATAAACGTGTATTTCAAAAATTAAATCTCTAAAACTGATTTGACCCGGCGTATTTTAATACAAAATACGAAAAAATTAATTCTCCCTGAATACAGTACAGCCAGCGTCAAAAGTCAATGATCATTTTTGTACTTTGTCGCTTTCAGATGTTTGACAACTTCATATGGTAGTTGGAACCTCACGTTAAAGCTATATGGTTCCAAAGTGATAACTTACTTTTAACACTGACTGTACTTATTATTTTATGACATAAAATAATGTCTTCTTACGGCAAAATAAATGTTTAAAAAAACAAAAACCCGTCTTCAAAAATGCAAAAAATAACTTCTTTTAAAACACAATATTTTAAACCAAACCAAATGCCAAATGCCGAATGCTTGTTGTTTTTTTAAACATTTATTTTATTTTATACTTTTTAGTGTTCCTATTTATGCTGTTACGTAGCTCCACTTCTAAATATTCATGAGAAACTATAGAACATTTCAAGCTCGCCGCAGACAATGCCGCGGGAATGTCATAGTCATATTTAAACCTAAATGTGTTTCGTCATAGTCGCGCAACTACCTTAATCGAAATATCTTATCGCCACCCTTGAAATAGGTACCGTTAATGAGTTCCGGTGGCCATATATAGTACTTTTCAAAAGCAAATGCACGAGTTACAGTGAAAAATACCAAAATCGGTATAGGTGTGCCTATAATATTTGAGGAGTTCTCTTGATTTCTCCAAGATCCCATCATCAGATCCTGATGTGTTGACAATGGGACCAACTAGAAAGTATACCCATTCGAACAACGAAAAAAATTTTCAAATCGGTCCAGTGGTCTTTGAGTAACCGGGGAACATACATAAAAAAAAACCCGACGAATTGAGAACCTCCTCCTTTTTTTGAAGTCGGTTAAAAACACGGGCTCTTCAATGTTTAGATCACTTTCCCTTCATGTCTCTTAGTCATGGGGCACCCGGTACCTATATGTATATGTAGAACTATATATATTGTATATGTATAACTGCTCTTCGGGAAGGCGGATAAGTAATGGTCCATTATTTGTAATGATTTTATATAAATAATTCCGGTGAAACGGGAATACGACGAAACAGGAATCCGACGAATCGGGAATGCGACGAAACAGGAATACGACGAAACGGGAACAAATCAAAAAATCATTAAATACTGGGGGTGGCGGTTCTTAACGCTTTCGTACTTATTAGACTTTTGCCATGAAACTTAACTCTGTATTATTTATTATGTATGTTTTATTACATTAAAAATCTTATTCTATCGAAACTGCAATTCAGGTTTAAAATAAAAAAAAACGGGTCACTTCCTGTTCTTTTATATGAATTACCATTAGAATATCTCATTTTTTTCCCTTACGCAACGGTAGCGCTCTCTTTGTAGACCGCCGACTATCAATAAGACGCCTTTTAGACAAAAACACAAGAGTTAAAGACCTCCTATTACAAATGCAATCTTGCTTGAAACATGGAGAGTGCAATATGCTTTGACCTTTGAATTACAGAAAGGCCCTTTTGACTAACGTAGGCGGACAGTACCAATGCTAATCGAATAAAGACTATTTACTTCCTTCCTTTGGCCATTAACTTTCTTGTTGGACGTATTGTTGAGCGGATGGTAAAGCTTTTGAGGGCGCATTGTAAGATGTCGGCTTTTAAATTGATTGAGGTTATATTATAAGTTTACAAGCAGCAAAGGTACAAAAGTTGTTTACGGGATTTAATTCAACTTTGGCTTAGTAATTCCGAGACCGAATGATACTTAGTATACTTACCTATGTTATTGGCGCGTCGTCTAGCTAGGTACATATATTGATTTCTTCTATGTCATCTACCTATCAATATCAAATTGAGAAAACAAACCAAATGTAACACTGAACAAGACTGTTTTTTTTAATTTGACATAAGGATTTTAGAGTGTTTGTATTAATTTCAATCATAATGTTTCTAGTAATTAACGTGTTCGAATAATTAAGAACATGTTTAGAAGGACTTTTGTAAAAAACTTTCAACTCTGTCTGTTTTCATTTGATGTTTCCATAATATATATTTCTTACAACTCATTAGGATCTAAATAGCATCGTAGAGTGAGTACAGGGAAAGCCCCTTATCTTGTGAAAAACTTTTATTTTATCGTTCCAAAAAGCGGATACGCGTCCCCCTCATGACATTGACTTGAATGGTGAACCGAAAAATCAATTGTATAGACATGCCCATCGTATTGTTGCGATGACTAACTGACGCTTTATATCTGCCACACTGATTCCACATGCAATTAGGGGAGGGCTAGGTTTACAAATCTAGCACACCTTTCATTGCACAGCGGAGTACGGTTGAGTTTCTTCACATTGCGCCAGAGCAAGCCATACTGCTCGTAGTAGTCAGTAACGTCGATTCACGACCAGGGGTGGGAGTTTTCGTGGTAACGAGCGAGTTTCCCATTGTGGACTAATTACACGGTGCACGATGAGCGGCGTTACGATATGCGATAACAGTAAAAGGCCAATAATGGCGGCGGCGACGCCGTGTGTGTCAACGTTGTCGCTCTCCGTTAATGGTTCACTACGCTATTAATTGGTCTGTGTAAATCCTGTACTAATTTTATGGGCTGCAATCTGCGCGAATTTATCAAAAAGGGTTCATTTGATTCGATCTGCCGTTACCAAAAGCAATAAGAGGACCAGAGATATAATTAATTTAAGGGAAATGGACATTCGCAGCGTCGCAGCGGATAATGGATCAGAAAGCCCCGCACACCTGTGTGTATTCTTGTACAATTCAAGCCGTACACAATGAAAGCAATGATCACTTTTTCAAAATCGAAGTACAAGTGGCACTAAAGTTCCGAAAGTTCGTAAGTCATTTCCGATTGTTGGCGGCAATGAGCGATGGGGCTGGCGAGTTGTGGGTGGAAACATCTCGCAACAATCGAAGTACACGCTTTGTGTCGCTGAGATTGCGTAAAAAACGTCGCAGCGCGATTGTCGGCGGCGGGACGACGCGAATCGCATCCGGTCTTCCGACTTTTGTCGGTGCGACGGCTCATTGTCGCGCCCGATATTTTTGATAAAATTACGTCACACAATGACACGGACGCTCTGTAGCTTGTTGTCCAATTGTTGTAGCCTCATTGAGCGAATGATGTATGGTCGGGGGTCCATTCTGTAGCGTCCGTTCCTTCCGATCTCATTTGGCTTGGTAATGTTATTGTACAACACGATATTTACTGAACATTAGGAACTGTCTATTGCAGAAAAGAGCAATAAAGTTGGAATTACACGACAAATAACAATAGAGGAACTCTCCTCGATTCAATGTGCACATTACGAGAAAATATAACACAATATCTGAACTTGAGGAAACCATCCAACTTTTACAATCGACTTTATCTTTTATTTTACACACACGGGTTTTTTGGGTCACTAGTCACTTCTGACCGTATGGGAAAACCCCAAATTCAATTACAAAAAATGTAAATAATGTCCGGAAAGGCAAACGTCACAATATTTCAGAGGACCGTCGTCAACCCTTCCACTGCGCTTTGTCAGGATTAATAATCCATGAACGCGGGCGCATCGTTACTTTTCTGCGTCTCCGATTGTTTTACGCGTTATTAACCTGGCAATCCAATTACTCAAATGAGAACGAGGAGGATGTACTCGGGTGTAGTTACTTTTATACTAATATTTTGAATACGACACGACAAATTGACTTACATCCAAACTATAATTTTGATGTAAATTTGTAATATGTTAATACGTTACAAGGAGCCAGACAGGCGTAAATGCACGTTATATTAGTAGTTTTGTACGCACAGGGTATAAATTAAAACACGAAAAGGTATGCGCAGTTCGAGCTCAAACAAAAGTAGTGTTTACAGCACCTTTAGTAATAGTATCCTGCTCTTTAAAATTATAACATAAAAAACGAAAATGACTGTTGCAAATGTAACAGCCCCAAAAAAAGCTAAACCTTTATTTACAAATCAGTGTTAATTCACCGTGTTAGTGAATCGTTTCGGGTTTACAATAGGGTATGCCGGGTCGGGGTGTAAAGCGATGAATGCTAAAACAACTGGCAGTTAGGGTGTGAACGGGGATGATTAGGCAATATCCTGCGGAACCCTCCCTCGCCCTCCATTACGCCTTACTTAATGCGCTGTCGGACCTCTGATTTTCGATATATTTTGTTTATGCTAAGTAATCGACTTTGAGCGGTGTAACAGGCAATTTGAGCGCAATATTTTTTCCCGCTTCAATTGTTTCTATCACATGGTTTTTCGTTACGAAAACGCAGCTAGATAAATATTTGTATACTTGCATTTAAGCATGCCGTTGTGGAATGTCGGGCAAAATCAATTAAAGCAAACAAACACACTTCTTCACTGAAAAAAAGCAGTGTTTAACCGTAAAAAAATGAACATTCTTTGCCCCACCATACTAAGTATATGAGCCTAACGATCGAAACGGTAATTGTAAAGGTCCAAAAACAGTTACAGCTTGCAACCAAAATTTATTATTTTGTATAGCATTGTAAATATTGTAAATTAATTATATGGTAATGTTCAATCAGTAAACGTGATTGTTTTGTCTTTTACTGATTTTCAAGCACTTGATTATACTTTTCGTAATAAGTTACTCTAAGTGTTTTTTGCTCTACGTGTGTAGTAGGATATTATTATTTTCAGTGTTCATGCCTTGTTCCTTTCAAAATAATATATTCATCCTCATCTTCATGCATATTCATCTTGCAAAGAATATCATTTCAGTCAACATATATCCACTGCTGAACATGAGCCTTCCCCAAGCATCTCCACCATGATCGGCCATGCGCTACTTGTAGGTATAGGTACAGCTGTTATAACAGTTTTATAAAGCTCCAAATGGCCACGTGCTTATTTTCCAACCCAATTACCGACTCAACACTATAATGAAGACAGATCACTTCCCAGCGATTTTTAATATATTTAAGATTGAATTTAAACCAGGGCCGTGGTCTAGTCGTGCCCAGCTCTATATTAAACGGATCCATCACGCCGGCTTTGCGGTGTCACCCTTTATTTGGTTAATTACACAGCACTGTCGCAGTGGCAGGGTTAACTTAGCGTACTGTTTTTATTTAATCTGCTTTGGTCTAGAAACAACTGTTGAGTTTAAACTGTCATATGTTCAATTTGTCGCTCTTTTACTTATTACTTAAGTATCGAGGACGCCCGTTACTTCATATGCGTAGAATTAGTTTCCCGCTACTTACTGTTCTTCCCGTTGGAAGTAAATTTTCAGGAAATCCTTTCTTAGTGCACCGTTAGGGTACCCAAGAACTCCCTCCAAATTCCAAATTTAGGTCCAGCTTTTCAGGCTGTGCGTTGTCTGTCCGTCAATAGCGGCCTGCACACTTAAATAAAGTTCGGACCGCAGGAAACGCCACGCGCCATTCCAATCTTCGTTCCGAACCATACGAGTAAGTGCAACTGTAATAGTAAAATAGTAAAAAATGTACGGTTCGGAACGAAGACTGGAATGGCGCGTGGCGTTTCCCGCGGTCCGAACTTTACATGTAAAGGCCGCTAATGACTCACACGGAAAAGTACGCAACTGTCCGGCTCCGATTTGGTTTATTTTGTTATACATATGTATTGTAAGAGTAGTCTAAAATAACAGACACGTATTTTTTTTAGCTGCCCAATCAAAACCTGTTGGGAGAAATTATCCTCCAAAGTTACTTATATAGAGATAAAAAAAAACTATTTACCTACTGGTTTGATTACATGTTTAAGAACATGAAAAATAATGAGCACGTGTTTTGATGTACATTAAACCCTTCCTTGAATCACTCTATCTATTGCTGAAATCTTTATTAAAAGCCGTTGCGTAGTTGGAAAGATCCAAGCTTACAGACAGCGGGAGCGACTTTGTTTCATAATATGTAAAGATAAGTATGTATTATACTGGGTAAAACGATATTGTTTTTGACATGTTGTATTGTTTTTAACTTGGCCACCATTACTGTCAAGTATATAAGAGCTATTATAACGTTAACGAGCTCCTGAAATGTATTACCCTATATATTTCTGCAGTTTTAGGGCTTAGTACCTACTACCACACGTTTTCATAACAATATCTTTATTTAGACTCGCTAATTTCTCTTGTACACGATTATCCAATGACACATTATTTTGGCACTCCCCAGCGAATGTACGGATATTAATAGTGATATGAATGTACGATATTTTAATAAAGTCACTGGCACTAAACTGGCAGAGGCAGAGGCAGGAGCTGGGATTACCGGCAAATCCGAGCATGGGTTAGCATGCAAGGAGGGACTCCGGGCCATGGGGCAAGTCACAAGCTTTTAGGCATCGTTCACACCAAACGTATTGTCCGCCGCCGACTATGAGCATGCTCATTGTTTGTGTTGTTTGTTGTAATAGCGTATTGCGATTCGGTGTGAACGACGAGTTAAATATATATGGAAAAGCGATAAACTGCGTAACGCGCGCTCACATTCGGAGGCGGGCAATACGTTTGGTGTGAACGATGCCTTACGGCGTTTTAAGTTACAACAACGGGTCGAGACCAACATTGTTCTTGGCACTACGGTTAACGGTTAAATATTTCCGAATTATTTTTTCTTTCTTGCATTATGTTAAATATCGTTATTTATTTCAATCCATTGAGATAACAATACTTTTGTTAGTTTCACAAACATTGATCGCTGACAACGTATTACCGTGGTACAAGGGTTTCGACGTAGGTGCACAGGTATTCTTAAGATGCGATTCATAATTAGGGTTCCGTACCCAAAAGGTGCCAAACAGAATCCTATCTAAGTCTTCATTGTCAGTGCGTCCGTCCACATTAAAAGCTGTACCTGGCCGATTTTCTAACAAAAAAAAAGAGTTAAATAATAAAGACTTTTATTTCAGGGTTTTTTGTTTTTTGTTTTATCGTCAAATCGGTAACTGTCTAAGTGTGAGTGTGGACGGTACGGAACACTTGGTGCGCAACTCCGACTCGCAATTGGTTTTTGTATGGACTATAAACTTTTATACCTAAGTGAACAAATTCGTCTACGTTCCTATTTTAAATCACTAATTAATTTTACGTAAGCTGCACACTTTGGTACCTTGTCTCTTTTATGTCTTTGACAGATTAGTGCAGCAGTTCAAACAAAACGTTAAAGTGGCAAAGAATTAAAGTGGGCATATACTTATAAGGCCGACCGTAAATCGCGTACCAGCAACGTCAAATTAAGTGTTCAAATTACTTTCGATATCGTGGATTCAAAATACTTTACTACTTTAGATAAGATAAAAAGATACGATTTACATTAAGTATATAAATTTGCAAATTATTTTTTATTTTAGAAGAATCAAACTGTGTAGCCTAATAAGCAGAATGGGTATTTTGGTTACTCGCTTGTTGCTCAGTGCATCTCTTTCGTTAGAGACTAAGTACGATTAGGTAAGGTGGGATTACCGAGTGTCAAACAAACCGCGGACAATTTTGTCGCCCAAGGTTTAAAAAAATATCGCTCGTCTCCTGTCACTTGCGCTAATCCTTACAACATAGGGGTGCCTTCAACACAACAATCAAAATGCATTGGCGGTTTTAATATTGTCGACGATTTATAAGGATAAGTCCGTGAGAGTAAATATTAAATTAGTTAGCGATACTCCGAGATTAAGTGGGAGGGACCGGTCTTATTGGCCTCGAGGGGAAATCGAATATGTCACTCGGAGCCAATTGGATTTAAAAAGCAAACAGTTTGAGAAGATTATCTATGAGACTGTATCTAAAGTAAGCAAATAAACAATAGGTATACCTAATCATAAGTAAAATGAAGACGATACGATAATTACCTACGAATACTTGGGATGGACAGTTAAGAAGATTCACTTAATCGCTGTAAGGAAAATCAACGTTTGACGATAATTTCAAAAGCCGTTTAATTACTTATGGGTAAAAACTCTTGCATAAAATTATGGCATGCCCGTATAGATAATTAGACATAAGTTTTGAAATTTATAGGTACATGTACGGTCAACCTCATAGATATTTCTTTTTTAACTTATTCCATTGAAATGAGGTGCAAAAATATAGAAATATCTGTACATGCAAGAGTAGAAATTAAACGTCAGGTGAATCTCATCCATATACATGTATAGTATTGTTTTAAGCATTTATCTTGTGTGGCATCCAAGACATAAATTAGATTGAACAAGCCGGTTACCTGCTAAAAGTCTAATGATGGGGCCGGGTTGTATCGACGGCCATTTATCACGCGCTAGGAGCCAGTGAGAGCACAGCTTTACCCGTACCACGGGAATAGGTAAGTACACTACAGTACTAGTAGTAACTAGCCATTTTTGGACTTTTATTTAATCTATGTATTTTCATTTAAAAGGTTCCGATGTTTAGTTTATTTTATTATTTAACACATTCGCTGCCACTCGGCGCATAGCGCTACGCTCGTACCCGATTCTAGCGTTCTTCCGCTTGGTAGGGAAAACTGCCTTCGAACGTTAGAGAACCCGCCGAGCACCGCATCTACAGTTCGCGCGCCAGCTCCGAGGAATCTCAAGAAAAGCTGACGTCAGGATTTAGAGCAGTGATTTAGTCAATATTACGTTAATGATATAGCCAACTGAGGCGATAAGGACAACTCTCGTACGGTCACGGACGTTAACTTATGACCCATTTCTAGAAAAATATGCTTGAAGTTATCAATGTCATAAGAGATGCCAAGTCATTTGTAACTTTTAGGAAACTCATCCTTATTGTTGTAGAATGTCAGATTGACTTTGGAGCTAAGGTGGGTCACAAATTAAATTCCTTGACTGTACCTACTGGGTACGATGCGATGGGCGGATGCCGCGTACACCGGTCTTCTTCACAATCCCCGACTCCTCGAAGCCAACCCATTAATTCATTCCCCATAACCCATTCATTTTAAAGTCGCACAGATACATTTTTAAGTGCACTTTCGATGAAAATAATGTGGTACCGAAGGGGTCATTGGAGCTCTTCATTGGCTAATAGTGTGACCATGAAGTTTAAAGTTTTGAACTAATTTGACGGTTCTTATAATAGCGAGTTCATCATCAGAACTTTAACAAGTATAATCGGCAACAAAGTGTTATGAAAAAAGTTTTTTTAAACCTATGCTACCTATACATATGTAGTAAAGTGGAAGCTAAAACATTTTTCTGAGTTTACTGAAAGACTAACATTTAACATTAAGTTTTCACACCTTTACCAGCAATGCAGCAAGACAGTAACATAATGAATATAATAGAAAATTAATTGGTGACTTATTAACAAAATAAGCAGGCACAAGCTATTGGCACATGATCGTAACTTATGAAACTCATTAACAAGCCTTGAAATAACGTCCGACCTTTTTCAATGTCCTTTTTCCTGGTTATTATTTTGCTTGCCCTAACTTTATAATGCCTAAAGTGTATTATAAATAGCCTAATGTAAAGCCAAGCTCGTGTTCGTAGTAAGAGCCGGAGATGGGATTATTGCGCAATATCCAGCGCCATCCATTCTCATTAGCGGACCGCCCGTCGTCGAGACAGCTAGCTGCAGCGTGACGTCACTGCCCTTTCAATCCACAATTATATTAGAACAGCGATTTAGGTGCTAAATACGGAAGCGGCCCCTAATATGGGTATGGGTAGGTACATAAGAGAGGAAGCGCCAAAGTTCTATTATCAGAACTCCGAAAATGATTTTTTTATACCGCTGGAACCGTAAACTTTTCAGAAGTTCTGAAATATTCAATGTGTGTGTAGATAAGACTAGGTTAAGTTAGGTTTGATTTATAAAAATCCTGAAAAAGTAACAGTTGCTGAAAAAAATACGTTAGATGCACCAATATGGACCCCATAAGAGACGAGTCATGATTCCAAATTGATCGAGATCCCGAATTTTGATTATTCCGGACGATTTTGATTGAAGATTTTTTTTATAATGCTCTTAGTTCAAACCAAGTAATAAAATAAAATATCTCCAGCATAACATAGGTTTCGGAAAAAGAAAATTTGACAAAAAAATATGTGTTATATGTGTTATACATTATTCAATTAGTTAAGTTCTACAATACTTAATTCCGATTTATATACTCTTTACTGTATTTTAGGTTTTCTGCCTTTTGGCAAAAATATGTTTGGCAAAATGTATCGTTTCCCAACCGTTTCATTCGCTAAGCCACTTTTATTCTGTAACTGTAAATATCGCAGGATTTTTATAAAAACTAACCTAACCTAACCTATAGGGTTCTACACGATGGTACTGAAATAGATCCGGATCAGATATTTATATAAAAAAAACGGGTTGGCAAATGAAACGCAATCACGCAATAGATAAAAGAAAAGGAACAATAATGGGACACATATTTAGACACGATAGCTTTATAATTAACATAATGGAAGGGCGGATAGAAGGAAGACGAGGCCCTGGAAGACCGAGAACCAATTATGTCAGAGAGATTCAAGAAAGAGTAGGAGCAAGCGGATCCGAAGAGATGAAGAACCTTGCACAAAATAGAAATAAGTGGAGACAATTACAGCGACAAGAGCTACGCTCTAAAATTTAATGATGATGATGATGAAATGAAACGGTTGGGAAACGGTACATTTTGCCAAACAATTTTCGGCCAAAAGGCAGGACCTTAAAGCGGCATTTGTACTTATATTTATTTACTATGTTAGTATAAATACAGTGTGTCCCTGGATAAAGTGCACAAATGAATAGGGAAGCAACGAGATGCACTTTCACCGACAAAAAAATTAAAATAATATTTTGGTGTCATTATTTTATTTTAAATAATTAAAACAAAACATTCATTGCTATGAACTCTATCGGAACAAAGTGAAATATCTCGCATCATATGCGGTCCATGAAATAAACAGTGTGTCAAAAAAAAAAGCCAGTCACAAAAACAGGTTTTTCTTCAATGTGTTTTTCTTTTAATTCTTGATAATTTCTCAAATCACTTAAAAATATGCCCATGGATATTTATTACCTTATGTTATTAATAGCTATAAATATTTGTTAACGTATATAACGTATTCCTTTAATAAAAAAATGCTAATTCGACATTTTTGGTGAGTGATCAAAGATATTGGGCCGTTTAGTATTTGTTGCTAATAATCCTGTTTTCTTTATTGTGTTTGGCTCTGGGATTAAAAAACCGTTTATTTCAACTCAATAGACCTCATATGAGGCGAGATATTACACTTTGTTCCGATAGTAATGATATAGGATAGGGACACACTGTAAAGTATTCTCTGAAATGGCAGTACGAATCTAGATCCATTGTCTTATCAACTATAAAAGTTTACAGCGCATACATGACTAAGTAATAAAATAATACGACATAAAAGTGACAAAGTATTTTCTAGAAAGAAGCGACGTAATTTTATTAGTAACCGCTATATCGAGACAAAGTTACGAACCCATGCAAAAATTGTACAAAAGTAGGAAAGCTGTACACAAATTTACCAACCACTCACTAAGTACCTAACCGTTTTGGGTGGTAACTACTTATAAATGGCAATTGTGGTCCTGTGACTACTTAACCTTTAGCAATAAAGAAAGCATGTCGCATCACAGTGCATTTTTAATTGAAATTACTTTGTGTCTTATTTGTACGAGTTACAACTTCAGCCATTCTGAAAGCAAGTTAAATTCGATTAAAGCTTTTCAGCCGTTGTTCTAATATCGATCGCACACAAACAAAGCACATAAATTGTGTAACAATGGAAATAAAGCTGCGTCGTGAGACTTCCTCGTAAGTACGCTCCGTATAAGGCGGACGCACATAAATCTCCACATATTGCCTGCCGCCGTAAGAGAAACAGCCAACCCTTGGATGCCTCGTTATTGAGCTCTCACTCCCGTATCTCCCATCCTACTCGCACTTACGAGCTACAAACGAGGCCCCGGAGCGTGCCATCTCGCTCCAGTTTCAATTTACTCGAGACGGATTTTCAGGCCTTCATAAGATCGCTTAAGGTAGTATATGCGGAAAAAGAAGAGTATGCTTTTTCAGTGTTTACTGAAAATGTACTTAATTAAAAAGAAACTGGGTAATTTTAAAATCAGCTGGCTGTCAACCAAAGGAAGGAAGAGGCAAGAACAATATAGCTAAGTTATTAGCTGTCAGTATTATCAGCGTTAAGTGTTAAAAGGTTTGTGATGTTTAACAAAATCAACAGCTGATATCAATTATTTAATCCTCAGAGAAAACTCGTTTCATGTTAGTATAATAATCGTTAAAACGTCACCGTTAAGGATTTCCCCAAATATCATATAATGGCCTCTATTAAAGTCGGTGCAACCGTATTGTCTTAGACGTGTTATGGTATTTATTGTTTTGAATTCGGCCGCCATTAGGTAGGTACTGTCAAGTAAATAAGAGCTACCAAAACGTTGACATTACGATAACAGGTCAAAGACAATATGGTTCTTATGGGTTCTTACCGCCTAGAATAGAGGCCCAGGACTTCAACTTTATTTTACAATATGAGTTAAAGCCACTTTTTACAATAGTAGTTAGGGCTACTTACTTGCAGCAAAAAGATAAATGAAGATTTAGTTCTAAGTGCGGTTTAGTTATGTCAAATTGTATAGATCTGTCAGGTCAGTCAGACTTAAACAAGATCCAATCGCATGACTGGCATATAAATTCTGCAAGTGACTTCAGATACCTACGCTGTTTTATCTTACCATCGAGCAAATACTACGCCCCCAGATCCGTTAGGTAATAGCGACGACAGCCTTTTGTTCTTGTTAGATTGTGAGTGCGCAGGCTGTCTCGCTCACACACAATGGCGGCGCGTTTATCAACTGTTTAACTGTGAAGCTTTTTGCGGAAGCTCTACATTTTTGCTTTTGTATTTTGGTAGAAAGGAAGTTACTATTTAAGTGTTTCAATCAATTGACTTTATTTTCTTACTCGCAAATTTTAATCCATGATCAACTCGGTCAGTCAAATGGACGAATTATGGTTTTTGAAACTGAAAAAAATGCAACATGGTTCTTGTTAAATATTTCCCAGCCTACGCGTAAATATACCCAGATACGATAGTTACCTACTTACGAGTTCTTGAGCAGACCTATCATAAACCGCGCGAAGTTTCTATATAGCTATGTTTTATATAAGAAGAAAAACGAATACTCGTTCTCAATATTCATACCGCATTATTTGACGTTTGTCACATACAAAATGTGCCGAATCCAACCTTTCCGCGGTTTGAATTAACAGGCACAGACCACAGGAACAGACCAGGGGCACGTTTTATAAAGCTACAAGTTACAATTTTACAGGTCTAAATTGGCAACACTGCTCAAATGGCTGATCGTCATTGGTCGAGGTTGTGTCAAATGGAAACTTGTAACCTGTAAATTGTAGTTTGTAGCTTTATAAAACAGACCCCAGGTTAAGTAGGTTTTATAAATTCAGTTCAGTTAGTTTTAGTTGTCGCGGGCAACGTGCGTGTTTCGGCCCTTCACTACGACTATTTTATTACTTATTCTGTGGTATTTGTAAGAATGCAAGGAATACATAATACCTACTCTTACAAACTGAACAATTAATATTCTTAACTCGGAGACGGCAAAAGAAATATACAGAGATAAGAGCAGATGGCATGACACAGGCCGCATAGGCGTGAGCCATAAAGATGGAATAGTTATTTTTATCACAGCGTCTCGGCAGCAGGAGGCGGAGCAGCCATCGTTTAAGAGTGGGTGTGAGCAGCGGTTTCGTGAATACAGCCCTTAAAGTTCGAGATGACAAATTATTCCTTAGATATTCTATTGGAGAAGTGATGGACAATTGTAGAGCATATTTTCGATTTAGGAAATATTTCAATCGGATAGTTTCCCTACATTGTAAATATTATCTGTGACTGCCGTTAAATTATTTTATAACGTACGTAGTGAGGTTAACTGAAAGACTTTCTATGTCTTATTCACATTGTAACAAAAGCGAATAAGGTACGTCTTTTGGTTTCCCTTATTGTAGGTACATGTGAAATTTTGTAGCCGCATGCGTTTCTTAATTTGTTATATTAGAGACGGGACAACGTATAACGTGTTTTTTAGACACTTCAACCACTTTTTTTTTACACACACGTGATATTTTGCAATGTACTGCGTTGCGATGCATTATAATGTCATTCCAAATCTTCTGTTACTTCTAACAACTCTTTTTCTTTTTCCTTTTTTACGTTTTAACCAACTATTATTTTAAATTATTAATGGTTTATCTTTACTAATCATAAATGTAACATCCATTTCAATATATTTTTTATGTTTTTTGAAACGGTTGATATAAAGTAACAATTGACTTAAAGTTTATTAATGAATTTCAAAAAATCTATGAAATAAGTTTCTCCTACGTAAATAAATGGTTGACACCAGTTTAGATGTAAGGTTTTTACATACATTTTACATAAATGCCAGGACTGACACAGTAATAGGTCCGGGCCATACAAAAATTATAAAACATGTCGCAAGACGGAAATTAAATGATTAACTACCCTTATCAAAATTAATAATATCATATCGTGCCACTTTATATTCAAGTGTCTATTTTATCGTAATTGTATTTTCTTTATCTTAACGTACTTAGTTCTGATTTGATGTTTTGTTTATTGCTTGTAGATGATTAAAAAAACGGTATAGGCACGAGTAGGTTCATAATAATAATTAAAGCAACGAAATAATGCATTAGGGTTAGATTATTATAATAATAAACAAGAGATAAATAGAAAATAGTTCTAAGTGATATTTTTTCTACAGACGAGACTTTTTATTCAGGTAAGTACCTATCTACTATTATCATGATAAGTAGTAGCGAAATGAATGATGGTCTACAATGTACATGTTTGTTATGTATCGGTGACTCATTTTACACGTGTTTTTATTATGAATTAAGACACGAATTTGGGTCAAACACTTGTGCTACAAATTCTTTACACAAAATAAATGTTACCTATACTTGCTAGATACCAGCGGGATTTTGTGTGACTAAGAACTTGTGATTGAGAACTAGAAATCACGTGGTACTCAAACTCAGTCAATTATAGTTGGCTCCGTGCTCGAGCCTGTTTTATAAAGCTACAAATTACAATTTACAGGTTACAAGTTTCCATTTGACACAACCTCGACCAATGACGACGAGTCATTTGAGCATTGTTGCCAGTTTAGACCTGTAAAATTGTAACTTGTAGGTTTATAAAACGTGCCCCAGGTGGACCAAAGCCTATAGTTGTGCGGATAAATAAAACATTGAAGGCACATCCTCGTAACTGATGATGTGATGATTATGTTAGGGCACACATCAGGGAAGCATTACATCCAGCAGAGCGTTTTTTAAAATTCATTGTCAAATTTTATAGAGTTCTTAATTATTGTAATTATTATTTACTATATCTGTTGTACAGTGTATATTTTTTCATTTTCATTTTATTCAATAAATTAGGGTCAGGGTTTTCACAACAAAAACTACTTAAATATTTTATCTTAAATACTTTTTATCTGTGAATGTTACAAATACATTAAAAAAATATAATATACTTAGTACCTACTTGTGTAGAAAATATCAAAGCTTTGACTGCCGTATGTAATAGTCCTTAAGAAATATCTTCGATGAAAATCCAGACACATTCTACCTAGTCAATTTCAAGTCTTTCGTTGTTGGAAATGTTGGAATGGAATGGACTGAAATTTGGAGGAGTCTATGTCAATTCAATATTATAGTGCTTAAGAGCTGATCTGATGATACACTCGGAAGGTATCATCAGGATCTGTTGCACTTGATGTAGAGTTACTGGTGTTGAACTCGTTCAATTAGTCTCGATAATCAGCGGATTACTTTAAAAAAAACAGTTAGAAAAAAGATTGTCTCAATTATTATTTTTAAAACTTATATGACATGCATTATTACTCATCTTGCTTAGGTACTTTATCATTATAAGCACTAACCAAAAAACTGATACTACCTACGTAGGTACTAAGACTTGTATCTTCCTGTAATAAGAAAAAGAATGGACTGAAGTAAAAAAATAGTATTTTTTTTGAGTGCGTCATTCTTAAACGTTAGACACAACACAATTCCTCCCCAGTCCCACGGAGACCATTTCAAGAAGTACAATTTGTCGTGATCTCGACTACAAGCAGTCATTGCAATAATTTACAAGCGCACTCGGTCTGCGCCCGCGCCGAGTGTGCGGTCCATTCACGATCATCCCTCATTGTCCCTTTGTCCGCCTGTCACTAGCGGCCCAAACACGCATTCTCTCTGGTAGCGAGAAAAAATCAATGTTTACCTTTATACTCGAGCGCATATTTTTATACAAAGTGTGGTTTCATAATGAGGAGCGTTTACAGAATAACGCCTGTTCACAATGCCTTGTGTGGGCTGGAATTAAAAGTGCCGTGATAAATGGACTCCACCATAGGGATCGTATATTGTATAGACATAAGAAAGTACCTTCTATAAAATATTAACCCCCTTACTAATAAACGTTGAGTAACGGTGGTATAGCTATACAATGTTTTGTCCTTATCTGTCAAATTCAAATGTCACAATGACAGATAAGGACAAAACATTGTAAAGCTATACCACCGTTACTCAACGTTTATTAGTAAGGGGGTAAATGTAGAATTTTCTTTATTTCATGAGGACAAAATTTGTGTTTAGTTTAATTGACGACGCGTCAGCCTATGGTAGTGACCTTGGCTACGAAGCTAGCGGTCCCGGGTTCGATTCACGGTATGGGGAAATATGTGTGTGATGATGATCTAAGAGTGAGATGAGTACCCTACGAGTATTTGTTCTGATTCTCGGATGTTTTCTATGTATAAAGGTATGTATTTCTGTATATAAGTGTATTTATCATTGACTAGTACCTATAGTACAAGCCTATAGAGCTTAGTTCGGGACTAGGTCAATTTTTGTTAGATTTTCCTCGAATATTTATCATTTATTTATTTATATTATTAACACCATTTAATGGAGGGAATAGGGGTGGCCTTTGCCCAGCAGTGGGACACTAATAAGCACAAAAAAAATTAAAAAAGGAACCATCTACATTATAAATTACAATTATATTACAAACTAATTCAAATTATAACGAATTGAGATATAATAACAGAAACTTAAACTAAAATACAATTAAAAAAGGAAAGTAAGCTACGTACAAAAATGCAAACAGATAAATAATTTTGAACGGTTTATATAGATAGGTAGCGTTTTTTTTCGCATCATTAAAATTCTAGTGCGTAATATCTGTAAGCTCAGTGAAAATTAAAAATAAATTATTTGACCGTCAAAAAACGAGAACAGTGATTATTGTCAGGGAGGAAGAAATGTTGGCACGCTCCACTGCCTCAGACGCGGAACACGTAACTTACTGAAAATGTCTTTCTGTCATTGAAATAATCAATTAAAATATAGTTGTCAGCTTGCCAGAGCCCTGTTATCGCCAGTTAATGATAATGACATTGTATTTGCGGTCTATAAATACTTGTAAGCTTGATTTTTAGCCCAGCAAACAACAGTTAATTACAGTTTGGTGGGAGTAAACTGAAACCTGATAACGTAAAATATTTCACATACGTTGAACCCGCGTTGAACGCGTTAAGAATACAAGGCATTTTTAAATTGTTGAATCGATTGAAAACAAAACGATTTTTTATTCGATTTTTATTTAAGGTTATGAAAAAATCTGAACTAACGCCGAATAGTATTTCCCGCCTTACTTTCAATTTCACTTAACCCCATATTTTAACACTTTACGATCTTTTATGACCCAAACTGACAGGATTCTAATCTCTAATTGTCTTATCTCAAAAAACATTTACACAGATACTTAATTAAATCACTAAACAAGAGTTTTTAATTGACGTGTTAATATGCTTGTTAACAAAACGTTTGGACGCATCTTTCGTTATTAACCCGTACTTCCTTCGGCCATACAAATCTGGTGATGGCTACCAGCCTCTCTGGGTGGCCACACGTCCGTCATTGTGCGTGCGCGCAGCCTCTCGGACACTTCCGAACGGATGTCGGAACAACAGTCGCACCGCTATTGCAAATAACTAGAATAGCTCTAATATGAGTCAGTTTTTTTGTAGTAAAGTAAAATTGGGCGAATATTGTATGCAAAATTGTTAGATGCTTATTATTTTGCCCAAAGTTAATCAAGGGTGAACTCATGGTTTAGTTGAATAACAGGAAGACAGATTTAGCGTCCTTGGGGAGTTTTACAACATAAGTCAGATCAAGCAGAGAATTTCCAATTACGAACTTCCACGCTAGCGATACACATAAATAAGACATATTATTACGTAGTTAAGTACAATGTTAAGATCGCGGGAACGCGGTGGATGCGAAAAGCACAAGATCGGTCTGAGTGGAGAGCCTTGGGGGAGGCCTATGTCCAGCAGTGGACGTCTTTCGGCTGACATGATGATGATGATGATGAAATACAATGTGTTAAATCCCAGAACTTGAAATGCCTTCCTTCTTGTCCTACACAGACGGAGTAACAAAAAAATCGTTTAGAATTATTTGAGGAATTAGAAGAACTACGTGCACGACAAAACAGTTAATTACAGATAAAACAAACCCTCACACCTGTTAGTGATTTTCATCAAGATTATCCATTCTAAAGCTTTGTTAGTATTTGTTTCTGACACAGCCAACGCGTTGGTTGTAACAAGTTCTTCTTCCAGATGTTGGCCAAATTACCTCATCCCTTACATGTGGCGCTTTGTCCTCCACAAACAAATGAATTCCAACTCCAAACAAAAAGCAGAATAAACAAGTGAAGTCGACACTTAATAGACTAACTGTCGGTCCAGCGTGGGAACCTTAGGTCTGCTGTATTCGCATCCGGATCGGTACCTGACTTTGACAGCGTTTTTTTCTTTGTAAAACACTCGTTACTCTAAATGGGTGTCCATTGAAACGCTTGTGTTTGGAGTGTCCGCCTCGCAACATGGATGGGCTAGAGTTTGGGGAATTACTCATCGGCCCCCGCTGAGTTTTTGTTTCAATCGCTCATTGAGTAAGACCATCTGGAGTGGGTTTGAAGATTCAGACAAAGGGAACATTGTAAATGTTACTTTGACAATTTATTTCATTAGGTTTATAATAATTGGTTTGTTTAAACACTAACCAATATCAAATTGCAATTACTGTATAATTTGTTTTGTATTATGAGATGTTCATTCAAGGAGCCTCCCGATGTACATGACGTTAAAAGCCATACAGAAAGAGAAACGTCGTAATGTAAATTACAATCTTCTAAAATTTAGATGACATTCGTTTATACCCGTTGAAACATCTAGGAATAACCTAAGAAGTGTCTCTAATAATCAGAAAGTTATAGATTCTTTAACAAAGTTAATGAATACAATCCCACGTTTAAGATACGTTTTACGAAAAGTCATCACAGATAATTTGACAGGAAAGAGAGTAGAATTGGGATTCATTCATAAAATTTCGCCTACCTGCGCATACGACTCTCGTAGTAGTAATCCGTATGAATGACCCTCGTTATGAATGGAGGTGTCCAGGGATACTCTTCCGCTTCTCAATGGTTTTTCGGTCCAATTTCACGCATCCACGCCGTTGCATAAAACTACATTCGGTTTTCGAACACAAACCCCATAAAATCAGACAGTGCGTGGATTTCTTTAAATTCCCTCGCGATTCGGTATGAATAACAAATTATATGATTGAACGCCTCCCGTGAATGGAATCAATGAGAAACATGGGTTCGATTGAGTCTATTTACCCAATGAACTGCCATTTTAGGGGAGATTGTACGAGGTTTGTGGTAATGCGCCTGATATTATTATTAAATCTACAATTTTACATGCAACAATGCTTCTAAGACTCTATGTCATACCATACCAGTTGAAACCGCCAATCATACCTTTACTGCGGTAAGATAATTTAATATGGTTTTTTATGTATGAACGACAATGTTACATAGGTAGGTACTTTACATATTATATTGAACTTATAACTTAAAGTCAGGTTACCTACAGACTAGCAGAATCGCGGCATGAGGCATGAGATTTAGAACCGGGGAATTATACTTGTTACTTATAATAAATACTGATAAAATGATAATCGTTATCAAACAATACATATAGATAGACATTAAATCATTGTAATCAATATTGCTTATTATCTTTAAATATTGTAAAAGTACTCAACAATAATATAGATAAAATCAGTATTTCTTATCAAAACAATACCTAAGCACTTACTTACGCGACTTCACGTGAAGGTTTCTTATTAGTTATACCTACCACTTACCTACCGTGTACGTACGAATGCTAATAATTTAGGACACTAAAACCATGGTTAATAATCAATTGAGTATCATTATCGTAACATCTTAATATAAACTATTGACCGAAGATTAAATTTTTCTAAAAATAACAAACGCTAACTACCAACATAAAACATTCTACAATTAAACGTTTCAGACCTCCAACGATCGCAAAAAAAAATAAGCTAGTCTATGGTTATATAAAGCCGGCGACACACTGTCTGCGCCGAATGGCTATTCAGCCAGTTACATTCACGGTTAATTTTTGCTACTACTAATGCCTTTAGGCGGGTCGCCTGACGTGGGTCCTTTCCGGTGACACCTACAAAAGACAACCAATTATAAGAATTACGCGTCGCTGTCCTCTAAAAGGCTCTCCACTTCGGCTTCCGAGTTTCAAAGAAACGCGTAGGATATAATATGGGATTAAACTAATATAGTTAATTCATAAAAATTGTCACATAGCGAATGGCTGACGCACAAGCGTGACGATGAGTAATAAATGTTATAATGCGATATTTTTAGGCGATAAATTGAATCTGCCTTTGACTTATTAAGTTTTTTTTACAGACTATCAAAGAAAATCAGTTTTTTTTGCGTTGAGGTCCGGTGGTTCCCCGCTGTGATCCGCCTTCAATTTCGTTTCGCCCCCACTAAACTGTCATTCTAATTTTACGTCTCTACAGCCAAAAAAAATAAATATATCAATAAAAGACTCCTTAAAAAACAAAATACGGTAGCCATGCATTATAAAACATTGTTGATGGCTTTGATGGCTGGTTTAATATTCAAATGTAATTCTATAGAAAGTCATTAGCGCCCTTTGGGTGTCGAAATAGACCTATTCAGAAACGAATTGATTAAATGATTTGAGTGAATACACGTAAAGTGATGGTTTCAGATTAATGAGCTTCATACTAGCAAAGGTTACAATATATCGAGCTTAACTAAACGCATAGATAAATTAATGCAATACGATAGCAAGCAAATTCACATTTTAGCTACCAATATAAACATTTAATAAAAATTTGTTTTCAAATCGATAAACTCAAAAATACACTTTTTTATGTATACAACCAAATGAGGCAACGTATCCCCCATGAGATGACCAAATGTAAGTGACGTGGCTTGTTATTGTGACATTTGCGAAACACCTTTTTACGAATGTAATACATTAGGTACGCAGAATTTTCATTTCATCGACAGGCAATTCTCGCCATATTAGTTTTATTTTGTAGTCATAAGATATCCTGAAAAAATCATGGTTTCAGCAGATAATAGCGTTCAATGAAATGATACAATCGATGACGCGAAATTCGGTAAAATTATGGGTGGGAACACAAACATATTTAAGTACCAAAATATAACCTCAACCTAACTTAAAAACCTAACCCTTTTGATATGAAAGCTACCTGTGTTAAATCTGGGTGCTGCTCTCATCATAGAGCCATCAGCCCGAGTTGCCTGATAAGGGTAATTAATCATCCACCAACCGCTGACCATTAGCCGGCTGCTGACTCACGCTGGCCGCAGCACTATTAAGTCTCAATGGTCTATCGGTTAAATAGTTTATACATTAATTCCAAAATACGAGGCTTACAAAAATAAGCAGGAAATAATTTATACGAATGACCACCTAAGGTGACCAAGTGACCATGGTTCAGCTGTCGATACAGCCACGTGTGCTCGAGTAGTCTATGGTTAGTAAATTATCTGTGGTAATTGTCAAATGCAAAAAATCGCGACGATACTGGTGGCGTGAATAAGACGTCACTCATTAATCGACGGGTGTGACGTCTCTTTCACAACAACCGGCGGGGCGCCATTACTGGCGACCGGAATTCGCTCTATATTGCACCAATCAATTCCCGGCTTCCGGCGGATTTGTGGTGTGGGCGCTTGGTATGACGACGAAAATTAGAAAAGAGGAAGGTACTATGACCTCAAAAAATGGTCCAATTTCGAGGACAATACTAAGTATAATTTTTCGACAGGCCGCATAGTTGTAACGTTACTAACAGTAAAAGTATAAAAAGTGTTCAAACGATAGCCGTATAGCATTGGTAAGTGATCAACACGAAAAAGGCGTTAAATATCAAGACCCGCAATTTTATCTTCGTAAGACTATCAAAATAAATTAAATACTATAATGCCTGCCGATATAGATTATCTCTTCGAAACTGTGTGATTGGTTTTTCGATACAATCCTTTTAGGACGGCATAAGTAGGGTAGACTGGGTACGGTTGAAACAATTTTTCTTTGATCGCTCATAGCATCAGCATTATGCTATTGAGGGTTGAATAAAATGTCAAACATGTGAGGGCATACACCTGTCTTGAAATGAGTACTATTGTTTTATGCCCAGATATATTCATTTTCACACAGGAGCAGTTTTAAAAAAAGTCTATCCTCTGTTACAACCGACCCCATACCAGGGGCGGTTGTAACACAGATAAATAATATTCAATATGGGTATTTAAATCTGCTTTATTGCTCATTCTCGTATTAATCAACTCAGTCTCAAATAAGATCAACACTTATAATGTATTAAACACTTAAAATAACTTCATCAAGACAAATAAAGGTATTTAACAAGAAATCAAAGCATTTCTTCTTTAAAAAAGTTACCCGGAACTAAGCAGCCTAAGTAATTATAAGATCCTGTTTTATTGCTTATTCCCGGATCAATTCACCCAGTGCAAATCAATCAATCAATACTCATTAATACTCACGTGTGTTTCAACCGTACCCACCCCCCTCTGACGTCAAAGAAAAATCATAGTGGCGAGACTAAGAACGCAACACAAAAAGTAATCATTGTTATTTTATCATAAACATCTGACAAATGACCAGAAAAATATTCAATATTCAATCGATATAATTCAAAAAGTTATTCGACAAAGATATCAACTGAAAATACTAACTTTTGATTACCAAAATATAATAGGGTCCCCTGCAGGAAACTACAACGAGCGATAGTTGATGCCATACTGTGGAACTTGTTCGCACTAACATGCCACGCATTTCTTCCATTATACCCCTCACCCTACAGCTGATAGTTTCTCGGATATTCGCTTTGTTTCAACCGTACCCCGTTACAACCGTACCAGTCTCCCCTAGAGCTCATTTGTAGCAAGGAAGAATTTATCTAGTAGATACCCTATTCGAAAATCTTTAGTAACCTAAATATGTACTTACGTAAAATTTTATTTTATACATGTTATGTACCTAAAATTTATAATTATGATTAATAGAACTTGATTTTCTTAGAATAAGGTATGACATGTAGAGTAAATATTGCTCAAATAACTTCCTTACTAACTGTTGAATCGGGTATAAACATGATAAATGTTAAAATTATGAAATAGTAATGTTTCCTAAAACGCCTAGTTTTTTTAAAGTAATTTTCCTCAAATATGACCTTTTTTGCTGGAAATAGATGTAACATCCCTTAGAAGGAATATATCGAATAACCTATCAATCACTCTTTAATTAAGGCCCATCTTTTAGATCAAAAATACATCTCAAAACCCCTATTCGAAACAAAACTATTAAGGTCTGTACACACAATTTAAAAGTTGTAATAGTGACCGAACACACGTCCAACTTTTTAAGTGACCGGGCGGCTGCGGCGAACGTATCGATTTTCTGATTTACCTCCCCCTGCAGATAACGGGGACAGGTACCGCTGCCGGTACGTCTTACCATTACATTTTATACCCCAGTGTGAACAAAACACGTTCAACATTTACAATAATAGGATGAAAGGGAAACATTAAGTTTAAAAAATGGAACTTTGTTGTGAGTATAAGATACCTTGCTTTCTTTTAAAATTAGAATTAACCCTGACAACATAATTGGACCTCTATTCTACAGGTAGATTCACTAAAGCTGGCACGAATGGAATGAACAAAAGTAATGTCACCTATCACTGTGTGAGTGCCGTCCTTTGAACCGATGTTCGAATTTCAAACCAAAAATCTGTTATTATTTTACAAACTTGTATACTTTCGTTCACTCATTCAATCCATTCGTGCCAGGTCTTGTGAATCGACCTTAGGCAAACCTTTGACGTGTTATTAAATTGTTTTTACCTCTGCCGCCACTACTGTAAAGTAAATAAGACCTATAGTAAAGTTAACATGTCAAAGGCAATATAGAGACCCTGAGAGAATTCCAGACGAAAATAAACAGAACACTCAATCTTCAAACTCTTTACGATTCCTTTCGACATCTATTCTAATAAATATAATAACAACAATACAACCGATAAAAAACTTAATAAAATAAAGTGTAGCATTAATACAAAAGACCGGCCCGTACAGTTTCCTTAGATTGGGCGGCGATTTATCGTGCGGAAGCGCCGTTACTAGGTAATATTTCCGCCCCGCACTATTCATTTTCCCTTTTTTACGAAAAAAAGGGCGCGAGACGTCTTAATCGAACTGACTGTTCAAACTCAAACACCCAACTATAATTCAAACATCAAGCTAAACAAAATTCCATGCTGACCACAGCTGCAATACTCAGATTATAAAAATAACGATTGGAATTTTCTTATACTGTAATATACTGTAACGTAGTGTGGACACGGAAGGGATAACCGTCGTCGCCGCGGGAGATTGTCAGGGGTGTTTTACTAACTTTAGCCTCAGTTGCTTGTCTTTTAGATTTATTTAGATAAATTGTTTGGATTCCCGATCGGCTTGGGCGAAAATTGTTTAATCATAAAAAGTGCCTTCTAATTAATTTATTAAATTTTAACATTACGGGTTGTTTTTTTAACAGTGATTCTTTATTCAGGAAGAGTATTTATAGAAAAATACCTAAAATACTATTGGTTAGCTAAATGGCATTTCATTTTAAACAATTAACATTAGAATCTCACAGCGGACCTTATAAGTACATTGCCTATAGCTTAAGTATAATTATGCCACATTAAATAAAAAAGTATAACAAAAATACAACACATACTGCAGCGGTAGCCAATTAAAAGCTTTGTACATTTCAATTAATTCGATGTCTAATTTAATAAAGTATCGTGTAACGTAACAAAATGACAATAGAAGACGACCCTACGGAATCGCGACGTAACCCCAAAATGGTCGCATCCGCCGCCGATGATATATGCGGGGGCATTTCCTGACACCGGCCAGTAGCTACTTGATTTAGCGGAAAGTCAGATAAAACCTAATGCGCACAACAAAAAATATATCACAATACCCGCCATAAATATGACGGCCTGTCGTAAACCTTTATGTCTGTGCGTTGTCGCTGGCACGTGAAAAATGGGACTCGCGCAAATAGAAAAACTAGACGTTTGCGTTCGCGGGTCGCGCGTTTCGCGATAGATCACTTGCTCCGTCCTTGATCTATTAACGTTAATCTTGGCACATTTACTGTAATATCGAACAGATTCGAGTTTAATTAGGTTATCTTGTGCAATGGTCACTTTGTCACTTAAACTGAGCGCAGCAGCCGCAATTGACCTTTCACCTTGAATCCCACAAATTATAAACAAGATAGTTGAAATACTTGCAATTACTTGAAGTACTACGTACTTATCGTTTATTCATGGATGTAATTACTTTTTATAAAAAGTTATTTGCACCATTTTTATCAAAAATTCGGAAGTCAATTAAAAGTAGGTAGTTAATGAGGTGAGGAATGTTTGACTTACAAATTTTGAAAGTGCCAATATTTGAATTGACTGTAGCACTGAGCGAGTATTTAAAAAAGCGATTTTGATCTGCGTTTTTTGGCAATTTATTTTAATAGATTTGTTTTTATTTGATATGCGTTTGAATGTATATTTAATGCCAAAACAATATAGTAATGAATCTTATAATGCCTATGGAGATATTACAGAATAAAACCGTTCAAAAATCTCACCTACTATCTTTCTTGGGACCTAAACAGTTCCCAGCGGGGGCCGCAAATTTATTCAAAAAGTAATCTTGGTAAGACCTTAACGACGCGACGACAGCAAATGAAAACGTTTGATCGCAGAGTTATTAATATTCGTTTGGTAACGTGTTTATTAGAGATATAAATCCAGCGTGGTGTTATTCTCGAAATCGCTCGTTCGAAATGGTTTTGATTGACCCCTACATACGCTTGGCTTCTACAGCTGCTCGTGTCTAGGAAGTTGGTTCAGCGGTTAAATTAAATGAGTTCAATATAGCGAATTCGCCTTGACTGTGTATGAGAATAGCACCCCAGGGAAGGGCGCGACAGGGATACCGCAAAATGGCTGACGCGTGTCGGTAGAGCCCTAACGATGTTCTTCAGATCCTAGTCAATTATTTAATGACTTTGATTTACTTAGCGGATTAGCGAGCATACGGTTGGTTGAATATGCAATGGTTTAGGAGTTATAACTACACAAGTTGGAAACGTTATGACTTTATAGTTATATATAAAGACTGACATATCAAATTATTGAGCCTATAGGCATTTGACAGTCTTGACAGACGAAAACGATCAGTTTTGTCTTATTTTTGATTTGTTAAACCGGGCACTTGATAAAACGGACAACACTTAGCAATGTAAAGACCAAGCAGTTATAGATCGATTATGCTCGCGCATAACCCTGCATCATAACACACTATTTTTGTTTAGTCCTATCTAAATCTGATGAGTAAGTGGCTACCATTTGATTCCATAAAACATATTTCAGGTGTTACCCAAAGCGCTTTTCTCCAAATCGGCGCGTTATCGCAGTTTCGAGTCGACTGCGCGCTGACCGCCGATACGCGGCCGTCCATCATACCGATATTACGCTTACATCAACAATATTGTGTTTCATATGCTCGCTATCGACCAACACCCCAAAACACACCCAAATACCAGGGAAAAGAGTCGGTTTTAGAAAACAGCTACCGCAAAAATCGATACACCCCGCAATCACAATTCTGACTTCGAACAAACTATCAACTTCCTCGCCCTACCTCGCAGCAAGGGAAACTAAACTTTGTACTTTCGCTTCTCGGTCGATAATGGTTTGTTTAAGTGTACCCTGGTATCTTCGGTTTGCTAATGGTATTTCATGTCCAGGTTACGGCTATAAAGAGCTACGTCATAACCACTTATTAATAGAGACATGCGCCATTACTCGTACTGTACCGATAAAGATAAGTAGTGGAATCTTCGGATCGACGATTAATGGAAGTGCGAAAATATTCATTAGGTTTATTTCATTTATTGATTTGAAGCTTGCTGCATATACCAATACTAAGACCAAATACTAGTGCGGACCTATAGATCCTAAAGCTAACTGATTTAAGAGTAGAATTGCACATCAAAATATTTTTGTATAATTGAGGCTGTTTTAATGATTATATTTTTATGCAATTCAATATATTAATACGAGCAATTTTTAAATGTCGGACGTCTTACGAGTATAAACGGGCTTTTATGCACCTTTAATTAAACAAATCGAATCTACTTTGTACATCTCCAACATTTAAATTGCTCACTTGCTACGAAAAACTGTTGCTATTTAGAAATTGGCTTAGAACAAATTTAATTAAGACACTGCGTAAGTATAACTTTTATTGTGTTGGGACATTAAAGACCCACATCTTTGCTCAGTGTTCACTTAAATAGCCATGTATTACACACAAGCAATAAGCGGGCACTTACAAAAACAAACTATCCCACGTGTGTCAACGGCAGCTCCCGAAAGGCTGTATATTTGTGTTCGCACTAATCGGCTTAACCCCCGATTCTTTTCGACTATCGCCATACACCCATACACCGCACAATCGAAGGCGTTTCGAGAATTTATCGAAATTATTTCAAAGTTTGTTTGGCCATTGTGACTACCGACGACTCGAGTCTTTGTGAATGTTATTATTTATTTAATAACGTCGACATCGCTTTGTTGGGATTTCAATCGCGCGGAGGCGTTAGATTAGCTCTTTGTGCGGCATTTGTCGGTATGCACCCGACGAAATACTCGGTGGACAAACAAGCTTCGCTAAACTGGGATACTTTTGATAAATACATAAGTAGGTACAATAGAACTATTTTGGGCCCTTTACTCGTGTTTAACTGATAAAGGCATCTATTTCAAATGTGACTCACGTAAGAAAATCATGTAAGAACACAGTAATCGTTAAAAGACGTAGATTCAGGTGATGACTCATCATAAACAGTAAGTAACTTAGATTAGCTTCTCGGTATATGTTTTTCTCTGAAATAACCGTGCAATCTACTTGATACACATTGGTAGGGCCCGTAGTTTAAACTATCATGAATCTGCAATGACTGATAAAAAAATCTAGGATTATTGAAGGGTTTTACTGGAACCGTGAAACTTTTTAGGGCATCATAGGCAAGCTTAGGTTAAGTTAATTTTATAAGTAGGTACCGATACTTAATAGACTGCGGTTTCAGGAAAAACACAATTTCCTTTGCATTTTCAAACAAACTATTTGTGCTTGTAGGTTTGCAATTACATTACCTACTCATTTCAGGGTGCACCAATACTTGGGTTCGCATTAATCCACCTTACCTCGTACGATACAAGGCTTTTAATGTCTTAACTTGGCATTAAGTAATTTCGTATTAAAAAATGTGGATTTTACACGTGGTCGCACGCGCATAGAGAATTAAGAAAAACAAATGCTAAGGGTTGCTCAGTGGAGGCACTGTACTTTAAATATTGTAGATAGGGAAATTTGCTTCACGCAGACTTAAATTTATTTTTAAAAGTAATACTGCATATAAAGTTTTCTTTTTAAAGATCTCAAATTTAAAATTTTCTTTATGTTATGATTGTATCTTTTACAATTAAATTGTTAATTTGTATAATTTATTTATTTATTTATTTATTTGGCTCACAAAACAAGTAACAGTCGGAAATGGTACAGAGTATTGATACAGGTAAAGTTTAGATCTAGATTGTCACTCTTCACTATGTGTGCCCATAATGGCTAATATGTAATGAAATAACAAAATTGAGGGTTAGTTATAATGGTCCTTTAATTTGAGATATTATGTTACTTACAACGATTTACAATACAATTCAATACAAAACACTTTTTGTACACCCAACAAAAACATTACAGAGAAACCTTAGAATGATTAAATATTAAAATTAAAATATTTTACGTCAATGATATTTAAGGCACACCTACAACGCGGCAACTAGCTCAAGTAATAATTAATGGGAAGCAAGCTTTATAAAAACCCGCAGGCCTTTCGCGTAACAACACTCGCAATTACAATCGTTTTCATTTTGAAAATCGAAGGCTTATTGTCTTATTGTGCTTATTGGCTTATTGGTCTGCATACAAAATGAAACCAATTGTTTTGTTTTGAAGCCGATCGCGATTGCGAGTGAGTTACGCGAAAGGCTTGCCGACTGTATTTTTGATATTGTCGTCAACATAATGTTATGTTTTAAATGTCATTATTCTTTTTACCCTCATTACTTTGATTAAAATGTTATAGCCTATGTCACTCCCACAACCAAGACGAAACTAACGACACCGCACTTTTCACCTATCTGCGTGAATATTGTGGATGCCATGCCATATCGGAAAATCATTTACAACTTTAACGCCCATAATGATCCTTGACTTTGTTGACGCACTGTTAGTAGTTATTAAGTAATAGTAAAAAGACAATTTGTTATAATTTCAGAAGGTTTGATGCACTATAAATTGTCATGTTCCGGAACTATTTAGCATTTTGCCTATAACCCTGTTTTAAAAGAAATGTCAGAACTGAGCAGCAGACGTATCTCGGCTGTTCTGATGAAATGACAATTTACTAATTTTATTGATTTCTATTCAAAAACCTAAAATCAAAGCCTTGCCGCCGTTCTCAGAGACATTTTAGAGTCAATTAACACGTTCCTTTTTAGGGTTCCGTAGTCAAAATAGGAACCCTTATAATATCGCCATGTCCGTCCGTCCGTCCGTCCGCAGCCTAGCTCAGAGACTCTTAGTACTAGAAAGCTGTAATTTGGCTTGAATATACATATTAGTCACGTCAACAAAGTGGTCAAATAAAATCTTGAAAATAATTCTTTTTTAGTGTATCTCTCCTACACGTAATGTCGGGATGTATATTTTTTTCTCGTCTACCCCATAGTGTGGGGTGTCGTGGATAGGTCTTCCAAAAATATTGCGGGTTTGTGCAAACAATTTTTCGATTAAGGGATCCGTTAGACTTGATTGGACCCTGAGATCTTATCTTATCTTACAGATGGACCCTTTCGGATACACTTCGACCGTTTAGGATCTTTTGTGCAATTACCCTCTTACACACTCACTGTTCGAATGTGCAGGTTTCCTCACGATGTTTTTCCTTCACCGTAAGAGCATCGGATTATGTACATAAGTTAGAAAAACTCATTGGTACATGGTGACCGTGGGGGTGGACCCTGAGATACAGGCGACTAAAATGTTTATACCTACTAAAATCATCTAAGACAGTAACCAAATAACTTGGTATAGAGAATTAGTTCATACTTGTTTTTTTTTTGAGATGGTGTTTGTGTAGTAACTTTGACTTCGGAACCCTACACTGAGCACGGTTGGACATGCTCTTGCCCGGTTTTTTTCAAATTGTGTATGAAAAATCTTTACTAAGGAACGACTTAATCATCATTAAGTGACTCTGAGTGCGGCCGTTAGTAATTAATGCGTTGAATAGAAATAGCAAAAAATATCAAACGTTCTGCGCTAGGTAACCTGTATAGCCAATAGATAAGCGTCTTCGTGTTAAATAGAACAGGTGAGGAGAGGACTTATCGCCTATAGGCACCGTAATCGGGTCGCAAGCTATCACGGCAGCTCGATTAGATAACGAGAGGTAAATGTTTAACTGGTAAACAATAGCCGCGGTGCAAACTACGTGTAGGTGTTACTGAGTAACGTACCTACAGGATTATAAACATTTATATCAATCTAAGGTCCGCTTCTCACCGGGACACCTTGACGGCGCAACCAGTCACCGCCACCAACAAAATGTATGAAACGATGCGCAACCAAGCGGACACCAGGTGGGATACTCTCCATAGAGCTGTATTTATTTAAGGAGATCATACCGGGCTACTCACGTAAATATTGTCGAAAAACGCTCGACATGTTTCGGGCTCGTCCGGAGTCCCTAGTCATGAGCAGACGCGGCGGTTTCGTCATGCTGCGGCCGCGTCTGCTCATGACTAGGGACTCCGGACGAGCCCGAAACATGTCGAGCGTTTATCGAAAATATTTACGTGCGTAACCGTGTAAGATCTCCTTAATATGTCTGAGTCTCACGGAAGTTTTATGTTTTAAATTGTATACATTTTGTTGCGTGGTGGCGACTGGTTGCACCGTCGTGGTTTCCCAGTGAGAAGCGGGCCTAAGCGGCTATATAAGCGACCAAGGTTGCGAGAAACCAATGCATGCAAGTGGCACCCGGGCAGGATCGATTCTTGTGCCAAACCTTGGGGGAGGCCTATGCCCAGCAGTCGCAGGACGTCTTTTGGCTGAAATTATAATGATAATGATGTCAATCAACCAATATTCTACAAGCTCTGATCATATCAGCAGTCCATGACGCGGTTATACGTTAAATTGGTTGGTGGTGACCTGCCGGCGAGCACGAAGTTACTCTTATTTAATCTGTGGCTAGGATTCGATTTCCGGTTAAGGGGAAATATTTGTGTGTTTAGCGCAAGTATTTTACTAAGTCTTTGAGATACTGTGTTATATGTATTTCTTAATAGGTACATACATGTTAGTATGTTTACTTATCTTTGTTTAGTACCCATAGTTCGTGGCAAAGTTTGAGACTTGATCGAGTAGTGTTAGATTGTCCCTAATATTTTTTTTACTAGGTTGCCCAACAGATTTTGCGCAGCTTTTCCAATGTATTTTTCTTAAATACCAGTCAGACTAGTCAGACTACAACAAAAAAAAAAAAAAAAATGGTAATTGGGTTGTGCAGCTGGTCTCACCAATCTCGCGCTTACCAATGACCAGGATTTCATTTTTATACATTTTTATTTTTTATAATATATTAGATGCATATTCATAACTTTAACTGTTAATTACATCGGTGGGGTAATTTATTACCGAGACTATCTGGTTTATAATTAAATTCTTGTAGCATCGTTCCCGTTCAACGTATGCAATCTAGGTACTGGAGCTGGGCTCTATTTTATGACAGTATTCCCTGAGGGCATAAAAATCAGCTTAACAAACTTATCGATCTAGGGTGCTTGTTTACGCTTCGTGTTATAAAAGTGGTAATTAATGGGAGCTAGGAAAGTTACGTTCGTAATATTTACTTTTATGTCCGAAAGGCAAACTGCCCAAGTACCTACCTATAGGACTAAATACAGTAGGTACCTATTACAGAGTACGAGTTCTTAAAAAATAGGTATTTCGGGTTCGTGAAAAGTCGAGTACAGGGGGGTTATTTTGAGATAGCTATGCAGTTCAGTTTACGCTGAAAGAAAAGGACAGACCTATATAACTGCTATAACTCTGTCCTTTACGCTCACCGTAAAATGATCTGCATAGCTAAGTCATAATAACCCAGCAGGTAGCATAAGAGCATATGAGAGTGAATGAAAGAGAGGTACTAACCCAAACTTTATAACAGCCATCGCACTGTACGAACTTAAATAAATATGTTGGTACTTAGGTATGTACTGTCTAATCTAATGTAAATACCCTATTTAGTGTGCCACTGCTGAGAGAGGGCCGGAGACCTCAATTCTCCACAATCTCTAGATCTAACCAATCCTTGCCTGCCTGGATTGAATTTATCCAAATCATACCGCCATCTTCTTTTTGGTCAGCCTCTACAGTCCGGTGTAATCGTGATCCATCGGCCCGGATCCATTCGGCAGACATGTCCATCCATTTAAGTTAGGCGTGCTAGCTTTGTACATTGGCAATTCAACTCTTGACGGCCCTGCCAAGATGTATTGCACTGAGTAGCGTTCCTATTCGATTCATTTTTAAACCAATCGCGTCACTGGTAGATGACGTGATACGAAAAGTCACGTGATCTACCAGTGACGCGATTGGTTTGAAAACGAAACGCATAGAAACGCTAGTTAGCGCAATACATCTTGGCAGGGCCCTCAGGAGCGCATATAAGGGTTATAAATCCAATCGAACCTATAATGGTACGCTCCATGACTCGATGGCAAACCCTGAGTTCGGCGTTATACGTGTACACACGTGATTACACGTTACGAGTATTTCAAATGAATTTGTCTGATAACTTCTCTATCAAATGATGAAATAAGCAATTTTAGGTTAAAATCACTATTTTTATGGAAAGAAATATCAGGCCATTCGATTTGAGTTTATGCTATTTGAACTTAGTTATTTCGACCGTCTTATGATACGCGACCGTGACGCGAATGTGACTGGTGTCGAGTTTTCTTTCTTCTGTCTGAAAACAGATTTTTTTTCAGGAAGGAAACTCACACATAGTTAAAATTGTAAATTGTAGATAAGTTATGTGAGCTAAAGATAGGCTAATTATCTTTGCTATAGAAATCTTGTGTTAAAGAGAACAGTTTGCTACATGACTGAAATATTTAATCTAAATATAGCAATAACAATTATTTTTTTAATTGTATTGATCTTGATTGTCTTGGTTTTGGTTTGGGTTGTGAAGTCAAAATACATTTTCAAATCAATTATTTTATTTTTCTGATAATAATTTATTATTGATGTAACACAAACTCCATTATCGTGACTACCAGCTTGGTTATAATTTACACAAGGTCTCATGGTTACATTATTAAATTATTATATTCTCCTGTAGATGCATGCGCTGGTTGATAAGTCGGCGCCTCGGCACACAGCAGAGCATGTACCGAGATAAGATACGAAGCGATGATGAGACTGCCGATAGTCATCGTCGGTATGTATTTGCGTAACAGGGTACATCTTCAGCTATATACAAACTATTTACATTTTATATCTATATAAATCCTAAACTACACCAAAATCCATGTAGTTACGTAAATTTATAAGTAATTTATTTGGAATATAAATAACTATTTGCTATACACGACTATAATAATACTGAATCTTACATCTAAATATTGCATTCTGATAAAATCTGGTCATTTCTCATAATATTAATATTCTAATACTCGTCAAAGTCTTTATACATAAATATACACACTTCTAATAAGATGGAATGTACTCGATCACTATATTTAAGGCCTACTGCAAAAGCTATTCGACGTTCGCCAATAACAATTTATTCGATACCTACATAGAATCGTCCAAATTCTTTCAATATTATAATTTAGAACCTACTAAGACTTTAGAATGCCTAAATACAGATAAATAGGAACTCCAACCTTAATCCTGATTTATTATTATTATAAAAGCAGGTTATAATAATTTACTATTCGAGTTTCGAACAGAACATTTCGAACGGATAATTTAGACGTTAGAAACTGTTAATTTAACCGTCGCGCAAGGTACGGGTCGTAGCGCAGGAGCGAGGGATCGACTAGTTCACACTGGGGGGTGGTGGGGGGCGCTCTCACCACCAGCAGGGCGCGGGCTGGCCGGGGTGGCCGGCGCCCGGCGCGTGCAGCGGCGCGTACGGCGGCAGGGCCATGCCCAGCGGCGGCAGGCCCTCCGGCTTCCCCAGACACGGCCTCCCATCCTTCACCAGCACGGGCACCGCCACCCGCCGCGGCGAGCTCAGCCCCCCGACGTTCAACTCGTGCGCCCCCTTCTCCTGCACCGCCCTCTTCGTCTTGTACCTGTGATTCTGGAACCATATCTTGACCTGTGTCGGCGTCAAGCGGATCAAACTGGCCAAGTGCTCCCGCTCCGGTGCAGACAAATACCGCTGCTGCCGGAACCGCCTCTCCAACTCGTAGGTCTGCGCTTTCGAGAACAACACGCGTCGTTTGCGCTTCTTGTGCACCATGCTGGGGTCGTTGTTGTTGTTGAGCTGGTCATGGTCGTGGTCGTCGTCGTCGTGCTCGTCGTGGTCGTCCTGGTCGTCGGCGTCGAGGCGCGCGTTGGCGGCCGGCGGGGACGCTGCCGACGCGCCCACGTACGACAGCTCCGAGGCTCGGGATGTGCTATCCGGGCTAGCTTGCTGGCCAAGGATACCTAAGGACAATCAAATAATTTAGGTTAGTATTTGGATTGGTTGCCATCTGTTTGCCTTTTAAACCGGTTAAAGTAAAAAAAAATATCCTCGTGGTTATAAAGCGTAGTTGCACTTTGCGTTTATAGCATAATAAGACATAACCAAAACTTATGGGTAGTTTAGATACAGCCGGGCAGCGATTTTAGCGACCTATAATATAATTTTAGGAATTACATAGTTATAGGTTAGCAGTATATCAGTCCTTTAGTTGTTTTACCGACGTTCTCAGAGACATTTCAGAGTCATTTTTCAAACGTTTTGAGTATAAAATAATGTTACTAAGAAACGACTTAATCGTCATTCATTAAATAACTGACCCTGAGTGCAGCCGTTAGTATCCAAATATTCTCATTTTATTTTAATTCGATTGGAGTGATTAGGTATTTAAAATTTATAAGAACGATTACAAAAACGAATAATAATAACACCACTACAGTTTCGTAACGCATACAAAATCTCCACTTAATCTGAGGGTTACACTCTATTTAATTCCAACTAGGTGCCGCCGTACAAATAAAGAGATGTGAGAAATCAGGGCCAATATTACATTGTTCCGTCACCCCTCTAGCCGTTTCACACGGGGGTTGGGCGTGTACGGGAGGGGTGAGGGCCACTCCCACCCCGGCAGCTGCCACTTTGTTCAATGATCATCCTGCCTCATGAGGACATATTGGAATTTCATAATGGCGACGCTATACCTGCATATATTAACATCCCTACTATGCCCTGCAAAAATTATAAACGCAAAAGCGTGTTTGTCGGTTTGTTGGTAGTCTTTCTTTCATGCAGCAATGGACCATAGGATCAATGTGATTTTTTGCAAAGACGGCCGGAGTGACATAAGACTTTCTATTTATAAAAATACAGTTTTCCTGTGGAAATAGCGTTAAATGCTTTCTACGCGGAAGGAGTCGCTGGCAGAAGCTATTAAACTATTTTTTCTTTTTAAAGTGTCGACACAAACGTAAGTACCTATTTCTTACAGCTTGGAGGTGTAAGGTATATTTAGGTACTTACGTTTGTCTTTGGTCTTATCTTATCTGAATACTGCAATTCAACGTTTCGTTTCAAGCGCATTATCTGCCGTGCTAAAACTAAGCCATTCTATTGAAAAATATGGTCATCATAAACGGAGAATCACAGCCGGTCCCAGACAATAAAATCTATAACTGTCATTGAATAAAGAACAAATAGCGTCCCTAACAGCCGCAAACATCGGTAATTGATAGCCGACAGCTGCCCTGCGGATTGGTGACACATCCACGCCGCGACGCACCCTCCGATCCTGCAGGGCGTGAACGTACAACCCTTGGCCGAGATTCCCATTTAGTGACGTGAGATTGATCACAGTAATCTCTAAATTTTATTTTGAATATTCAATCTCAGAATTGGTATTTATGGTTTAAAAAAAAACAACTCGATAATATTGCAAATTACAATCAATGCTGATTTAAAAACGAAAGTCACGATTTTGTATGGCAAGCAATCGAAACAAGCGAGTGCCAAAAGTGTTTGATAGCGATAAAAATAATTAATGACAACACAGATTAGTGTGAAGGCACTCCAATGAAGGAGTATTTGAAAAAATAATCTCTGCCTCTCGAGCTGTACTACCGAATACTATTTTCGAGTGCGGGTACACACGATAATTCGATTACATACTTATGAGTGTCAAATTTAAAGATAATATGCATAATATGCGATTTCACATTTGGTCCAGTTTATCTTTTGTTTTTATTTTGTCTGGTTATTAAAACGCTTTATTGTGCCAAGATCCATTAGTGTAACATCATAGATGTGACTGGGATATGAAGAATTAGAGTCAAGTGGAACATAACCGATGAAATCTATAACATAATATTTAAACTTCCGCCTTATTTGAAACCGCATAAAATCTACTTTGAAACAACTTATTCAGTTGGGAAATTGTGATGCCAATTTAACGTCATATGATGCCGTTGTTCATTCGCAATGGATAACTGAATGTTATATTCGTAGTTGTGACGTCCATGTAATTAGATACTTTATGTAAAACAAGTCTAGCTAATAAAGCATTTGTTATCGGCTTCAATAAGTTTGTAATAGTGAAGAGCTTCGGAGTGCCGGGAGCAAGTTTATGGGCACTGTTGACCGAGTGAGTGGCGAGTGCTGGATCCCTCTCAGCCGGAGTGGTTGCTCAAACAACTCGCTAAGTAGCCGTCGAGTACACTTTACTCATCGGTGATGAACTTTTTATGGCTACTTAGTATTTTATTAGCCCTAATTAACATAATAAGTCATTTAGATACTAAGAAGGCTAAATAAACTTTGGGTATTCAATTGAAATCTGCGTAGTTATTTTAAAATTTTGTCTGGTAACGTAAAAATATAGGAAATTGAAGGCAATATTTTTTATTACAAAAAATATTGTATGTATAATACGACGTGTATTAAACCCTTTCTTAACAAATTAACTATTATATTTAGACAGAACTTTTTTTATTGTTTTAGTGTATTTTCAGCTGCCCGTGTGGAAATTCGCGTGCTGTAACGATTGCGTAATACTTGATATAATATTCAAAAACAAATGAAAACTCACCACTATGATCGTGGTGGTCCAAGTTCAGCCAAGGCTGGTGGTGCCTCAGCAGCTCGTGCGGGTAGTGGTGGGGGTGCGTGTAGGGCAGCTCGGAGCACCCGGGGCCCGGCGGGGGCTCAAGCTTGCCCTCGTTCAGCCCCAGGATATCCGAGATCTGGAACCCTGGACGCTGCCCCGGCATCTTCATGCTGTCCAGAAGCCTAGTGATAAAAGAGGCTGGTTAGTCACAAAGTTGCAAGGTAAATTAAATTAAATTTAAAGTAAATTTTATACGTTTAATAACACGTTTTTTAAGAGAGTAATGTTTAAGTATTTATTTTTTGGTCAATCCTTTGCAGTCTGTAAAGGAATTAAAGGTGCTGTTAAGTTCAAAATTGATTATTCGCGGTAGTTCCTTTGGAACTTCGGATGTTCCTTTGAAGGAACGTTGCCTTCAGCTCTTATAAAGGAACAAAAGCGAAGGAAAGGCCGCAGTAGTACAGGTCGATTCACGAGAGTTGGCACGAATGCATTGAATGAGTGAACGAAAGTATACAAGCGTGTAAAATAATAACAGATTTTAGGTTTGAAATTCGAACATCGGTTCAAAGGGCGGCACTCACACAGTGATAGGTGACATTACTTTTGTTCATTCCATTCGTGCCAACTTTAGTGAATGTACCTGTACCTACCTTCAGTTTTTGCAAAGGAACAAAGGCGAAAAGAAATTTTCAGTACGTCCTCTCTTGTAAAGGAATTAGTGCGAAAAAAAAACCGCAACAGTTCCTTCGAAGGAACATCCAACGGAACTATACCGCGAATAATCCTTTAAAATCAATTTTAATAGAGCTAATAATATGATTCAATAAATTATAATTCAGGTTTTAAGTAAATTCAAAGGAGAAAGAAAAATATTCTCTTCTAGTTCTAACTATACAATTGCTTAGAACATTATTAACTTTTTACTTTTCCTACTATCGGCTTGATGCTGAAAGTAAAAATTAATAATAGGTAATAAATAAGACCGAAACAACTTTTGTTATAAAAGTTACTAAATGAGAAAAAACAAAATTAAAACATTAAAGCACTAATAAATTAAAATTATGGTTTCTCTAAAATATATAAATGCGCTTGAACACTATGGGCTTTATTTAGTACAATACTAAAATACTTTATAAAGTCAAAACAAAGTGTTAAATCTTACTAATCAAACACGCGGACGCTTGTCACTTCAATAGACCTACTTATAAATGAAAGGACATCTCGACCATGCCCGACTCTAACAACCTTTTCGAGGGCGTACACGGCTGATTGAAAGAAAACATAAGTACGACATTCCATCAATTGAAATGTTTTTGTAAACTAAGCACCTCTCGACGAAACGTGACCTTAATAAAGGACAGAGTCCACAGGGCCGCGCCGACTCGAAGCACGATGGTTTTACCACTTCTTAATACAGTTTATTTATTTGAATACTTGAGTTTCTTGAGTTCCTAAAACTTGCTTTACAATTGATGTTTCAATTTTACCGTGGCTGTTATTCGTTAACTATTACGAATTACGAATAAATACGAGTACATTTTATGAATTTTCCTATAACCTACAGTCAAGTGCAAAAATATGGGAGAGCGCAATATCTCAAAAACATGTCCTGCACCTTATTCCAGTGTAATAAGAACTTCGTAACATATTTATGAGAGAATTCTTTCGATACATATTTTTGCATTTGACCTATGTATAGTCAACAGCATAAATAAGTGATCATTTATGTACCTTGTCACTTTAACGTCGTGTTTGAATTGTCATAAAAAATTGTGAAACGATTGAAAGCGACAAGGTACTTATTTATGCTGTTGACGGTACCTACTTGAGAAAAAATGGGTAATGCGCGGTATTATAATTTTACTTTTTTGGCCCCGTTGCCCCCGCTTAAATATCATGAAACGAGCGGGCGGTTTTAAAACATTGTTTACGGTCTTGCCACTAAACAATTTCCGCCGCGCGTCGGTTGACTTTAAAACACCCTGTAACCTTCGTTCGCTACAATCATAACCTCTCAAGCTATTATCTCGGATGAGTGAATGAATGAGTGAGTCACAAAAAGCCCTGCTCCGACATACCGGAGGATGTAATCTGTACGTGACTGGATGAAAGCTCCGCCGCGGGCCCTGGCAGGTTGTAAACAGGCTGAGGTGCAAACTGTCACACGCTTTGTGCTTCACGAGTGCCGAAGCACACTTCATTTGGTCTAATCGACTTCTCACACGAAACAACTTAGATGTATTTTTTTAGGTTGTCCTAAATAACTTTAAAGAAGAGATGATCAGGTTATTTTTGTAACATTTAGGTACACAAGTGGACCAAGTTATAGCTCTATTAATTAATCTTAACGTAACGAATGTTACAAAAAAGCAGTCTTTAGTAGGTAAGTTAAGTACTTACCTGGTCAGTCGCACATCAAAGTGAGGAGTTTTATTGAACTCGATGACAAACATACAAAATAATTATTTAAAAAAGTTTTATCTAACAATAAAATAAACTCAGTATTTTCTTAAAACTAAATAACAAACTGGTATGATCAAACACATACCTTCTTTTGCAATTGGGTTAAAATCAAGATACCTACCTACCACGTCACTAAAATTTACCACTATTAAAACCCTATTGAAGTACCTAAGAAATGACACCTAACCGACGGCGAGACTCAAAACACCCATCGAAATTCTCACTCAAAACCACTTGCAAAACTCGTTGAAATTGTCTTCGCTCACCCTGGGAACGCGGATCGAAAGGCTGCCGGGTAGAGCGCCGGCAGGAAGGCCGGGCCCCACGGCGGCAGCAGGATAGGGCTCCAGGCCAGCAGGGAGGCCGGCGGTAGCAGCGGCGGCGGCGAGCGCGCGCCCTCCTCGCCCTTCATCTCCCGTCCGGGGGAGCTCGCCTTCGGGATAATGGTGACGGCTGCACAACACTGCTCACTGTGACACGTGCTGCGCCCTGCGACGCCGCGCCTGCACTGAACAACCCTCGAGTGGCCCTCGGGGTGAACAACACCCCGCGCCGCCCTCGTGCCTCGACAGCCTACTCAGCCTCGAGGGTGCTCTACTGACCCCGACCAATCGCGGCGCGCGCCCCGGTAGGCGGAGCCCGCACCACCCAATCGCAGCGCACGACTAAAGCCTTCCCAACAAAAAAAACCTGGAGTATACTCTGTGAAAAGAGCTTTCGACGTAGCGTTATGTTATGTCGCTTTTTGTAATGAGTGCGCGCGTTAAGCCCATTGTTGAGGCCGGGTTCGTTATGGACGCCGCTATAAATGCCCGAATAACGATTTTCATTTAGAGTGTTTTTATTAAGTCCGTGTAAGCCCATGTTTTTTAGAGATTTCGCCGTACATCTCTTTCGTTGTTAATGGCCGCGGGCTATTGTAGAGCATTTGTAGAGTCTACTTACGTTCGACGTAGCGTTGTATTGTTGACTATGTTACATTGTAATCGCACACCTACTTAATACTATTTTGTAAATTTTTTTAGTTCAATTTTGACGAAGATTCCAAAGCTGCTCTTGGGAACGGCAACTCGTCCTCAATAAATAGGTACAGTCGACTACAAAGAGATACAACTAGAGATAAAACTTTTAGACCTTATCACAATGCAATAAAAAAGTGTCTACATCTCTTTGTAGTCGACTGTACAGTCGACGTCTTCAATATGTTCACACTTTAGTACCTCGTCTCTTTAACGTCATGTTTAAACTGCCATATGAAATTGTCATAGCGCATAAAGTGACAAGGAACTAAAGTGTAAACATATCTTTGACGTCGACTGCACACTCAGTAAACAATCTGATAATAATTATACTTATTTAAAGTTTGAAAGATGCCTCATACCTACACTGCTGAGCTTATTTGAAGAACAGTTTACTTAGGGCTGTTAAAACTTCAAATAATCGGCATTTTACCGCGCAATACCCAAGCCTAATAAAACTATAGACCCAAACCGAAACATCTGTCAAAGTTCCCATTATGTTTTCTAATCACACTTTTTTTATCGGTACTGTCCGCATTCAAATCGTGCGCACATGTGCAAGTACTTAGCTGAGACAATCGGTTTTGGACTCTCGGACAACCGGGACAACACAGGCGGTTCCCCGAACAGGTAGAAAAAAAAGAATTAGCACTTTATGACTTGCACGTGTGCAAGCGAAGCGAAGAAGGAAAGCTCTTGAATTAAAAAATCACACAAGTACCTAGGTAGTTCATTTTCTTATAACAGCATCTTAGGTCCGGTACCTACAATTAAACTTGGATAGGATGAGATAGCTAGGAATATTTAAAAAGCTCACGTCTCTTACTAATCCAACTGGGTTAGGTACGAGTATGATATGAAGTTAGTGTGACATAGAGTATGATTATTTTTGATGTTGTTTATCTTGCAATCGATAGGCCTTGATAAATGCGAATGAAAATCAAACGTGCACCGACTCTCACGCGACTATCATTAGCGGCCTTTACACGGCACAGTTTGGACTGCGCTGGGACTTCGTTCCGAACCGCAGATGAAACCGTCGGTCCGTCCGATGATTTCGACCGCGCATCAAACTGTCAAGACTTTATTACGATCAAATAATTATTAATTAATTATTATTATTTATTCAGTGATCGGAAATAGGTGAGCTAATTTGCCTAAACTTGATGCATGTTCATTCAATAATGTATTCCCATCTCTCTCACGCATGAATGAATATGCGTCAAGTTTAGGCAAATTAGCTCTACCTATTCCGATCACTGTTTATTACACTTACGGTTCTTAACGAAGATTGGAGCGGCGCGTGGCGTTTCCCGCGGTCCAAACTTAACATGTAAAGGCCGCTTGAACTGCTTGAGAAGTAAACAAAATCCGAGCCGAGCCACATTAGATCTCTATTAATTTATTCTTAACTTTGAGACTGCTTTTAAATTCACTAACAATGGCAATTAAGAATATAATAAGTAATAAATAACATACAGGTTGATATTTTTTTGCTGTTTATTATATTGTTTTGTTTTTGTTTAATTGCGAACATTAGGTAAATGTGAAGTTTATTAGCGGCAAATTAACCATTGTCACTGACTATACTACTAGATCGTGTTATCTTAAACACAAATTAGACGTTTTTATTTCAAATACCTACTAATGTTAAACGTAAAGATACTAAACAGTAAAGTTTACGCACAAAACGTACCGTGAAAGGGCGCCGACAACAAAGGGCAATTATTTATATTGGAACGGTGTAAGTGGCGTGCAGGCGGATTGTTTAATTGACTTATTGTGAATGAGTTTTTAAAATATCTATCGCAGCCATCGTTGCGTGCTCATCGCTTTTATTTATAGTATATGCAAAATACTAGAATAAATAAATAAGCACAATGAAATTACTTAAAGACTTCTTCAGTCATATTGATCCATGTCATTCTATTGCAGTCTTATAATTAAGTACTAGACGTAAATAAAATGAAATCGAGATTGTGAAACTACCTACAGTAATATTTTAAATGAGAAAGCTGGCGTTTTATAAAGTTACGTATAAGTTAGCTATAAACAGGTTACAAAGACTTAATATTTCTACCGTTATAAAACCGTACTTTAACAGATTCACAATTTAAATCACTTTTATTACCTTCAATATAAATGTTAAGAGTAATGTCCTAATCTTGTTTGTATTTATAAGTAGCTCATCAGGTAATTAGGATAAGTGCATTCAAAGGTTTACTGCAGGTAACTATTGCACAGCTGCGCGCGAGTTGAATTGAGAGGCGCCTAGGCATCCCAAATTTATCTTAACCTATTGTTATACTTAATCCCTACAGTTCCGTCGCCTTGTCTTTGTTTTATACGTTGCAGGTGTGCTAATCCCAAGCAGCTGCGTTTGGCCTTTGTTTAAAAAAAATATGTTTCTAGGTATTTTGGTAGGAACGATCTTCATCATACATAAATATATTTCTAATAACGCGCCATGAGTTAAACGTTTACTATTTAAGTATACTTAGTAGATTCTTTGACGTGTAAAGTTTCCGTGTGGCTTACTGAATAAAAATCTTTTATCGGAAAAGTTTTATTAATTTAGTTGGTTTACTGAAGTCTGGGACGCATTGTACTAATTATATAAGTAGGTAGGTACGTTACATACCTACTACATACTTAATGATTTTATATAATCCCCCATAGCTAAAATAACTAAATACTATCAAGAAGGAACTTGCCGAATTTGTATAGGCTCATTTTGTTTCATGTGAACTCTGCGTATACTGTGAGGTAAAGCTGCGAGGGCCAGATTTGGGCCGGGGCAGGTGCGCGCACCCCCGCCACGGCTCAGTAGGCACTCCCACTCGGCGCATCGGATCACCCTGTATGCTAATCCTAACAAGCGTGTAAACATGTTTGGGAACGTTTTAATGTTTACTGCTTTTTTATAAAAAAATATTTATTAACATCTCAAAAGTCATATTTTTAGAAAATAAACACACATGTCAGCCTGTATGTGTCCATTCCATTTTTATTACTTTTCAACAATGTCTTTGGATTGTAACTTTTCTAGTACTAGATTACAGACCTACAGATGCCTGTCCGCTTGAAATATATCGCAGTTTTTAGGGTTCCGTACAAAAAAATAAAAAACGGAACCATTATAGGATCACTCGTGCGTCTGCCTGTCACTGCCAATTTGCTCCGAATGTACTGGACCGATTGAGTTGAAATTTGGTACTTTTGGTAATTTTTACATATGTAAATTGATGAACCAAACACAGATGTGCAAAGAAAATATATTTTTTTAATTAAGGGTCATCAAGGGGGACAAATTAGGAAAAAAATATGCAAACCTTACTGTGTCATATATTAAATGAAAGGGCTCATTATGAGGATCTCAAATATATTTTTGTTATTATTGTAAAATAAATAGGTTTGATTTTATTCATGAAAGAAGACGAAAATTAGATCATGATCTCCGAAACTACTGAGCCTAAAATTCTGAAAAAAATACAAAATATAGTTCATTGCTCGTAGATTACAGGAAAACCTATAAGAATTCTATAAAAAAAATGGTTTTTCAACTTTTTTACATCTTTAATATTTGAGTAGCTTAGTTTTATTTTAATTTAAATACGTTTAGTTTTAATTTTTAATTGTATTATTGTTCAACACTTTTTTAATTAAACATTTAGAAACGGATTCCAATCTGTAATTTCAAGTCATCGGCGATTTTTTCCACTATGTAAATAAACGAAGGGTGTAAGATCAGGATACTCGTAGGAACTCGTACGACGTCAGAGTTCTTATTGTGGATGGATGGATTCACATGTTCAAACAAAATGGTAATTCGTATTAAAGGTTAGTAAATGATTAAGTTATGCGCAAATTATTATTATTATAACTACCCTGCTTGACCTTAACCTATGATGGTATGTATTAATCATAAGTTAATTGCAGCTTATTGTACCTAATCAAGACTGAAGGTAATGGATTACCAAAGCACACCTGACCGTCGGGATTAGAGCCCCCCCTACCTTGGCGAGCAAACAATATAAAATCGGACGCTAAATGCCGGCTGTACCCGACACAGGGAGGTCCAGGTGCCGAGGGCAAACTTACTACTTTGATGAACACCCTGTTAACTCGATAGATTATAAATTATCCTTGATGGCATGAACCATTTTTAACGGCAGTTAAAACAACAAGAGTTTCATTTTGAAACACTTCAAGAATACGATCAACGGCTAAATCTATCTTTATTCACGGTATAAAAGCAACTAGCTCGCTTCACTTCGGTTTATGCCAGTTTTCTGTAATACCCGTACATAATCCAAAACTTTTTATGCATAAAAACCTTTCTCTTGAATCACTCTATCTATTAAAAAAACCGCATCAAAATCCGTTGCGTACTTTTAAAGATCTAAGCATACATAGGGACAGACAGACAACGGGAAGTGACTTTGTTTTATACTATGTAGTGATATTGTGACAGTTCATGTTTTGTCCCTTTTTAGTGTGTGCTTCTCTAGCAAAGGAAAAATATGAGAAAACATAGCTGAAGAATGATGATATAGGTATTAGTACCGATCAGATGCAGCAAATATCAAATGATTAAAAAAAAGGTTTTATTAATCAGTTCGATCTAAATCAAAGAAAGGAAAAGTCCTAATGCTTATTGCGCATGATTGAGCTATTTAATTTGAATTAACGTAACGTGGCATCAGGCTCTGGATTTACAAAGATGATCATTTCGTATTCGCAATGGCTAATGATAAAATAATGGGGGTTGATAGCGGGCACGATAGGAAAGTAATTTGTGTGAAAGTTGAATACCGCGCCATTCGTACCAAGCGCCGCGATCGCCCAAAAAAAACACCCTATGACCAAACTAACTATGCTATTACCTGCCCCAGTACCCATGACTTACGCTAAACTTTACATAATCTGCCTAATTTTGAGAAACTTCGTAGCTTGAATTTCCTATACACCTTTGAATGGCTGACTGAAACTTCAGCACCCTATACGTGACCTAAAAATTCGGCGAAAAAACAAACAACAATCATACACACATCGTCTATGGTACTTAAAACGAATTTACGGCCGTAGATTTCGTAATTTTGTGACTTTGCGAAAGGCTCGATGGCTTTTGGGAAATTTTGTTATGGCAATCTGGTTAGGCGCACGCTCTAAATGGGTGGTGGCACGCTAACTCGGAGAGGGCTTCGGAACCAATTAAGGGAGCCCTGGGAGCGCCGCCAGCTGGCCGCGGGCTCGATGGTGCTCATGCAGCGCTTCACCGCGAGACGGTAAGTGCACACGCAACGCGACCGAATGTCTGCTTACACGCGACCCGTAAACATACATTCTACGATCTATTTCTCGACAAAAAATTATGCAAAATCGTTAAAGAATAGCCGATTTTTACTGTTGCTTATTAAATTCAAACAGTGGGTCGATTCCAATCTGCGTTAGCCTATCTTGCTCTCTTGACGTTATAGAGCCCTTCGCTGTCTAGTGCAAAAGAGGTTCTAAGGTACAACGTCAACAATATGACAAGTATATAGAAGAAGCATTAGCTATCACAAACTGGAATATAGGCCCGGAATACGGTATCTATGTTAGAACTAGCAAAATAAGATTCAAATGTATCTAATGAATATGCGCCACGTGCCTATTATTGGGTCGGCTAATAAGACTAACACTCAATTTACGGATAGGTGTATCATACGTACAATAATAAATATAGTTCGATCCGAGAAAAATAATAATTCAATCCCTTATAAACGTGAGACGTTTATTTGTATGGTAAGTACTAAAGAAAATCGAAACGCTTCGAGCCGTCGATGATTCATATAGGTTCATAGCATAAATAGAAGCACACTTGTAAAACTTTCGAACACCTGACGAACCCTTACAAAAATAAAGGCCTGTATTTTAAATACGAAATATCGTTTGCTTGTGTGTTCCATTATTTTTCTGTTTGAGCCTTTCCCTAACTAAAAAAAAATGGAAAGCTTCGATGATTCATACCGCTATTTTTAATGAAATAAGTCACGCTAAAGGCTAAAGGCTTCAGCGTAAAATACAGTATAATTTATTACGTAAGATCCTATTTAAATAACGAACATTTTTCATGTACGTGTCTTCCGTAAGAATGAAAACATACAAGTTGCAACATAATTTTATCCAAAAGCAACAAAAGAACGCAAAAGTTAGTTGTATGTGAGATTGAATCACTCCGAAGTGAGCTATCCGTTAAATCTATGGAAATTAAAACTCGAGTGAATTGCAATTATAATCTAGTAACAAGTTCGAAAATGGAACAAAGGGTCTCTATTGAACTTTGTTTTAGCCAATATTGTATTCGAAACCAAATTGCTCTTTTACGATAATGCGGAGTTTATTTGCAATTAAGTATATGAGAATTACCAACAACGATAAAAATAAGTGTGATAACAAATATTGTTTGAGAGGATTGTGAAGCGACGGTTAAATCGCGTATCTGTCAAAAACATTCCCTTCAAATTTAGCTTCGGGCGATAATTTTTCTCACCCCCTGAATCAAGTCCAATTTCTAAATTTTTTGAATATGTTGTAGCTTTATGAAAAACTACGTTTATGGAGAGAGAAAAGTTTCCGCATTTTGTATGGAATTTTCTTAAGACGAAGAGTGGATAAGAAAACCCTTAGTCTCCGTAAAAAAAAACAAAGCGGAGCCATACTAGAACACTAAAAGTAACTCTTTAAAATACATTCTTCGTCTTCGACGCAAACATGTCAGCATTCAGCAAGCATTTCAATAAGTAAGTATAAAACTAGATGGCATCCATTGAAATAGTTTACTGTAATGGCTTGCCGTCGGTACTCGGGTGCACTCCGCTCAATCGAGCCATTTCTAGCGACATGTCGAGTTCGCGTGCTAACAACTTTGTACATTTGCAAGTTTAGCCTTTATGTCACAGACTGAGTTCACGGCATATCAATAAAATGTCTGAAACGTTTTGTAACAAATTGATTGTAATGAAACGGAAGTTGAAAAAATATATTTGTGAGTAAATTGAAGGTTGTAAAATCTTTACAATTTCGTATTTGCATACATTTTATAGGTACAGAATGTTAGTGTATTTTATCCTTAACATTAAAATTTGGCTTGTTTGATTGTTTGTCTGTCTTCTTCGTAGAAATGACTCAAAGTCATAAACTTTCAGACTTAATGAAACTTTGATCATAATAGCTCATCACTGGATGACACTGCAACATGGCACCTACTCGTATATTTAACAATTATTCAAATAACTGTCTTTTGTACAACAACTTTAGTATTATCTCCTACAATTGTGTTTAAAGCAATTTGAATTTTTAATGACCGCCTAACTATACTTATACCCTCATAATAAAAGCGATGGTTCAAAAAACTGAAATCTCACCGAAATCGGGAAATTATACCCTAGAATTAACTAATCCTTCCCATTTGCCATAAACTTTTCTAAGCCACAATATGACAGAGACCAACTTAATAAACTAACAACTTTTGGCGTCTTTTACATAGAACACCTATCTGTATCGCCACTTTAGGGTAGTCAGCTAAATGCCGCACTCAGACTTCAATTAAATTTAATGCTTGATTAAAGTTGCTGCTGTCACTTTTTTTGCGATAGCAATAAAATAAGACAACACGTCACTAAACAAGCATAAAATTTAATTGACGTCTCTGAGTGCGGCAGTAACTAATAAAAATATTAAACGGTCCCAAGATTACTTACGCATAAGAGTTGTAGCGATAATCCTCTTCAGGTTGCGGCTGCCTGTACTGGTAGCTCGGGTCATAGTACTCCGGCGGCGCCCACCCCTCGTAATTGCAGTATTCTCCATAACCCATGTCGCCTTCTCCCATCATTTTCATCATACACCGCACTCCAGAACCTACACTTTATTGTTCGCAGTTTTGATTTAAAAGAGGGGATACAAGCCCGACTTGTCCGCTAGCCTGGCTTAGTAGGCGCCGTGCAGGGACTGCGGGGGATCGGACCGACTGATCGATGCTTCGGCCCTTATCAATAGTATCCTTATCTATCATATCTAGCAGCTTTCCCCCGCGATATCAACTTTTATAAACGTCGTTCGCACCGCCAATATTGCAGATAGCTTTATCTGTGTCAGATGTAACGTTGCCACTGTCAGCCGTCGTGATGTTATGAAATCCAGGAATGACAGGTGGGTTTGCCGAAACGATAAAGTTTAGTCACGAAAATTATTAAATTTAAATAATAGGAGGGAATATTACACAAATTATCCAAGTCCCAAACTAAGCTCTTGAAAAATTAATAGCATAGAAGCATTCCATCTTTGTCCTCAGGGTGGGCAACCCATTTGCAGTCAGGATTGGAGTCTTTAGATTATAGTCTTGACAATACAAATGTCTATTAGAATTGTTAGATTAGTTTAAGTTAGTCTGTAAGTTTGAAATTGCCATATGTAGACAGCAAACTGTACTCTATTTTAAAGTGTTAATCCGAATCCGGTTACCACGTGACAGGCATGGCCTAGTGTGGGACCAACGGATAATCTGTTCGCTTTGTTATTCTTAACTTTGAATTTTTTTTTATGGGTCTTGGATCCCATTTACCATCGAGTGGCCTGTGTGCTCGTTTGCATACAACATGCCATTAAAAAAAAAATTGTGCTATGGCTGAACCCATAGCACCAACGATGGAGGCGTAGAAGAAGAAGAATATAGGTATATTTTCATAAGTGCATACAAAACATGCAAAACTAATAAACAAGCATTCGACATTTGCTCTTACTGGTAATCGAACCTAGAACCGCTAGCTTAGAGGCTTTACTTCTAGGCCTAGGCTACCCGCGTATTCACATCAAACTGGAGTTTAATTGATAGGTAAAATCTCGATAGAACCATATCGCAGAAACTAAAAGATTCATTTAACGTTATTTGTTTTGATATAAATGCATAATTGTTATATATGACATGGCCGTAATTTTCAAAACTTAAAAAACAGAATCAAAACTCGCAGTGTTCCTAATTTGAAGGCAAATTTATACTGATAAGATCTTAAGTCGCGTGAAATTTTAAACGCCTTGTAAATTTTGTGTTTTAACAAGCTTTTTATTTAACTTGCTTCGTTCGGATTCCTTTAATTACGGTTCAAATCTTGCAAGTCAGTTTTGCAACACTTCCCGTTATCGTAATGGGCGGAAATTTGAAATAAGAAGACAATACAATATTATGGTACCCTAGGAGCTGATCTGATGATGGAGTCGGAAGGTAGCGACAGGATCTCTGCTATACTTGAAACAGCTCGCTTAGTCTATTATAGTTATTTCCATAGTGTCATGTCGTACGGTATTCTGGTTTGGGGTAAGGCAGCTGACATACAAACTATATTTGTGTTACAAAAAAGGGCCATTCGTTCTATTTACAACTTAAACTCCCGTGACTCTTTAAGAGAACTTTTTAAAGAAATTATTATCTTGATTGTAGCGTCTCAATTTATTTATGAGAATATTATTTACGTTATTAGAAATTTAGATTCTTTCACCAAAAATTCTGATATACATAATTTAAATACCAGAAATAAAAATAAAATCACTATCCGAAAATTCCGCGTCCGTAAAGTATATAAATCATTTGTTGGTCAATGCATTCATTTCTATAATAAATTACCTGACCAAGTTTTAAAGTTACCCTTTCCAGCACTTAAAAATTACTTGAAAAGGTCGTTAATGTCTAAAGCGTATTATAGGATCGAGGACTATCTAACAGACAAAAATGCATGGCCTAAATCCGAAACTTAGTCAATAATAATTTATTCAAATGCAAAATCTTTATCTTGTCTAGGGGACACCGTTGATGTAGGAAAACATATCGAAACTTTTATGTGGTCGTCTCGCACCATCTTATATACACATAAGTATGTGTTTTTTTTTTCTCTATCTCTCCCGTAAGATTCTTAATTGGCATGTTTTCCTGCTGAACTACGCATGTTATTTGATACTATATTTAATTTAATATTTATAGCTTTATATAATGCTAGACTAAGTAGTACCATTGTAATAAGAAATATGTTTAAAAAATGACTGACTGCTGAGTTTCTTGCGGCGTTTCTTCTCGGCAGTGGTCTTCTCATGGGAAGCGCTGGTAGATTCTTGACGTGTAAAAGTGCCCGTGCGGCCTACTTACTGAATAAATTTCTTTTATCTTTTATCTTTTAACTTTTATCATAACGTAGATTCGTTAATTTGGGCTTGATAGCAGATGATGACAGAACAAAAAACTACATCCGACTTCAAAAGCTTATCTCATTTTTTTGTCAGAAATGATTTATTATTCATTTTTACTTGCTTTGTAGCTGGTAGTAATTGAGTTAAGTAGGTATATTTGACAGTTTCACACCAATTTAATTGACATTGAACGAGAAATTACGCGACAAGAATGTTTTAGCGCCTATGAATTAACACTTTCAGAAAAAACATACATAAATAATGGACCTCATATTGTTATCTGAGATGATTAAATGTGTTGATGACATATAAACAATAATTGTATAAATAAAAATATAATTTCTGCCAATCTTACAGAGATAACCAGACCCCAACTAAGCTCTAGAATGTAGAAAACATACCTACCTACTTGATATTTTTATAACATTGTATGTTTATATCCTTGTTATTTCTCTGTTGTTACCTTAAGGATAATAAACGACAATAGCAATTGCTTAAAAATGGAACTCATTTAACTCGGCGTTGTGTTAAAAGTTCCTTTTATTAATTTTAGTAGATTTGGGGATTTGGGATTTAGATATGCGAATCATGTTGATCTAAAACTATTTATGTGCAATTTGTTTTAATTAAAAATAAAATTATTTTTATTAAAATTATAGAAAAGAACCCAAAAATAAATTGATGAAATATAGAAATCTAAGTATCTAAATTAAAAAAATACTTGCCATCATCTTTGTACATCGACGAAGTATCTCCTTTATGAGCCCCATTAGATTCTCATTCAATAGCATGTCTTTCTACGCACGTGTTACAAAAAAGCCATACGGTTTTTACCTCTGGTGGGACTCGAACCCACAATCCTCGGCTTAGGAGGCCGATGCCTTATCCATTGGGCCACAGAGGCGAACAGCGGTGCGGCGCGTACAGCGGCTCTCGTTCGAGCGCCGTTGCGTCACCGGCGCGTCACCGCCCGGGTGCGTTCACACCGACAATTAATACGAAACCGATAATTACATATCAGCGGTAATGTTCCACTTCAACGGCTCCAATCACCCGCTCGGAACGGTGTCATAGCGGCACTTCCATCTCCTACGCATCAGCCGCTTATCCCTTCTCCCGCCATCTCCTACCCTAAAAATCCAGGCTTTAATTTTTTCAACAGGGTAACCGTTAATAGTTAGCATAAATTTGTTATTACAGTTAGAATGTAACAATATTATAACCTTGATATGAACTGATAGCACGGCGACAACATACATATACCTACAAGTCAAACTAAACATGAGGTCAGTGGCCTATCGTATCACCTTATTTTAATAATGCGATTGCCACATAACGTAGGGCCTCGCCGCGGAGAAACGACGTTGGATTAACCATAAGAAAACATTTGAAAAACTGTTCCTACTTGATTACCGACTTGTATTTGTGAAGCAAATTAATCGTGTGCTTCCTATAATGGCTACTAATTTCGTCGGTTGCGGGCATTTTGTCTGCTTCCATATTTCGGGAATAAGACAGACGTACAGACGTGCACGCTATTATAGGAACCACTAATTTAAACTGGTAGCGACGAATTTAGATTGTGGATTTTGAGCGAGGGCGTGCCAAGTATTTTTGTTGTTTTTCATTTGTTACATAAATGATAATTAGAATGTTAAATCAAGACAAATAAGTGGCTAGACAAATTATATTTTGCTGGTGTGAAATTTTTGAGTACGGACTTCTGTCGGTCAAATACAAAAATATTTTTTTGAGAAAGTAGTTCGTTTTCATACTTCTATCCTTGACTGTTCATATATGGAAACGAACAACGTTCTCAAAAATATGTGTCTACAAGTGTAAGAACCGTTATATGCTTACACTCATTCCCAAAGAATATAATAGGTACTCATATAGAGCTCATAGACTACTAAGTGTAATAACAACGGATAAGTTAGGTATCTTTATCTACCTCTATACAGATGTAGTGAATAATGTTTTGCCATCGTTTTTTGTTGGAAAGGTTCGTTTTTATCTTGCTGTCTCACTCACCTTTAGTAACCACCACCGATAAGCTAATTGAGAAAGCAAGATCAACACGAACTTATCCGACAAAAAACGATGGCAAAACATTATTCACTACATCTGTCCATATGTCTTATGTGAATGTCTGGCTGGCAGACGACGCACAGCCTAAACGGCTGGAGCTAGGGATTTTAAATTGGGAGAAAATATTCCTTGGGTACCCCAGGGTGCGCTAAGAAAGCTGTTTTTTTAAATATACCCGTACGAAGTCGTCAGCGTCCTTTGAATTCAAGTAACTAGGTACACTTTCAGTTGCATGCGAGCTTTTTAAACTCGACTTATCGTAAAAACTATTCAATAAAATACTAAATGTGTCTTATCTGACTGAGTACAGTCGAGTCGAAGTCAGTTATATTATAGAAAAATATATACACGCACCTCTATGCCAAATAACAATATGGTATATGTACCTAACCACACCCAACTACATATATTTGACACGAAGGCTGTACACATAGATAACTGACTGGGAAATGAATCAATAATAACAAGATAATACTAGTAGTTTACGTGACGGTTGCGTAATGACAGGCATTACAACAAGAGTGTGGTTTATGAAACGAGCCACAAGGCGAGTAGATCACACGAGTGTTGTAATGCTAATTACGCAGAGTCTCGTACAATACTTTATCTACACACATATTATAAGTAGGTACTCTAAGATGGGTTCAGAAGCCGAATGGCAAATGACCAGCATTACCTTACCTGTGGTAGTTGACAGCGATGACAGCTGTAACGTAATTTTGAAATTACGTTATCGAATATTGTAAGGTAATGAGATCCAAATTCGGAAAATCTTCCAAAATTAACAGCTATCATCGCTGTCACCTAATGTTGTAATGCTGGTCATTGCCTACGGGTTTTGAACGCATAATATGACTTATGATATGAGTGTAGATAAAAATATTTACGAAACAGTTTGGTTTAGAGACAACAAATAGGTAAATAAATACCTATATGTATGCTTAAAAGAAACCACTGGCTTCTTTTAAGCATAAATATAAGACTCAGCACAATGCTAATAAGAATAGTTTATTATCTGTACGGTTTCACTGCGCACGGATCTATTCCTTATTGGAATATGCCTAATTTTAGTCTTGTTTCACCCACTCGCAAGTTTTAGATCTTGCCAGTAAATTCCTATTGGTAGCGCCTCTTACAAGACAAATAAATTATATTTCTTAGGTGCATTGCCATGATCCTTAATAAATAAGGGGACGCTTATTAGATACACACCTCAAAAATGTCTAGGCATCATAAATATACGGGATTGTGACACATTATAAAATATCAAAATAATGTAGGGACATTTTGGATGTGTGTATTTATATAAGTGTACCTAAACTTTATCACAAATCGACAGATATTTTATGTACTTCTAAATTCATTTATCATCATCATCATCATCATCATCATCATCATCATCATCATCAGCCGCAAGACGTCCACCAAGCTGCTGGACAAAGGCCTTCCCCAAGGTTTTCCACAACTATTTATTTATCCTCGTAAGGCCCAATGTGCAACAGGATGTACATAATAATGACAATTTAATTTGAACTGTGTTGCAATGGGAATAAAGCTTATTTTCCCATGTTCATAAACTGAAAATGGCATTACCGAACAAACGTAATTGAACTTTATTGCCTTGATGGTAGATTCAAAGTCCCACTCACAAAAAACTTCCTGTTTGCAGTATGGTGGGCCTTACGAGGTTATAGAACGTATGTATTCGCGCACTTGTTTATTCATACATTTAGCCATCTTGGACATAGACTGATACGTATGACTGTTACAATACAATATTTTTTGCAACATTCCCAGTAAGCTTTCTAAGTACCTATGTAATCTAAAGGCAATTGACGTTTCGTCCGGAGTAAAACTTCATCTCGAGTGAGTTAGGTAGTTTGTTATCCTTTTTTTGTAAAAATCTAGTTCTAAAATGTAATCTGCCGCCAGACACCCTGTATCTTTGTAGCTGTTTAATTTTACTTTGTATTCAAATCCAGCTACTTTGTTTGGCCTCCGTTACTCGAGATAAAGTTATACTTCGGACGAAACGTCAAATGCCCTTAGATTTAGACACAGTTACTTACAAAGCCTACTTGGAATGGGGCAAAACCATAATTGGACATGTTATCGTATTGTTTTCAACTTTGCTGCCATTACTGTCAAGTAAATAAGAGCTATCGTAGCGTTGACAAAACCATAACATATCAAAAGCGGGTACACTACATAATTCCGAAGAGCCATAATTCCGAATTGAGCAAAATTCCGAATTTTCATAATTCCGAACGCAATTTTTTGATAGAAAACTTAACTTTTTGTTATCACAACATAGTATAAAACAAAGTCGCTTCCCGTTGTCTGTCTGTGCCTATGTATGTATGATCTTTAAAAGTACGCAACGGATTTTGATGCAGTTTTTTTAAATAGATAGAGTTATTCAAGAGGAAGGTTTTTATGTATAATAAGTTTTGGATTATGCATGGGTATTACAGAAAACTGGCATAAACCGAAGCGGATCGAGGGCGGGTCACTAGTCGCTTATAAATCAAACCTAACCTAACCTACGTATGACAATTAAATTATGCACTTAATTTCAAATAGCTCCTAGCTTTCGGAAAAATGAAAATTCGGACAAATGAATATTCGGGAAAAAGTAATTCGGAATTTTAAGGTGTTCCCATCAAAAGCAATATGGTTTTACCGCATAGAATAGAGCCATTGGACTTATTCATAGAGAAACATCGTGGATTTCCAAGCATATTGGAACTATTTAGAACTCAGGAAATAAAGATCACCCAGCAAAAAGTTCAGGCAAATACGAGTATGTCTAGTTAGCTAACCCTGGGACACGTGGCAAAGTTGATGGACTGAATTTTTGGGAGACAGCAAACGCGCTAATTAGGTACAGTCAAGTTCATAAATATGTGTACACTTTAGTACCTTATCTATTTAATGTCATGTTAAAACTGCCATATAATTATCACAGCGATTAAAGTGACAAGGTACTAAAGTATATACAAAATGAACTTGACTATACTAGTGTGCTGGAAACAATTTAATTATGTTTAGTCTCAGTTTAGTTCATGTACTAATCTATTTTTAGAATTTTAATACACGCTAGCGGCTGATACGGTGCACTTTTTGGTGCCCCTTTTTATGGTATGACTTAGTGTCACTTTGGGACAGTTCCATTTAATCGACTGTCCTAATAGAAGCTAACAACAAATGTAAATAGTATATTATTCCTTTGCTTGCATGGAACATTTATTTTGATCTGTAGTCAAATGAAAAACAAAGCTTTTTAATAAAAAAATGTTGGCATCACAATCCTGTAGAACAAAATAGGGAACAAAAACGGAGGGGTGGATCAAACGCAGGTCAGAGGTAGAGGTCCTTTATAGCTACCGAATTGACCCCCATGTATATTCAACGATTTTCATTTGTTTCATAGTTATGAGCATGTTTGTGAACATTTTAGAATTATCGGAATTCAAGCTATATTCCCTTGTGGTAGCTAAACTATTTGACCTATGACCGTGTGGGGTCAAATCGGTAGCTATAAAGGTCCTCTACCTCTTTCTGACCTTTGATTGATCCACCGCCCGTTAACACCATATACTTTATGAAAAATATGTAGAGTTGGTTTCATTCTTTTTTTTCATACTTTTATAAATCAAAGTCATAAAATAAAATACTTCGCTTCTGGTTTCTAAAATTACGGTATTGTGAATTCAATACATACACGATAAATTTATAATTATAAAGGTGCAGTTACATAAACAACTCTATGGCATTTTAACCGTGGAAACACTAGCAGACTTGCTTATGCCACTTGGATATGTTCACGCAGTAGATAAATGTCGATAAAACATCAATCCCCAACCCAAATCCAATCATCAAGGCCTGCTAGAGACCCATAGATTTAATGCCATAAAATGCCGAGTACAGTTGCTCATTTAAATATATGCAATTTCCACGCCGACGCCATCCGTAAGTACGCTTAACTTTAATTTGTCTTTAAAACATGTAAGGTAGCATATTTATCAAATAGAGTGTAATAAACTGTATTCAGTGTTGTAATATTAGGGTTATTCTAATAGGTGAAGTAAACGAGACAAGCTTTCGATATCGTATTTACTATTTTATTTATATATAAGGCGTAACTTACAATATTATACATGAAAAATAAAATAAAGTTTATAAATATACAGCCAAGTCTATGTATATCACTTTGTCTAACATAATACATTCAAACGTGACTAAAAATCATAACTAAAGTCACGCCATTATGAGAAGTCCGATTTGACAGCTGTCAACTCAGTACAAAATATGTGTTTGAGGCGGTTCTCTGCCTATTGGCAAAAATATACTCGGCAAAATGTATCGTGTCCCAACCGTTTCAACCGTTTTGCCAACCGTTTTTTTCTGTAACTGTAAATTTTTCAAGATTTTTATAAAAACTAACCTAACTTTACCTATAGGGTTTTAGACGATGGTACTGAAATAAATCCTGAAACATGTACAGTTACAGAAAAAAAGCGGATTGGCAAATGAAACGGTTGGGAAACGATACATTTTGTCAAACAATTTTCGGGCAAAAGGCAGGATACCGTTTGAGGCATAAATGAGGTTAACTGCATTGACAGCTGTCAAATCGGACCTCTTATAATGGAGCCACGTTAAATACAGGAACTACATGATACATGACTACATGATTATCTACTTATACAATTTACAAGCAATTATACACTTACATCCGTATTCATAAAAAAGTAGTAGGCGCGCAGAAACTTTGGATTTGTAGGAAAAGAAAAAAACATTAATGTAAATGCCTGAAGAAATAACTTTTAATGAATAAGATTTTTATCAAGAGGCCTCTTGCAGAGGTGAGTTGACAACATCGCAATTTTTAAATACCTAAATTTCCATGGTTCCATACCTAAATTTATAGTGTTCCGTCCGTCCGTCCGTCCGTCTGTCAGCGAGATTTATCTCATGATGATTTTAACAGGGTGTGTAACCGCTATAACTACAAATAATAAAAATAAAATAAATTTAAGAATTAAAGGAGCGCACTTGGCCGATTTTATTGATTATTAAAATGAAATTATTAAAATTTTCTAATGTAAAATTGTATACAATAAATGTTTTTAACATGTGATATTGAGTTTTAGTATCAATTTCCACATTTATGTATTACTAAAAAAAACCGGGAATCCCACTTTCAATAAAAATAAATTCTTTTTGGCGGTTGTAACCACTGTTAGTTACGTCCTCCCGCGAAGTTTAGGCAAATAGGCACTGCCTATTCCGACCTCTGCTGATAATTGTTTAATTAAAAATTTTATAATTGTTTACTACCAAATTAAAATACGTTAATATTTTAAATTATTCAAAAATAACCGTACCAAGAATATACGTGCCAATAGTATACCCAACACAGTGGACTTTTAAAATACTGCAGAAGGAGAATCACGAAAAACGAAAATATGCGATATTGCCAGTATATTTATAAAAGGCTTCTTAAAGCGAAATTAACTAGAGAACAACGAAAGCAACAAATGCCATCAATGCACAGACAGTCGAACCCATGATAATAATATAATATTTTTATTCTAGTTATATTATTTCATGAACATCCATTGTTCAGGCAGGCCACGCGCACCTCACGCCGTAAATTTGGAGCAGCAGTGCGTGCAGCGGAGCGTTCCAGCATGAATAGGGAATATCCATAGATTTTTTCAATGTAATTTTTCAGCAAAATTTGAAAATACTCTAAAAGAGATCACCAAAAGTGAAATTAAAATTAAAATCGGTCAAAAAATACGGAGCATTTTAAATTGCTAATTAGACAGGGATTAGACAGAGAGATCCGATATGCACTGTGACGTCATGTAACAGGCCGGCCATATAAACTCCATGTTAAATTCTGTTTTGCTAGAAAAAGATAGGAACAAATCTTTGTTGGCTTATATCTTGGTTGTTTTTATAGCTAATCAAAAAATGATTTTCTCAACTGTTGTTGCTTTTATTGAAGGTGTGGAAAAAGTCATGATTATCCCTATTGTCGGTAGCGTGCACGCCAGTTTCCTCTAAATACTGCGTTTACACGCGCAAAACAACGCCCCGCTGCACGCGTTGCCGATCCGAAATTGTGGCATTAGGCGCGAAGCTACAAGTGAATCGACGTTCATCTCTGCGTGTGGACTTTTGTATGAGCTGGGTTGCGTGCAAATTAATACAAATTATGTGAGGTAAAGGAAACTACAGAGTAGTAGAGTTGTGCTAAGACGAGCGCCTTCTGTACTTTTACTATTAAAATAATGTGAAGCAGGTACGAAAGCGATAGCGTAATAGTTCATAATTAAAGGTTCCAGTCGTCTTATTACTTACTTTAAATTATTACACCAATACAAACATGCTTCAAATAAGGCGCCAAAATAAACATTTTTTCGGAGATACCTACTAATAAAGGTAGATTCACAATGAGGGAGTGAGTGAATAAGTGCAATAAATCGTTTACGTTCAGTTTACTATTGTTTTCAGGCTAACCAAAGATTGCGACTCATTATTTAACCCCTCTCTCGCCGAAACACGTGGTTCTAGGCTGGGGTCTTTTACTATGTTACAACTTATAACTGGGGTTACCTATACCACAAAAAACATATAATAGTCATATCGCTGCTTCTGATTGACCGAGGCGGTTATGGACACGATTTAACAGGCGTGCATATCGCTTCATTGTGAACCCACCTTAAGAAACATTTCGACCCTTCTAAAGGTGCACTTACACTGGCAATTTTGTATCGACGTCACATTCTATTACACCAAATAAGAGCAAGAGAGCTATTGTTGACGGGTAATTGTTGCTCATAAAATTGACAACAATTCATATGTGCTAAGGTAGTAAAATAAAAATACCGTTTGTAGATTTTACACTGCTGATTACAGTAAAAATATTTTTGGATTTTTTTATGCAGTAGTTTTTTTTATATTTAGGAAAAACAGTAAAAAAAGTTGGATTGAGAATGTTAGGAATACACTTATAGTGCCCTTAGTCCATTTATTACCATAGGAATTGAAAAAATATACAACTGTCATGTCCATTTTTCATCTATCTGACGGATTACATGATTCTAACGACACGCTTTCGATTCTCGTTTTGATATACGCTATTTAAAATTAAAATGACTAACGGATTTGTAAAAGCGGATAGCCGCAATCTGCCCAAAGTCGACGAATTCATGTTGTTCCAGTTGTTATGGTTGACAAGTGACATGACATGACAGTCAGTTCTGTTTCTGTTTAAAGTTACTTTTTTTTATTTTATATCATCACGACATCAGTATTCCTAACTTTGTATATACGGTCTTTTTAATGTCTAAATCTTTAATAAATTAATTCGACGAATTTAAGTTAAATAAAGAAAAACCGAGAAATACGGGTACTCTAATTTTTAACGAGCTATTATAAACGCGAAAAAACAGAAATACTTTTTTTTTTGAAATGTTGTCAATTGCCCGTATAAGTGCACGTTAAGTCCACCATAAACGGTAATTTGGTCATTGATACTATCGAACCTAGTGTTATATATAAACCATCTCTTTCGCACATAACACACCGGATCGAGAAGAAGTTTGCATCGTATATGGGGACTTATACCGACTGTAATCGACGAAAATCTAGCAACTCTGGATATTACATTGCCAGAAATGCATCCCTAAGCATCTCTAAAGGCGGTCAAACTTACACGGTCAAATTTTAACGACAACGTTCATGGTGCCAATAATCGAATAATAAGTTTTTTTTTATTATTATTATTTTCTCAGAGATTAATAAAACTATTAACATAAACAAACAGATACAACTTTCTACTACTTATAAGAGTCACACATTTTTTAAAGCGATATTTGAGATATTTTATGACTCGTTTGTTATGTTCGTTAAGATATTGTTCAAACAAAACAAATAAACATCTGACAAATTTCATACAACTTGGTACAATGTGATAGCTCTTAGGTGTTTCAGGTTTGCACTTCTCTCACTCGCTCTCATATGCTCTTATTAAGACCGAGAGAGAGGAGTGCAAACCCGAAGCACCTAAGTGCTCAGAGACTGTATATTGTTATGAAGAAAAACTATTCTCTGCATAAACTATTCATAAAATCAGTACAGCATTGCGGTATTGCAGTCTTTAAGTCGCTAATGGCCTATGACTACCCCTGACCATCAGGTAGTATGTGGTGCTCATACATACATACATACATACCATCACGCTTTCATCCCAGAGTGGGGTAAGCAGAGCCACAGAATTACCAACAACTCGCAACTACTTGTTGTTAATTCTATAACCACATTTTGGATAAACAGGCTAAGATGTTTCATCATCATCATGTCAGCCGAAAGACGTCCACTGCTGGACATAGGCCTCCCCCAAGGCTCTCCACTCAGATGTTTACCATGTGTAAATTAGTGACAGGTTGCTAGTTCCCTCCATAATCTCCATATCATAAAAAAATACCAAATTATTCTGGCAACATAATATCCAAGTCCTATCACCTCTAAAAGCATCCTTCTCACACCACTTGTAGGTATACAAAAGGGGCAGATATGGTCTATTTGTCTAGCCTACAGGAGTAATGCACGATGTCACCGTTCGGGTAGCGGACGAAGGCGCTCTGGTGGCCGAAGCGCTTCTTGCACACCGGGCACAGCATGATGTCGGTGATCACCACGCTTTTGGACTCGTGGAACTGTTTCAACTCTTGGACCTGCACAGAAAAGTATACAGGGTGAGCAATCTGAATGTGTTCGTATGAGGAATTCGGAAACTATGGTGAAATGATTTGAATATATATTTTTTTTATTACTTTTTGACAATCATTATGTGCACACTTATACGGCGTTATTTATAAACGTCGAATGGTTATTCGTGGGGTAGCTAAACCATGCATTATCCTTATCTGTCAAATTCAAATGTCACAATGACAGATAAGAACAAAGCATGGTTTAGCTACCCCACGGTTATTCCACGTTTATAAGCAGGGAGCGAAACTTAGGTGCCGGTGACGTCATTATGACGCAAATTCACATATAGGATGCTTTTATATCAACAATATTGCGACACCCCACTGATTCTTAATAATGCTATAATGATAATGTAAATTTTAAAATAATGACAAAGACGATATGAATAAAATATTTTATTGGGTCATGTAATTGTAACGAAAAATATTATTTCCACAAGTAAATGAAAAACATTACTTAAATAAAATTTCGTTGGATTTCAAAGTATGCAGAACGCTTAAAATTCAACCATGTGCATGTTGTTTTCAAATGTTTTTCTAAATTGCTTACTTTTGATGTTAAAACATTTTTTGATTATTTACAATCAGAAAAGGAAACTTCTGCAAATACGGCTGTATAGACTACATGGCGACTTTGCTCAAGCGAAACAATAATGTTTCGCTTATATTTACAATTTACAAATAAAAAAATAATTAAATATAAGATTGTCTCCAACAATCTTCTTTTTAATATGACAATGACAGTCAATTATCTTTATTATAAGTACTGGCCGTCTCAACTCAAGTGTCAATATCGGTAAACTAAAGAGGCCAATACCTAAGTTGTTATTAGTGATGAAGTAAAATCTTGATAAAAACACTCTGTATGTAGCTTGACGTCATACGCCTGTCATCGGCACCAAAGTTTCGCTCCCTGATAGTGTATTTTATTCATGAAATCATTAAACTAAACTAAACTGCGAGTCAAGGTGATCTAAATCGTAAAGTACTTGGTTCAATTCCTGAGTTTTTGCCTTTTTCAATCTCCATACATACTGACCCATTTGCATGGCTCACCTCATAAAAAAAATTAAATCACAGGTATTACCAGCTTTATTATTAAATTAAATTTCACACGTTTAATGTCAGTAGGTATGTTTAGGTCACATCTTGCTGGTCAATTTTGTACCCGTTATTCGAAAGGGCAAATACTTAGGCACGTTTTGCTAATGGGCAAAAGCATTCATAATGCTTTCATTCCCCTTTGAGTACCCAATGCAAACTGGCAATACTATAAAACTCAGTGGAACCATATCTACGCGATTTGGATTAGGCACTGGCGATTGTTTCACTTTATGTGTTACCAATTAAACCAATACTTGAATAGATAGCTCTCATAATATTGACGTACCTGCATATGTTCAGCATACAGCAAGCCTTTCAGAACTTGTGTTTTCCTCTTGAGAGTGAGCTGGTTGTCTAGCGCGCTCTCCAGGAAATATTTCAACCTGCTCAGGGGAACAGAGTCTGGCAACACTGACAATGCCTGTAAAATAAAATATTTTTTACAAGCTTTTAACCTTTCACGCGTCCCAGTATCCAACGTTGGATACTAGGAATGGGTGTGTTTCAATCAGTATGCAAACTTTTTGCAAAATTTCATTTAACTAATCACAAAAAGCATATAATGAACGTTTACCATAAAAACCATTTGTATAATTTTATCTGGCATACGATCAAATAACATAACACTCATTTAGCATAACTATCATTTTCTAGTTATTATGCATTTTAAGTCAATTTATTCTAACTAGGTTAGGTTAGGTTAGAACTGTGACCACATTAATAGTAATGAAAGCAGTTAGAAATATTTACTTTTTAAATTAATAAACATTATAGTTTTTGAAATTATGCATTTCGATTTATGCATCAGGACTATTATATCGATGGTTTATTATGCAGATTGAAATTACGCAATTCGTTTTATGTAAAATGATCATTAGACCATTTGTTTTTATGCTAAACATTACACACCCACTAGGAATATTTGAATTCGGAACTCAGAGTGGTTCGAAATAAGATTGATATTGCAATACATATGTATATGACATGACGTTCCACGGGTTAACTGACTTTGTTCGTATGATTACCAATAGGTTTATTTGGATTAGGCAAAATCTTGCAAGTCAATTTAGAAACACTTCCCGTTATTGTAATGGGTTGAAATTTGGAATACATATGTAAATCCGAGGGCAATACAATAATGTGGTATCTAGGAGCTGATCTGATGATGGAGTCGGAAGCTGGCGACAGGATCTCCGCAGTAAACGTAGACCAACCGAATTGGTGTTTAACTTGGTCTCAATAAGCAGATGAACTTTACATAAAAAAATACAATGACGGCAAACGATTGTCTCAAAAATGTAATTTTTGACTGGAACTTATGATTTATCAAATAAAATTAACAAGGGTGTTGAATAATGGACCGCTTTCTAAGAACAATAGTTACAATTGCACCCATCAAAAGAATCGCAAATGCGTTGACGCTGAATAGTGAAAATGGAAAGACATAGGAAACTCATCTTTTGTTATTTTCAATTACCTTCTAACATTACTTTGTATTCTTCGAGAAATTACCTTGTTTTATATTCTTACCTTTACTGGTGATATTTTATCAGCATGTTTTTCCAAAATGTTCAGAGCCGTCTCCAGATCGGGCTCGGAGGTTTTCGGGTGTCTCGGTACGTTGGCCAGCGGCCCTGTGAGGGCGCTGCTCTGCTGAGGGTTCATTAATATCCTCAGCAGTATTATGTAGATGTCTCGACTCTTGTCGTTCGAACTGTCGCAGGTTTTCTCGCAGTACTGAATAGCCCTGTCGACGTCTCCTGAAGAAATTAAGTTGGATAAATATCAGTTAATCGGACACTATGAATCGTTTTAGAACTTTTAGAAAATGTGATGAATAGAATATAGAAACGAATGTCATTTATTGTTAATGACCTTACAGACCAAATTATGGTGGGCCTAAGCAACCAACTAAAACTTAACATGTCGCAGAGTCTCAGAGAATTAACGATCTCCTAAAAGACGGAGAATATCTAAATACTCATTATGTTTATGGAATATTTTGTCTGGCTAAATTCATCAAATAATATAAATGCATACCTAGAATCTGAACATAAATAGCAAGCGCCTGCTCATGCCTTCCAAGCTTCTCCAAAATAACCGCCCTCTCCTTAAACAAACTGTCACTCGGAAAATGCAGTATCACTCTTTCTGGGGTATAATGCGAAGATTTCTCTAGGAACGCCAGAAGTTTTGATTTCGTGTGCTCTAATTCCTCTTCAGTTATATCAGCGTTCTTATCAGTAATTTTTTCCCTGTACATACTAATTAAGGCATCATGGAATATAGAATTAGTGTCATTCCATTTGTGTATTACATGTTCAAGGTATGGTACCACTAAAGATTTGTGCTCCCTTAGCAGAAAGTCTAGTACTTTCGGACGGGGCAAATTTTCCACTTCGATTTTATCTTCGGTAAATATTTTTAGGCCTTCTTCGGGGTGATCTTTTATGATCCAATCGGAAAACTTGAATATAAGGTTGACGTGTTCCGCACCTGGAAAATCATCAAACAAGTCCAATTTTTGAACGGAATCATGCATTAAATATTTTGCATAAGAATCACAAAAGACTCCACATTTATATTGTGAAAATTAAATCAATCAAATTAAACCATTTATAATATTTAGTAAATGCATGTAACCAATAGTTAAGACTTCAACGGCAACAATTATAATAGGGTCTAAATCAATTTAAACTTTCTCCATAAAGCAAACTCTTACCAAGTTGCTGCAAATACTTCTTCGTCATAGTATACCCCTTGAGGCTGGAGTCCGGCTGTTTAGCCTGCTCCTTCAGCAGCTGCAGCGCTTTCAAGTGCTGTCCCTTCGTCTGGTACAAGATCACCAGCTCGCTGTGCTTCCCATGGGCTACCAGAATCTTCTCCGCTTCTTCTAGACGACAGTTGTTCAGGCGCAACAGCGGCGCGATAAGGGCGTCGTTCAACTATTAATTTATAAGAGATAACAAATTATTGATAGCAACGAGAGCATGGTTCTGAAACACAATACAATATCCTTGACATGGGATTTGTACAGACGAATCCTGTGTCAACAATGCAGATAATGCTATGCTTACTAAATCAAGTCAAGTAAGAGTAAGAATGGAACGGTAAACTGGTTCAGACTAAATTATTTTATTATTACAAGCCTTCCTATATATAAAATAATGGTTGTCTGTAAAGTCGGTTTACGGACGATAATTTTACGTCCGATAACGTCATAAGAAAACACACAAGCCGAACGCTTAAGCCGATCGTGCCTCTCTATCGCTTGTTCCGCGCTCTCGCTCGCACGCTCGGCTCAGGCGGAACGTGACACTTTTTCGTGCGTGCAGCCGGCGTTCATCGATTTATAAGACGTTATCACGTCAAAAACTTCGGAATTGATGCATAACTTTCATCAGAAAGTTGTACAGCAATCCCAAAGGTTTTATTTATATATAATTTAGTCCTCAAAATTAAGTACAAATAACGGACGTAATGTCTAATGGCATTCTCTAACAGTCGACTAAAATAATAAACAAAAACAATCGTTCACTGAGAAGTATTTTAGTAGTTTCAGCCTGTTCAACGCTTTACATAATACCAAAGTACAGGAGGCATTGCCTACTAAAGAAAACTGCAAATTTTAATTTTAGAAGTACGTATGTAGTTTAAGAACCATGAGAACCATAAATGTTTAAATAAAGAATATCAAACCTGCAAATAACACTTCAGCAGCGTAATATCAATCAGTTCCAACTGCTGCGTCACGTTTCTCTGGGCCGGGTCCTCCTGGCTCCCGCCCGCCTCGGTCGCGGCACTCTTCCTCGACCTCAGCTCCAACAGATACTTCACCAGGGCATTCAGGGCGTTCTCCAGGTCCTCGCCCTTCAGCTTCCCGTTCCTTACCGTGGACCCTGGCTTATTGTCCAACTCAGGGAACAGTTTTATGACATCAGCAGGATCGGTATTGAGCTTGCCGAATTCGTTCATAGCTTGAGCATACTTTTTATCGTCAAACAGTTCGAGAGCTAGGAGTTTTTGAATGGAATGTATCTTCTGTTTCTTATCTTCGATCGGACAGTCAGTTAAATTCTGTAAATTCAAGTGTATATTGGATTGTCCTGAACTTAACCTAACGAACATGTATAAGAAATGCAAATAAATTACGTTTACCTACATCTAAAAGCATAAATTTTTGGGGTTTTACAATTACTTTTCAAATGTTGTATTTATTATAAAGAACTAGGTGATGTAGGTACGTTTCCGTTTTTTAAATTAGTTTCATTCTAAGAAATATTTTCTTGGAAAGGAAAACGTACAGACGTAATTTTTCATGATGTGTAGGTACAACATATTCAAAAATTTAAAAAATCGGACTAGGTTTAAGGGCATCGCATCGCATTTTGTATGGAAATGTTTAGCTTCACAATCCTCATTTTAACTCGTATACAACATAATGCAATAAATTACAAATATAACTCTGGCTGTACTCTTTCTATCTTTTCTATGACATGGAAAACCAATTCGTCTAGTAAGCTTAGTCGTAAACGATTGTTATAAATTAACCTAAGTACTTACGCTCATTAATAGGGCAATAGTTCCCTCACGATTACGAATATCAACAGCCATTTTGATCCCGATTGTTAAATATTAAACTTATGAATATAATATAATTCAAACAAACCGAGTAACACAACTACCTAGGTTTGAAATATACGTAATAAGCTTAACAGTGCTATAAATTACATAATTTTGTAATTATTTACCTGTATTCATATTAAAATACTTCATTACCAATAGGTACCTATGTCATTATCATATTTGTTACGATTACTATACCTAAATTTACATTTACCTTAATCAGTCAATAAATTTAAACAAACTAAATATCACTTACATGCATAAGTTTTATAATTTCAGCTTGTCGCTTTTTATTAACTTTACTAAGAAACATTTTTATTTTTACACGTATCAACTTAATAAAAATAAGGAAAATGCGTTAACCTGCAGCAAACTCAATTACAAAACTAATAAACAAAATTATAGTTTTAAAATGGCATTAAAAGTACAGTGGGGTTTCCTCGTTTATAACAAATAATGAGTAGTGATATCAGACCACGTCTCTAAACATACACACATAACAATAACACATTTAGTATCGCTCTATCTAATCTCGGTGTGAACGGCACGTTTTTCAGTTCATTTCTAACTAAGTTACAGTTTGAAACAATATATTACAAAACATAACTAACTAATGTTGTGCCCAAGATAAATATGTACTTGAAATACTTTTTGTCCCGTAAAAAATGAGGTTTCATAAACATACTCTACGCAAATGGAGTTACGCATGAAAGCTCTATAATTAAAATTCCACGCAGATAGGGCTACGCGTGTAACTCTATAATAAAATATAGGTACGTAATTTATGTGCTACTTACTATGAAGATTCTTTTGTTGTTAATATTAACTTTCGAGACAATCTCCTCCTACGGCCCAGCATACAACGAAATTTGTCAATGGAATATGAATCTATTACGAATGACATAAAGTCAATTTTCCAATTTCATCTTATGTCATAAAAACAAAAGAAATTAAACTTTACTTTCTTTGCACTAGATCTTTATTTGAATGGCCGTATTTTGTACTAGTTTTAGTACAAGGAACCTCAGGAGGTTAATCCGACTGGCCAACGGCCAAAGGAGAGTTAAAGTGACTGGACTCTTTTACAAGAAGTTGGGAAAATCAACATCTAATATTTGCTCAAAAAAAAACATGGTAAATTTATAAAAAAACATCTACCATTTTCTGGTTTTCACTTTTTTGCTGACATTTAAATTTTGTTAATTTAAGTAAGCTTTTTGCTGTGTAATTCCAACTTGTGTGATTTCTCGCATGTAATGCAAACTCTTTTAGGAAGTGTTCCTCTTTGTTCCTGTCATAATATTCTGATTCTATCTGTGAAACCCGGTAATTGGCTTTATGTGTCTTATGTTTATGTTTAGTGTAATTTATCAGCTGTTGGTTTTCTTCACATAAATGAATAAAAGAACCCTTATGACCTTAACCCTTTTCTTAGTAAATACATAACATTAGCGAAGAGAAGCACTTTTAGTCAACCTGTTTTTCCTTTTATGATATCACTACACTTTCAACCTTATAGCACAGTAACAGTACCACACACACACACACCTCCACACCAGTAACACTGATTTTGAAAAACCGTAATTTTTAAGCTGGTTTAAAAACAGATTGTAAACAACCACTTATGATTAACGTAAGTGCTAACAAAATAAATTAAATATGGCGATCTATTGTTGAACAACAGGAAAACTAATCCATAACCAACATATCGCAGCAGGAATATGTTATTATTAAATAAATATATTAACGGGCATTTCGTAATTCGTGGAAGTGTTGCTCTGTTTCTCCAATAAATCTTCTTTAGTGTTTCAATTTTAATCCAGTAAGAAAGAAGACTTCGTTTTAAGTTAGCTACGCGTATGTTTCATTTTTGTAGCAAAATAACCTATTTTAAGAGATACCAATTTTAAAAGGGAGCCTAATGATGTTTTTTAAGTTTAAAAAAAAAAAACCGTCAATTGCACTCCTTAAGATAGTTCTATGAAAATAAACCCGGTATCTACATAGATCGAGTCTCGAGAGACGGCAGCTCAAAGTCCTACCTACTAGGACCTACCTTATCGAATTACCGAAAAAAAGCAATTTGTACAAAGCATAGACCAGGGTGATCCTAAAGTAAGTTGGTCTGTCGAGGCGCAACTTGGCACTTTTTTTGCTAGGATTGTTTTTGGACCTAAGACCAACTTCTTATGATAGGTCTTTTTCCAGAACTTATTTTTTTCCGGTAGCTCGATAAAGTAGGACTTGAGCGGCCGGCTCTCGGACTAACACTATTTGCAACAAAAGTGTAGCTGAACTTTTGGTGTTTCAAAGTTTATGATAAGACTTATATCTCGCTACAATGGGGGGAAGTTCTAAATCTACCATGCGGCACGGTCCATTCCAGACTACAGTTCGTTCGTTCAAATAGTGTGCATTATAACCCTTTGAAGTCACCGACACCGCTTTGTGCGCGCCGCGTCGACGTCTTTGTAGCAATTGTAGCGGCACATCAAAACATGCAAACTATTTTAACGAACGAACTATAGTTAAATAACGTTATAGGGATTTTGAATGACTACTAAGTAGCGGAGCAGTTTTGTAAATAAGTATAATTTTTTGGTAGGTACTTACAGTTAAATTGATAGCTATTTGGAACTGTTTGTCTTTGAGGAGCTGTTGGATTTGCTTGTTGACATCCACGGAGCTGAGGCACCACACCTGACCCACTGACGCCGCGAACACCAAACCCCTGTTGCACCTACAATAAATAAACTAAATTAATATCCGGGCACAATCTCACACAAACTGACCTAGTCCAAACAAAGCTCTAGGCTTGTACTAGAACATGATAAAGATACTTATTTTGAGAAACTAGCGAGCCGCCCTCGCTTCGCTTCGGTTTATGTGAGTTTTCTGTAACACCCTATACATAATCCCGACATAATTAATCCCGCCCTCCCTTGCCGTACATAATCTCGAATTTATTTTACATAAAAACATTCCTCTTGAATCACTCTTTGATGAAAACCGCATTAAAATCCGTTGCGTAGTTTGAAAGATCTAAGCGTACTTACTAGGGAATGCAAATAACCGTTTATAACCGGTTTTATCCGGTTATTTTCATACAAAAAACCGGTTAAATTGCATTCCCTAGTACTTACAGAGGGACACACGATGGGAAGCGAGTTTTGTTTTATACTATGTTTTATACATAGAGAATATCCAAGACTCGGAACAAATACATGCCCTAATCACACATATATTTACCTATAACGGGAATCGAACCCGGGACCGCTAGCTTCGTAGGCAGGTTACTACCAACTAGGTTAACGCGTCGTCTAAAATACAGAGGTAACATCCAAGACTCAGGAACGGATACTCAAATTATAACAAATACCTGTACAAAAGTCGTGCTTTGTTGAGCTCCGGCAACGTTTGCACGAACATCGCAGGTTCCACCGTCTGCACCACCACATTGTCGTCCTGCATCAGCCCGAGGAGGTAAGGTTCATCCCAAACTAAACCGAAAAAATAAATACTACATCATATAGTAGGCACATATGCATGTAAAACTACAAAATAAATTAATTGCCTTTACTTAAATCTTTTTATTAATTAATTTGTTGCTTAATTTCTACAAATGAGATGTTATGGTAACTTGTGACAAAAAAACTAGACAACAACACATGCAACTTGTTGCTTTTCGATATTTCGATGTGAGGGCAATGACAAAGAATCCCCATTTAATCATTAGGTAATAATAAACCGTAAAAAAAAGGATGGGGAGTGCCAGAGGCCTTGATTTCTTTTCTTCCCCTCTTAATTTACTCCTCCCCTTTTTACCCTATTTGGCGGGCTGTAGTGCTAAAAAAAATACATCACTAAAGATAAGATAAAAAAGATAAAATAAATTTATTCAGTAAGTAGGCCGCACGGGCACTTTTACACGTCAAGAATCTACCAGCGCTTCCTAAGAGAAGACCACTGCTGAGAAGAAACGCCGCAAGAAACTCAGCAGTCAGACATTTTTTTAACATATTTCTTGTTACAGTGGTACTACTTAGTCTAGCATTATATAAAGCTATAAATATTAAATTAAATATAGTATCAAATAACATGCGTAGTTCAGCAGGAAAACATGCCTATTAAGAATCTTATGGGAGAGATAGAGAGAGAAAAAAAAACACACACACACACATACTTATGTGTATATAAGAGGGTGCGAGACGACTACATAAAAGTTTCGATATGTTTTCCTACATCAACGGTGTCCCCTAGACAAGATAAAGATTTTGCATTTGAATAAATTATTATTGACTAAGTTTCGGGTTTAGGCCATGCATTTTTGTCTGTTAGATAGTCCTCGATCCTATAATACGCTTTAGACATTAACGACCTTTTCAAGTAATTTTCAAGTGCTGAAAAGGGTAACTTATAAACTTCGTCAGGTATAGATGAATTAACGAGGGCGTGGAATTGCATATGTATTGGTTGTACCGTTCGCATGAAAAGAAAAACCATTTAAGTTTTTTTTCGTTGCTTTGAATTTGTCACTCTTAATCTCAGTCATAATGTTATGAATATTCGAGAGTGAAACACCTGTTGCTTTTTCAACGAATTTAAATTTTTCATTATTTTGAGTTCAAAATATTTATGACAGTTAAAATTATTTTTTTACTTTGACTCTCAATCGGACCAAAATTACTGCTACTTTCTGCGAATATTTTTTGCAAACTTTGTAACTTACAGTCGTACGTGCCAAGTCAAAATAATTCTGAAAATTGCGAGAATTCAATAAAATAAGGCGTATATTTTAATGCATTGTAAAAAGTATTTAGAATTTGACGCTGACATTATTTTTGTTCTTACTTATTTAATATTTAACAATACTCTTTTTATGCTGATGGTATGAGTTGACGAAATTTAAATATAGAATGCCTGTAAACACATATTACCACTACATATGCAAATCCACGCTCTCGGCAAATCATCTATAATTTATTATAGAAATGAATGCATTGACCAACAAATGATTTATATATTTTATCTATTTTTCCTACCAAGACTAATGGGCGCCGCTTGCCACTTAACAGTGTTCCTTATCTCGATTTCTTTAGCTTCTTCTACCAGCACCGAGGTGAGATCGCGACCTAGCATGAAGCAGGTCTCGGAATACTTCGCTACGGTCGGCTCTAAAGACCTAGAGCTGCTTGTAGGAAACAGTTCCTTTGGGTTCCCAGATGAGAGCTGAAAATAATGAATATTTACATTTAAGAGCTATTGTTTTCTCAGATAATTAAACATTATAAAATGTTTAAATAACATCTTTATTAACCATTGAAAATGATTCAAAACTTAACCTACGAGTACAAGTGATTCGCATGATTCAAGGTTTTAGGCGGTAGTTACGTTATGATCCTCCTATGTATGCCAAGCACAAAAGGAAGGTAAATAAAACACCGCATTATTGGCCTCCAAAATGCCATTTATAATGCTGTAATTTTTAATAGATAGCCTCTATTAACTTGAGATAAGGTTTATGGTACAGTCGAGTTCATAAATATGTATACACTTTAGTACCTTGTCTATTTAACGTCATGTTCAAACTGCTATATACGAATTATCACAGCGGTTAAAGTGACAAGTTACTAAAATTTATACATATTTATTAACTCGACTGTACCAATGATTGGTAGGGTAAGGTACCCTAGAGCTTTAAACTGTCACGATTTTCATACATACCAAAACTATAAATCGATACTTAATGTCGTTTCGACTGTGTTACAATAGCCGGCGTGGTCACAAGAAAACTGAGGTGAGGTTGTCGAGGTAAATGTTTATTTTACTATGCGATTAAGTCCCGATTAATAGTTTTAGTATGTGGGTAGGGTGTCAACAATACGGCAATATCCTGTTTTTTTTAAAATGTTAAGTACTTACATCATACAAAGTGTACTCTGCTTTGAAACCCACACAGATATACTGTGTGCCCCACGCCAAAACCTTTGGTACATCAGGAATGTTGAAATCAAATAAGTGTTGCTTGAACTCTCCATTCTTGCCATAATACAGTTGTAGCTTTCGTCGCACGGCCACGCAAAGACGGACCACTGAGTTTGATTCACCCGTCATTGATGTGTGTGACTAAAAAAAGATGTGTATTTTGATCAATGATATTTTATATTAAGATACGTTATGCTCATACTAAACGCATTCAACACCCGTGACCAATTACTGACAGAGACAAAGACTACAATCCATAGCGAACGCTATTGTTAGAAAGAGATAAATAGATAAAAAGTAAGGCAATTTGCCTTCCTTTTTGAGAAACGTTTTTGCGCGCAGATGACGTATCTTTATATAAAATATCATTGATTTTGATTCGATTTCATTGCAGCAATTTCTCTCTTTCCGTCCGAAACATACCCGAAGCGTAGGTACTCATATTGCTACTAAATTGAGATTATAAAGGATTATAAACTCTATCACCTTAGCCAGAAGATACTTTGAAAGAAGCGGTTTGATGCCAAACAAGTTGTAAACACCATTTTTGATTTAGTGCATTTGTAATCTACGCGCAAGTTGACGCCTAGTTGACGGTGAGTCGATGAGGTGACGCGGAGCAGATCAGTAGATCCAGTGCCGAGTTGATGTGTGCAACAACCTTAAATGGCAAGCACTGTTCTAAAACATTGCTGGCTGTAACCACCGCACCAGAATACTGATTGACTATAAAAGAAACAATTTTGGCTTTTGAACTTTAAGTAGAGAAAAAGAAATCCTAGATGTATTTTGAAATCCTACCTTATTGTCTATGGCAAATAGTGATGCCCCTTTTGTTTGGGAAAACGTTTTCAGTAGCGGAAAGTTCACTCCTTTTATGTCATGGGTTGTTAGAATGTTGTCTGTGAGGCACAAAATCAGGTTGTCTTCTGAAATATAATATTAAAACCCTATTGCCATTACCATGAATGATAGAGCACAGTATTTTCTGAAGATAATAATAGTTAAAAGTTATGTTTTGTTCAAATGTAGCAACAAATACCAGAAAATTAAGTGACAAGATTCTTAATGGGATACCAAAACTTAATATTAAAATAAATGTTTTATAAAAACAAAAAAACTGCCTTTAAAAATGCAAATTACTTTTTTTAAATGGTAGGTAATAGGTCATCTTTTGGTTAAAAATCTTGTGGGATGACAACTTCAGTTGGACTGACCTATTATTATTACCTACCATACGTTTTTTGACAGTAGTTTTTGTTTTTTTTTTAATATTTATTTTATTTCATACTTTTCAGTGATCATAATCTGCTTTGCTGTTCTAGTAAAAAGAAGAGAGTATAGAAAAAAACCCTTTGTAGTTCATAGATACTTGTAATGAAATTACCTGGTATAACTTCAATCTGCTGAATAGGCTTCTTGCTAAAGGTCTTACAATACTGTAATAACTGTATCTCATATTTCTGATTGCCATTGTTCGATGACAGTGAATACATCATAAGGTGACCTTGTCTGGTGCCCAAAATAAGATGGCCATCTAAAAATAAATTTATCTATGTAAAATTTCAAGATAAATAAAAAATCAAGCAGAAATTAATTAATTTACACATTTTACAATACGGAACATAAGAAATTGTGAAACAAATGCCCTGGTGTTGTAGTTCAAACTATTTTAAGTCATGGTGTCATTAAATTTGATTTTTCCAACCACAAATAAGTATGTCTATTAACCGATTCAGTGCAGGCGTGTCATCAAATGTTTTTAACATGTGGCGGATGACACGCTAGGCGTGTCATCATATTCTATGGCATCGTCCTAATAGAACGCGATTGCGCGACCATCGTAAGTTCACCCGACTGTTTATATGACTGTTTATACAAACAGTCGCACGAACTTGCGATGATGGCGCAATCGCGTTTTATTAGGACGACGCCTATGGCTTATGGCAAGCCTGACATGTCATGAAATAATTGTTTGCCACCACAGCCAAAAGTTTTCGAAAATGGAAGACGCAACGAATCGGTTAATTGACAACTACAGTTACCCTTTCTTCTTTTGAAAGATTGTGTAAAACGCATGCATGCTTAATAGAGCCGCATATGCACTAGTGAGATAGAAGAGTCCCAAGAACAACTTGTTTTGCAATAAAACCCTGCTCTTACCAAACCCAATGGATAAAATATAACCATGCACCATCATGCTTATCAGTTTTAAATTAAATGACGTTGGCTCAAATATGTTCTGTGAAGCAAGGTTTTATTTATACAAAGCTGCAGAATAACTGTTTTTATATTACTGGAACTGGACAACAACAGGCAGGTCCTTTGGAATTTATTTACAAGCTGTTATTTTGTACAGGTAAAGCACTCAAGCCTGTTAAGTCGTGATAGTGATCTGTAGATATTTGACGAATTGCGACACTATAAGCTTAGCCGTTTATGCTAATAAAGTATAAAAAACTTACCATATGCTGCAATTGCTTCTATTTGAACTGTAAGATTAAGGAGATGGGATACCTCGTAAGCCTCGTGCATTGTTGTGAATTAGGAGTATCTAAAAAAACTACTGTAATACGCCTCCAGAAATATACGCTTAATATAAATATAAAACGCTAATTAGTAAAAATAATTTACTATGATAAATTGCGATCACTTAAACAGGGAACATATAAAACACATTTTCGGTAGTTGGTATTTGTTACAAAAAATATTTTACTATCTTATTGTTTTTATTTTGCAATATTTTGTGAATCATTTGAAGTTTTATTTGACAGTATGCTGTGTGACAGTTCTTTTTTTCTCCTATTGTTGGCATAGGCTTTGACGTATCACCATACTGCTGTTTTAATTAGCTGTCGGTATGAGGACGTACTTGATTACGCTACTTGTCCCACCGCCGGCAAGGAAGCGTTTAGCTATCAAGTATTTACTCGCTCAAGAAACGAACAAAAGATAAAGATCCCCTGTTAGTAAAGGAGACACGTATATTAATAGTTGATCGCTGGCTGTTCACACTCCTGGCGAGTACTCTTTCCACTAGTTTGTCGAAACAAAAAATATAGATCCCGTGTCAAGAAAACAGACACAAATATTAATAGTTGATCGCTGGCTGTATTCGCTTCCCGATCATGGTCGGCGGTGGGACTGCCTAAGTTTCAAAGTGACTAGGAAAGGGACATACGCGACGCGAAATATCAAACAAAAGCGCGTGTCCTATGTGAGTCGCACCGCGTCGCTTCGTGTTCTCGCGCGAATCACGTCAGACACTGGGTTAGAAAGATTTATTCTATTCTAAAATCTATTTGGACTGAATATTGTGCTTCACGGTAAGCCTCCATTTCTCAGTTTCGAACTTGATTTTATTCTAGCCTCCAAGCCATCATCAGTTTTATTACATACAAATAAAAAATAGAAGTAAGGAAAAAATAAATTCACATCGTCAACTTTTTTCATGCTAAAGGCCTCCATACATGATACGTTTTGTCTTCAGGTCTAACTGACCGGATGCAAAATAGCATCGTGTATGTGTAATTTGGCCTGAAGGCAAATCGCATCTGTCCGCCTGAACGGTATTCCTAATCGGACAGAACTCCATGACCGGATGCAAAAAAGCATCGTGTATGTGTAATTTGGCCTGAAGGCAAATCGCATCCGTCCGCCTGAACGATTTGCCTGACCGGGACAGAACTCCATACATGATCAGTTTTACCTTCAGGTCTAACTGACCGGATGCAAAATAGCATCGTGTATGTGTAATTTGGCCTGAAGGCAAATCGCATCCGTCCGCTTGAACGATTGGCTGTTGGAAAAACTGATCATGTATGGCCACTGACTGAACTGAACCTGAACTGACTGAACCGATCGATCCGGTGAGATCCCTCGGTGTTGCTTGCGGTTTGCGGTGAGCTTTTTTTCATCTTTATGGCCCTTGTACGATTTGTGCTTTTGGCCCGAAAGAAAACAAAAACGGGGAAACGGAATTATCAGAGAACGGGTTAAACGGAATAAAAGATCAGGAATGGAAAGGTTAAATAGATAATGGAATAACTGAATAATAGTAATACAGTTACAGTTATATTATAACTCGCTATGAGTACCCGGCTTTAAATTACGACATTCTGTTCCAATTATTCAACAATACTTTGATAACTTGTAGATGCCATTCAAATAAATAAATAATAATAACATGCAAAAAAAGAACGATCAAATCAATACCTTCAATAGCGTGATATAAATAAAAACTTAACCCTTAAACACATGCATCCTACTCGAAGATCCTGCATAAAAAACTCGAAAATGTTTACCTATAATCAGCACACTATCATGTGTAATAAAAATTCAAGAAACTAAAAAATAATAATTATGCATTGAGTTAAATGAACGCGATCGACGTGTTTTGATTCAGTTTCTACATTAATTCTGCTAAGTAAAAGGATGGAAAATTTATCTTTAAATTATGAACCATGAACTGGCTATCCTTGGCTAAAAATCATTGTTACGCAGGAATTCTACAATTTACTGTACGTTTTGTTTTAGTAAGTTTATTTCTCGGGCTCAGGATAAGGACTGTAGGAGAATTATTCTAAAATAAAAAATCATGTATACTATTCATTTAATATTTACTTTTATAATTATGTTATTTTCATTCATAACTAACAACGATATGGGAGTTACGATGTATTCAATTTCAGTTAAACAAATTTAAAACAAATACAAATTTCACTCACTATTAAATTTAATATTACAATAATAGTAATAATAAAAAGTCCTTTTACTTTAAATAATTTATAAGTCATAACCCCATTTCGAACTATGTGTTTTACTATACGGAAAAATTCTCATTATAGGTAGTAAACGTGCACGCAAAACGTGAGAGTGAGAATTCAGTGGGATAAAGTTCAATAAACATCATTTTCATACATTCAGGTCACTAGTATGTCTTAATCTTTTTACAATTGGGTTTAAGCGATGTCGATTACAAAATCCATATTAGATAGACTTAATAAAAATATGTGTATCTAAACTAGTTCCCGGGAGCCCGCAGCGGCGCTGGCCGCCGGCGCGCCCGGCCTGCCCCGGGCGCCCGATACCCGGTCATCGGCACTCAGAGTCATACCACAAAGATAATTATAATATATTTACACGACATAATAATAACGGTGTCAGCAAATCAATAGCCTTATTGACAACAACTAAGCTCCACTAGGTGTGATTTCAAATCGATGCGCCGAGCGCTCACCGAATGGCGATGATACAACCCTTAAAATACTAAAATTTTACAGCTAAATAAAAGTCATTGTGTTTTAGAGTTCAAAGGTAAAATGGGTGATTTTCGAAGTTTACGGTTACTCAAGCTAAAACAATAAATATGTTTCTAGCATATACAAATTCATTATAGTGAAAGATAAAATAGCTTCCCCAATCGATTTTTTTCCTTTCATAAGACGAACGAATACACTAGAATCGTGTAGAATCGTAACCATCAACTGCATTAAGGCGCTGTGTAATTTGTACGGGTGGCATTTGATCTTAAGTAATAAGCTGGTTAAAACATGGATCAATTAAGGATAAGTATTTATAACCTAAACAAATTTCGAGGCACGATTGTTTTAACGATAACGAGATTTAGTTTTAAATAACTCTTTAAAGTACAGTCTGAGCATATCATCTCGAACCGCCACAAGATCTAGTACGCTGTGGAGTTCACATAACACGAATGGTAAGGTGCAACTTCGCATTGCAGGCGCGCTTGCAACATTTTATGGGCCGACTGCTAATTTTAAAATTAGTAAACGAATTAGTAGTTTTTATGTCAATGTCGTTTTTAAGTAAAATGTAAATCCTTCCTTTTCGCAAGTGGTTATACCTAGCTCGCATCGAACTAGGCGCCGTACAGTCTCCAACAGCATACAAGGTGCACAAAATAATCAGAACACGCTCTAACGCCATTAACAATAGCCCCAAATTAAGATATTTTTGAACACCTTTTATCCTTTTTTCAACTGTACACCCCACACGGCAAAATCACAAAGCGCCTTATTTTTTACAATTGCGGTGTTGATTCACGGCCGTCCTTCGGACTGCGTTGCGGTAGTCGGAGGCTGATGGGTTCGAGCTGCCTATATCATCCGAAAACAAAGGGAATATATTCATTTGTAACAAAGCGTGACTAAAAATGTAAAATAGAAAAAAAGAGCTTCAATTGTGACCGGCGCCACGAAGCAAGCCTTATTTAGAGGCGGCAAGTGCCCCGACCGAGAAATGCTATAATTTGTTAACCTACCGCGCTATGCTCGTATGCTCTACAGAAGACCCGACGCACGCAAGCCACTCCGGGTGAGCCTACCCTATACCACGAATAAAAGATTCCGTTAGTCTACAATCAAAGGCTTAATACCTTCTCCTAATTTGTTTGTATGCCAAATTGAGGTGCAAAATGAATTTATTTGCATACGTACTTAAAAACTATGACAATGAAAATAGCTTTATTTTTACACCGTTTCATAGAAGACTACTAATAACCATAGTGTTTTCAATGACAAATTTTATATAATAGAAATATCATTTATTGAATATAGAATACAATATTATCGAAAAACTATGTCGTTACATTAGGACACCGACAGTGCTATTAAATAGATTACATTTATCCAGCATTGGATAAGACAATAAGGTACACCGCAATAAAAAAAAGTTTGTTACATACAGTTGCCCGAAAAAAATCTATAATGTAGTAAATCTAAAAAAATTATATTCTCTGAATTGTTTATACAAATACAATATTCTGAGTTATCATTAAACATTATACATTATCTCGAGAGATCAGTTTATGCTAGTTATAAAAATTTACAAGTATGCTCCCTATGAATGCGAAAAATGTACCATCTGCTAAGTTTCATCGTTGAAATAACACTAGGCATACGCTTCGTAAGTTTTATGAGTTAGTGATACGTTCCAACAATAAATACACTAATGCACTACAGAATATGTCTGCCCTACTGATTACACGGCTCAAGCAAGGTTACGCTTCAGTAAAGGACGCCGGCTCGATCCGACCGCCGGCGGCCGCCCGCGCCGGCGAGCGGGCGCGCCGCGGCGGGCCGGCGTTGCAAGCGGAAATAAAACAAAACAATTTATCCAGATGATAATCTGTCGTTTACCAGGTAATGTCGCTCTCGACTCGGTATTTAAGGTATTTACATAAAGAGACAATTCGAGCTTACAAAAGTACAAAGCAATCACATCGCGACGGTTCAGAATCTACAGCGGATTTACCCTTCTCACCGACTACGACAGCTCAAGCTTTATCGACAATCACGCTACAGTATCACACGATAACTCGCCGAAAACACCTATTATGCATAAAATTTTCCCCGATGGCCAATAAAAAGGACTATCTCTAATTAGCGAACGAAGACTCTCAACGTAGATTTCGTAACGGCTGCGGGCGCGCGTGTCGGCTCGACGGCGCGGGCGGGCGCCCTCCGGGCTGCGGCAGGCTGCGCGCGCGGCGCCTACGACGCGCCCGGCGACCCGCTCGGCCCGCTCGCCGCCGCCTCGCCTGCAACACACACAGTCACCACCGGCCGATCGGAATGCTGGAATCGGAGCTCTCTGGGAGGTAATATTATCGAGGAGACTCGATTTTTTCGCAAAATGTACCGATTTCATGGCAGTTCTCGGTAAAGTCGAACTATAATTCCACGAGAGATTATAGATCAGTGATCTATTTCTTAATTGCATCTTTTTTACGCTTTTAGAAGCGACCTGAATCGAAAACGGACCGCTTCGTTTTGTTATTTTTTTTAGCAATCGTCGATTCACAATTGTATCGAAATGTATCTCGCTCCATCACGACGAACCCGGATTCCAGAACCTAAAAAACCTGGATTTAATGAATTTAAACATGATGGATAGACGGGATAACGCGCTAATGAATAATCAAACTAGGTTCGGGATGACTTTACATGAAAGTTAATCGTGCAAAATAGCAAACGGAGCGACGAGGCCCGGCGGGGTAGAGCGCGAAGACTAGAGAGTGGTATAGAACTTGGACACGAGATCGCCGACGCGGGCCTTGTCGTCGGTGAGGAAACTTAGCAGAGTGCCGGGGCGGGCGCGGGGCTGACCTGGGGCGTCGTGCGGCGGCGCGTCGGGCGCGGCGGCGGGCCCGGGCGCGGGCTCGGGCGCGGCGCGCGGCTTGAGGAAGTCGTTGAGGCTGGGCTGGATGGCCAGCTCGTACTCCGTGAAGTTGAACAGCGGCGGCAGCGCGCGCCCGTTGGGCAGGCGCGCCGCCGGCTCGCGCAGCTCGTCGAAGAAGCTGTGCGCGCACGCCTGCAGCGGCGACAGCCGCGCGCCCGGCGTGTACTCCAGCAGGCGCGACACCAGCGAGATGGCGTCCGGGGGCGTGCACGCGCGGAACACCTGCGCACGCGCACACGTCTCAGCCGAGCACCGTACGAGGGGAAGGCGTCCGCCTCACTCGTTTACGGTAAGTGAGACGGGACGTAACGCTAATAGCTAAGTCGAGAATACCTCTACATAAATTGGACGAGGGCGATAAATTACGATCAGTAATAGTCGACCTTCCCCTCCTTTGATTCAGTGTTTTATTGATAGAAAAATTATTAGTAAAATAATCTTGACCATCTTTTGTATCGAGTTTATTATTACTAGTTTTAATTAAATACCACACTAAAACATGTTAGCTGACGCAAAAAACTTGGAAATAATAGGCGATATACAGGGTGTAATCGTTAAGTGTAGCCAGGCGAATATTCCGTAAATATAACAGATATCAGAAAATTTTAAACTGATATCGAAAATACGTAACCCAATGAGTAAAATCACATTAAAAACTTATTTGATAAAACCAGAAATATGTATTCGATATCAGTTTAAAGTTTTCTGATATCTTTTATTACTACGGAATAATCGCCTGGCTACACTTAACGATTACACCCTGTATTTATAAGTTATTGAGAAAACAGTTTAGGGAAAACCTTATTAAAAAATCCAAGGAAAAGTAAAGCTGTCTTACTAGGGGCTATTAGATAAAAAAACAATAAAACCTTGAAATTAAATTATCACTTTAAACACATTGATCTTTAAACCACAAATGTATTGACACCAGAAAAATCAGCATATAATAGCAACATGTAAGTGGAATTATTATATTAATAATAACTGGAAGACCGAGCGTTGGGTTGAAAACGAATTTTGAGATATGTTATACGCACTTCGATAGTGGCACCCTAAAACCAAGCCAATTGGTACACCTTTACTTAGTCTTGCGCCGTCAACGGACCCGTGAACTAGTCTGCAGAGCAACATACACTCGTCTCTGTTTCGCTCTCGGAAATTAGCATACCATCCTGCTTTCACTTGTCATTTATGAATTAGTATGTAAGTGAAATATTTACTGATTATGTGTGTGTAAGCCGGGCCATTTTTACACACGGAATACCGTATAGGTATCATATCTACCTCTTTTTATATTATATCATTGTAGGGGACAATCTCACACTTATTTACCTAGTCTCAAACTTATTCTTATTCCACTTAAATGTCGTAAGATGATTAAAAATATACAGTATTATGAACTGTATGACTTGATTTAGGTAGGAACCTTGCGGCCTTGTTTGTGCCTAGATTATTTTAAGATACAATGGCATCCTGGGTTTAAAGATCAACGGCGATAAGCAAACAATGCACTCGTAACGAATGCACACTGAACACCAACCAACACAATTGCAATAGACAGCTTCATCCGATTAGAGTAGTGACTTCTAGGTCTTCAATTCATGCCAAAGGCCATAAATAGCAACCGACACTAAATGCCTTCATTTGCATACAATGTAATATCGTCGTCGTTTGGAAAAAACACTAATCAACAACTTGATAACAATGCGATAGTATACAGCAGTATTTTAATTAAGCAAATTGGCAACGTGTGTGTTCCCCAATTAATTTTTAAATTTTAGCTCTTTTGTTTATTTTGCTGTATATTATTTATAACTATTATAAGTAATTTAATTCAGCATAGTTCAATTTTAATTTAGATACGGCGACTAAGCTGAGTGAATCTCTATAAATAATTAAATGTAAAGGAAATTTAACACAAGAAGAGGTCCAATACCAAACCGTAACTTCTAAATAAATATTAGTACCTATTACTGCACTTTTTATGAACCTCTAGGTCTTTATAGTGTTACTTGATTACCTGTATACATATTTAATGTACGACTGTATGTGTTCTTAAATAAATAAATAAATAAATAAATTTAGACGCATCAAAATGTTTAATTTACAAACGTCTAACGTTAGACAAGAATCGAGTTAAACGTTATTCAGAGCAAATTTTGAGATATCTAGATTAAGGGCTACTGGCCACAAAAAGGTAAATCTATTTTTGTAGAACTAACAGTCTTAAAAAACTTCATTTTAAAATTGGATCCAACAATTGCTTATCTGCGACATTATTATCAAGGAACCACTGAATAGCGCAATGATGGCACTTAGTAGTGAGCAGTGTCTTACTCTTAGTCGCTGGTGATCAGTGAGTGTCTTGGAAGTGGTCATTCGCTCCAACATAAACTGCAATGACGGCGCAACGATATACATAAATAAATACTAAGCTAGCACGTGCATCTACTTACGTCAAAACTGTGAACTATGCTAGGCGTCAAAGACATCTTAATGGCTTTACCACTGTTCCCAATATTCAATGTAACCCTTGTTTCAATTAACTGATTAAAAAAAACCTGGTTATTTTGATAAACTATAAACTTTTCAAAATGCATTGAAAAGATAAAATAAAAAGACAGTGCAATAGCTCTTAGAAGGTGCTTCGGGTTTATACTTGTCTCTCATTCGCTCTCATACGCTATTATTAAGAGCGAGTGAGAGAGAAGTGCAAACACGAAACACCTTCAAAGTGCTCAAAGACTATAGTTAATTGCTGACGATCAAGGATAGCTACAACTATTGATTGAATATAGGGAACGGTTGATATAATTAATTTCTAAATGAACTTATGAAATACCACAACAGTTAAGGCTACAGTTAAGTAGTATAATACAGATTTAGTGAATAATCCTTTCACATCATGAAAACTCGGAACTCACGTCTACTTCCGAATGATGCCGACGTGTCTATGAATTATTGAGTTATTTAGTGACATGTTTGTATTAAATAAATAGAGTACTTTAGTTATCTGTGTCAAATGTTAAACCACGAGTTTGAAGTATATCACACCGAGATGTTAAAACCACCACGATCAAATATATAGAAATTAGGTGTAGGTAATCAAGAAGAAATATAAATAAATGTTGAAAATAATTTTACAGGCTTGTCGATCTAAACGTTTCCCAGGTCTTAATGCTTTCGGCACGACTATTAAAAAGAACTGAAAACAAACTTAATCTTAATTAACAAAAAAATACTCTGGTATTAACCACTCTATATCGATTATCACTCTCGCGATGCGACGTTCCCCCACGTTGTCTTGATGGGTACTGAGTCAGACTGAAGTAGCATGACAAATTCGAACATTTCCGAGAAAATACGATGTAAAAGGATATTTCACTACATCTGTACTTCCAAATGGTCTCACCTTCGCCCATGGATGGCTTTTGATTTGTGGGAATTTGAACTCCGTGTAATTGGGATTCATCTCTCGGATCTGTTCTCGTGTTGGAGTGCCTAGGACCTGGAAGAAATTGACATGAATGTTTTAATGCAAAGTGCAACGAGAATGCTTTGCTTTGCATGCGGTATCTATCTATCAAGTGTGGGACAGACATGAAAATTTCGATGTTATCCAGCACATTTGTTTTTTTAAACTGCTGCTACTACTGAATGCTGAGTTTGGGTAGAATAGGTCTATTCAATTATATCTAAAACACTATAATATAAACACCTTTCTGTACTAAGAAGTGTCTTAAATATAAGTATTCGCTTGTACCTTGAGCGAATCTTCACGGGGCAAAACGGGGCTTCAAACGCGAGCAAAATTTTTAAAGTTAACATTGTAAATAATTATTTAACGTGCATGCCAAATGCATACATAATATATGTTCCGCTTCCTGAAGTTTTCGAAGGAATAGCGATAAACGACCTATACGCGGAAGAGGTCGCGGGCAAAAGGCAGTCACATTATAAGGAACAACGTTATACTTCGTCGTGGCACGAAAACTCCTGACAAAGAAGCAGCTACAAAAATCATTTATTACCTTGATGATCTCCACGAGTTGGTCGACGCCCGAGTCGCCCGGGAAGATAGGCTGCCCCAGCAACAACTCGGCCACTACGCACCCCGCGCTCCACACATCTGAAATTGTTCATAGAGTCGCTCAATCATACGGTAAATATTTTTAAAATATACGCTCGGAAATTAAACACTATAAAGTTATTTTTTATGACAAGGGGAAGGCAAACCAACACACAAGCTACCTGATAGGCTTTAAAGCCCATAAACATTAGCAATTTTATGACTACAATCTTAAGACTTCAAATGCGTTGCCAACTCTGAGCAATATGATGGACAGGAAATTTATACTTTACTTGCATCTTGTCACCACATAAATCGAAAACTTATCGAAAACCTCTTCGCCTCTTTCAGGTATCGTGGTAGCAGCAAGTACGGTCGTCATTCAATATATCGGAGCAGACAGCAGGATTAAAAAATTCGGAGCTCGATACTATCGTTAACGGCGTTAGAGCGTGTCCAACAACAACTTAAACAACTTGTCTGCTCCGATATGTTTCATCGCATCTCTGCGCATCATGCAAGCGACAAGAAACCGTCAATTATCAATCCGAAAAAAAGAGCAGTTACCTTTCCTTTGCCAAAGGAAAACTCAACCTTAATTAATTAAATAAACAATATAGCAGGCGTAATAGATAATTCGTACTCACCGATTTTAGTGGTATAATCTATGGCGCCAAAAATAAGTTCCGGCGCGCGGTAGTAGCGCGAGCAAATATAGGATACGTTAGGCTCGCCGCGAACGAGATGCTTCGCCGAGCCGAAGTCGCATAGCTTGAGAACCCCAGTCTTCGGGTCCAAGAGGAGGTTCTGCGGCTTTATGTCCCGGTGGCAGATGCCCAGTGAGTGGATATACGCCAGGCTTCTGAACAACTGGTACATGTACAGCTAGAACAGAACACCGTATCGATCACCGCTATAAATAACGCAGGCTCTGCAGACGATCGTATTTTTAAAAGGCTCAACGCTTTGTGTTTTCGACATCAATTAGACTGGTTTACCTTTATAAAACTAATGGGTATGGTTTGTTCATCTTTGGAGTAATGACGTGCCACTTTATACACAGTTTCAGGAATATACTCCAGCACCAGATTCAGGTACACTTCGTCCTTCTGCAAGACGAAACACAGTTTTAAACTTTGTTAGCAAAACTTCCCAAAAACTAATCATATGTAATATTCAGTTGCATTTAAAAATCGAATCCAGGGTATAAACCTCAACCCGTTTTACATTACTTTTTTCTTAATATTGCAAAATTTTGAAAACATTACCAAATCCACGAGTTGAAGAGACATGTTAGGCGAGTGATAACTCATTAAAATCACAAAAACAATATAAAAGGAAACCTTTAATGTTAGTTACATGATCGTGAACACAGACAGAATGATTTGTGAATAGCGTACTACGTTATTTTCTTTATTTTATATAACGATAGGAGAGGACAAAACTTCCTTGAGAGGATCAAACACTTGGACTTATTCCAAAGGTTCTTGGCTCTAGCTTTAACATATCTAAGAGATAAGAAACGTTAGTTTACTCTGATCTTGAGCTACAATGAATATTCAAAATATTATTTGAGACAGATGCATAATATGGCAATGACGAGTTCAAAGCTGTCACAGGAAAACCAAAAATAACAAGCAAGCGTAGGACAGATGGCGAAGATTATTCGGAGTGTCGAAATGTATTTAACTCGGCCATGGTAATGATAACACAACTGCTATTTCATGAAGCTTCATCCGGACCAAACGTAAAGCTATGGTTGAAAATGGTTTATGACAGGATCTTATTTCTGCAAAACTCGAGTGGCTTTATTGGTTACCGAGCAATATTTTAGCATCTATACCACGAGTAAGGAGACGAATGTTTCGTTATTGAATACGCAATTATTTCTCGGTAACCATTGCCAAGAATCTGGTAGAGCTAATTGTGCGTGAGCACACTAGCGCGACAATCTGATTGGTTTAGAGACATACTGTGACTTCAATAGACTGCATTGCGTTTAGCAACGAACTGACTGCCGCGGGCACTGCCGCCTTCCCCCAAATAAAACACACAAATAACACAAGCTTAAACATCGACAAGCTTCAAATACAGTAAACAACCGGCCGAGAGCGAGGTAGACTCGCGCGCTGAGGGTTCCGTACCATCGCTACATTATGCTTTAGAATAATGATCGAAGCAAACGTATGTTACATTTGTTAAACATAAGGGGTAACTGGAGAAATACTAGAAAACAATATTCTAAGTCGATAACAGACATAAAAAACATTAAAACACGGTTTGTGAAACCTTTTCATGCCACAACTTTACAATCCTGAACGGGCTAGAGAGCTTGAGAGCAGGGGAGTCTGACAAATATAAATATATATTTTGTAGTTAAGTTGGAGATACGGAACCCTGAAACATTACATTTTGACCAGAAATAAATGAGCCTTGTACATTAAATTTTCTTCATATTACAAAATAAATACTTATGCTCTTCTATTTCTCGTCAGATTTTTTTTTAGGTAATTAATGTATTTTTGTATAAATAAGTTATATTGTTAAGATATTCAAGACTATTTGATACTAATAATAAATTATCTACATGTTTTTAAGATATTTCATGTTCGATCAATAGTTTAACTCACCTTTTCTCCACTAGAGTAGAAGAAGTATTTCAATTTGACAATATTACAGTGTTCCAGTCGTCGCATTATTTGAAGCTCTCGATTCTGTAAAAGGAAAACATGCCTTTGCTTATTACAAATGTCGAATACCCAAACAATACAGTAACAGTAGATAAACAATAAGTGCGAGGTGACTACCGGAGTTTATAAAAACAGTTCAAGGCGATCGGATAAACCGATTGTTTGTTCTACTTAGCTATTCGTATACGCACCTAAAGTCGTAAACAACGACGCAAAAGTAGAATGGAAAAAATAAATTGAATGAATACACTAGGAAACTCTTAATGGAAACTCCTCGGTTTCAGTTGTTAGGAAAGTTTTTGCATATACATTCAATTAGAGGTACACATCCTGGTTCTGATGCAATTAAGTTAGCTAAGCAAACATTTGGGGGCGCTTAAGATATAAATTTACCTTAACGGTCCTGTCATTTCACCCCCTCCCTGGACACATTACGCTTACCGCAGCGCAAAATCAATACGGCTGTGTAAAAACATTTTTTGGTCTTACCTTCTAAATCAGGCTATAAAAGGCTATACATGTAATCAAATAAGGTGTTTTTTTTTTAAATTACATGCATGGCGCCAAAAGTTTCATCAAGTGAGAAAAACAAAAGTCGGTATATTATAAAGAAGTAGAGCCACGCTATAGCGAGTAATTTCAGTACTGGCTCAACGTGTATTGTACCACTGCACCACAGAACACATCGGTATAAAGTAGCAATAACATCACTATTAGACGTTTCGTTCGATCACTTTGCTGAGTTTTCTAACATTCAAATGAAAAGAAACTAACGACTGGCAGTAGAAATACTTTACACTCTATGGCTTGGTGCCATGCCTAGATATAGAGGGTTACATATTGTCCCATCCAAGACAACAAGTCATAGTTGTACTGACCTTAAACCTTTTGTCTTGCAGCACCTTTTTTATGGCAATGAGCTCGCCGGTGTCGCATAGTTTGGCCTGGTAGACGACGCCGAAGCTGCCGTTACCGATCAGCTTCATGTCGGCATAGCTCACTTCCTGTGGCCGGTCGGGGCCTTGCCCCGGCGTCGCAACCACGGTCGTCACCTTTGAGCCGTCCTTGCCTGGAAATAATAATAAGGAACATTAAGTTGGTGTAAGGACGCCACGTGTCCCTATGGTACGTGCAAGAGTTGTTACTTTTAGAAGGCATAGTCACCTCGCTCATCCTAAAGTATCTCAAGCTTTCTACGGAACGTTGAATATCTCGCTGATACGTTCGCTTTAATAAAAGTCTGACCATTATTTTATTACAGAAACCTGAAGAGCATTTTATAAACTCAGAGCGTAGCGCGAAATAAGCGACGTGGAAATAAGACAGCCTTCTATAGCAATTAACCCGCACACGTATCATTATGTTAGTACGTTATTTAGATGATTGCATTATTGGCGATGATTAATAGTTAAAGATAAAGTTCTTAGTAGGGCTAGATTATGTAGTTAATAGTCTAAAAAGCAAGGTCAACCCCAGGCCCACGGGCCACGCTGTGGCCCGCGAAACAATTTTAAATGGCCCGCGCAAGTAAGTTTTGAAATACGCACCAAATTTATAAGTTTATAAGAGTAACTGAAATAGGAATGGTCAGTGGCCCGTCGTGATCGTCTGGCCCGACTGTTAAAAACGTTGAGCAGCCTTGGTCTAAACGATATTACCATCATAAAAATATTTTCTCGATGAAATAAATAACTAATAACTTCTCTCCCTAATATATCACAACATATATCTATCAAATAAATAAAAAAACAAATCTACTTATACTTTATGTATAAACACATGTGACACATGGTGACATGGTGAGTTGAATTTTAGTAAAAACTTGCTACATTTAATCTTGCGTTTACTGCGGATTTGCTTACACAACGGTTTGAATGGCCTCTCTAATGCAATTGAGTGGGTGACGCAAATGAATCTATTTCACAGTAACGCGTGCCTCGAGCTTGTCCTAGTAAACTGTGTTAAAACCACCGACGCACGTAACCTTTAGTTAACAGTACTGTATCTAATTCCCTTCGAAAGTTTCTTCATAATGAATTACCAACTCACCCTCTGAATCCACAGTTGTATCTAAAGTATGGAAGTTAAGAAGATTACATCCTGGACGGTTCATTTTTACACACGGAATAACCGTTTTTTATTATTTTGTACAAAAATTAAAATATAAATACCAACGTCCCAAAAACGGAACCATCGAGACTTAATGTCACTTCTCCGTTCCGTTTTAGATGGGTTTCTACTTTATTTGTAAGGATACAATACCTCACAAATCTTTTTTACATTTGCCGTTTATATTTGTTACACGTAAAAATATTTACTTATTATATTTTTATATGACTAGGAAGGCAAAAGAACACACAGAAACTGTCATGATACGTTCGTAGTGAATGAAACCCATGGATATATGCTATCACAATATTGTAAATACGTTGCCAACCCTACCCAAACGTTGCCAACTAAAAATGTAATGCCTCAATGCTAGTAATTACACCGGAACACGACAATGCGAACAGTGTTTTATGGCGACAGGCGGACTACATAAACTTTTCCTCCATCATTTCTCCTTCATTCTGTGAGAAGAACTGGGCCATCACAGTCATCCAAAAAAATACAACCCAGTGAGATCGCTGTGGTTCTTTTAAATGGATATTAACAACGCAGTACACAACGCAGGATATAAACAACACGTCACTGGTATTGAACCAGACCCACGTTGATGCATGTTGATACCATCGATTGCCACTTACAATATGTCGATCGGTAGGAAAGCAGATGATATCATAATTATAAAACATTTCACAGGTGTGATTTATCTACATAATCTATACATATAAAACCCTCTCGCGATTGACAAACAACGCACAACCTTAACCGCTAAATCTAAGGAGGGACTACACATTTGGTTGAAATATTCCGTAGGGGAAAACTAAAGGGCTTTTCGAAAATCCGCCCAAATTGGAAGATTAATTCTATATACGCGTATTATTAACGTTAGTATTGTTAGTATGTAAGGATATTTGTAATAGGCCTCGTTGCCTGATAGGTATATAAAGGTTTTCTATTCTAATATTATGTTCAAGGTGCGAAATAAATGTTGTTGCACGTTAATTCCTAAATAAGAGTATGCGCAGAGCACTCACGGTCGACTAGGCGGCTTCAGTCAGGGCAGAAAAGGGTAGGCAATCAACGCATCACGGCTTGTTACGTAAAGATGCAACGCTCAAACACGCAATATCTTCCACCACAAAGGAGCTCTATCTACTCCGATAACTCCTGACGAACCACTTCCTAAAAACTAATTTCGTGTTCCGAGAAACATATTAACGTTGTTTGAGAGTGCGTCGTACTAATTGGAGCCGTTCTTGTATATTTATGTGCGCGGCCTCCAAAACAAATATCTTTGTACGTAGTAATTTTATAAACAATAATTTTGTAACCAAATGATGAAAGTGTTAGTATTTCCGCATATCCTTTGGCGCTTTTGTTCACGTGATGAGATTTAATCGCCATTTCGCCATATCCGAAGTTTGTTATCGAAACTAATCATTATTCGTAATAACAATAACAATGATTGTATTAATTTACAATTTAATACAGTTTTCATTATAGACCCGTGCTAATACAATAATTGACTAGCGAACGCGGCGTGGTATTTTGTGATCCTTATATGTATAGTTATAGTTTAAGCCCCTTACTTATAAACGTGGAATAACCTTGGATTACCTAAACCATGTTTTGTCCTTATCTGTCAAATTCAAATGTCACAATGACAGATAAGGACAAAACATGGTTTAGCTACTCCATGGTTATTCCAAGTTTATAAGTAAGGGGTAAAGATATTTTTATTTTTAGCTTGTAATATGCATCATATGAATCATATCATAATGTACGATTTAGATATGATGCATATTGTCGCTTACAAATATAGTTATCTGCTACACTCAATTATCAATTTAATAAATGAGGACAAAACCAGCTGTACAGTCAGCGTCATGTATAAGGTAACATTCAAAGTGCTCAAATAGTTCGGTACACCATATTAATTGTATGGTGTAACGAACTATTTGAGCACTTTGAATGTTTCCTTATATATGACGCTGACTGTATATATAAAAGATGAATAAGACCTAAATAATATGTGTTAATAAATCTAAATACGGTGCAAAAAGTAAATGTATTAGGTGTAACCATAGATTGTTATATTTCTTCATCGAGCGGAATGTGACTAATAATCACAACTAATGCATTAATTTGGAACACTAAACACGTCTAACAGACAAGGAAAACCAATTACATGAGGTATAAGTGAAACATTTTTATATTTCCAAGTACAGTTAACTTGATTTGGATGCCTTTCGAAGCGAGTGGCTGGAGAATGCACTTAATAGGGAGGAATGGAGGAAAAGAGGGGAGGCCTTTGCGCAGCAGTGGGACACTAAAAAGGGCTAACAAAAAACCAGTTAAAAATAAAACCTTGAAATAAGTAATTAATAACTTTGTCACATAATATTTAACCACTCAGTGTTTCCAAGAGTACAAAAATAAAATTAAAATAAAGCAGAACTGTTATTTCTTAAATATTAAATAAACCACACACCGGGCATTTATAATTTAATTAGTTATACTTGGATTAAAGGTTCGACGGGGAAATAAAAGAGTCTCTTTATTGTCGCTTTATACGATATAATGTTCAAATTACAGCTTATAGGTCGGAAACAACATTTTAACAAGACTATATATACCAGGGGCTCTATTCTACTCGGTATAGTCATATGACGTTTGAAAAAGAAAAAGAAGAAAAAAAAATTGCTCTTATTTACTTGACAGAAATGGCGGGCGAAATAAAAACAACGAAATACGATAAAATTCTGATTCCGGTACCTACCCTTCGGGGACGGACGATGACTGATTGAAAAATGTCCGACTACTTTTAATTTATTCTATTTACTGATTAGACTCTCACTCACTTGACATTGGCGAAATCACTGCGGAATAGCGGTGGAGTCCCATTATTAAAATCAGAAGAGACGAAGATAACATGTCAAAAGCAAAATGGTTTTACCATTCTTCGTTTTGTCCGTATCTACCCTGCGAACACCTAACACGAAGAAGGATCCAAAGTATTTTACTTCTATTCGTAAAAATACTGGGGAAAATGTATTTGCCAAAAAACTATTTATGAAATAAAAAAAAAATTAAACAACAATCTTTAGGAAGATCACCAATTAAAAAGTACTACGTCTGACGTACAAGTTAATGCATTACCGAATTACTGTGTGCATTACACACCATAACAACAAAAGGGTGGCAGTAAAATTAATATTTGCGACAGACGTTTCAACACTATAGAAACATAATGTAAATTTAAAGACAACCGATGAAATAAGAATGTCCGCTCATTAGCATATACAAAACTTCATATTGGAAGTCTATTCATTTGCTAAACAAAAGAATGTTGACATAAAAATAGAACAGTTAGTTTTTTAACCTAACTTGATGTTTAGGCAAACGCATGAGTCTGATTCATGCAAACAAAATCATGCATAGGTAATTTACATCATCTTTAACATACGTAATATATGAAGCTATGCAATGGCTTACATAAGACATATAACACTAGGTTACAGAGGAGGACGAAGTTCACAACACTGACTACCTATGTTGTGAAAACAAAACTATCTGAAAGTTAAGTAATTCTTACACGCCAACGACATCGCTGTGATAATTAGAATTTCTTCAAAATCGTTCAAAGCTAATTAAACATGGTAATTAGCAACTTATTTATTTTGAGCAACGAATGGGCGTCTCGGCAAACGTAGTGCAGGATGCCCTCAGGCCAGGGGCGATGACGATCTGCGAAAGACTGCAGGCAGATGTTGGATGCGGCAAGCTGAAGACAGGGCGCTATGGCACTCATTAGGGGAGGCCTATGTCCAGCAGTGGACTAATATAGGCTGATGATGATGATGACGGGTAATTAAGATAAAGGAAAGAAAACAAAATAATTCAAAAAGTATTAACATAACAAAGCCTTACTCCAACCATAATTATCTCATCTTGTTTCTGTATTGTGACGTACGCACGATTTCGGAAGTGGATCGGTGCACGTTGTTTTAAAACATATTACTACAATCGCCTCCATGTTACGTCCTCTTGTGAACTTTATGTAAATTACCCCTACCTATTCCGATCAAAAGAGCACATGTTTGTCAGACAGCTGTTTCGATATCTGCCTGAAAACAACATGCCTACTGATTTTTAGAAGTTCCCGCGAAAAAATATTATGAAATAAGGCGCTTTACACTCTGCAACTTTTAGTAGCGATGCAGTCGCGCGTTTCGTATCGCTGTCACTTTCACACATTAGAGAGCAGATGTGACTGCGATACGAAACGCGCGACTGCATCGCTACTAAAAGTCGCAGTGTGTAAAGCGCCTAGTATATATAAATCTAAGCAGACACAGTGTTAGAGTGTGACAAACGTTCGGAAGCGATACAGGCACGATTCAAGGACGCTTCCGCCTTGTTTCCGCCGTTGTTAAGAGGAAATGTTGCAAACTTAAGCACTTAGAAAAAAAAATGCCATAAAAAGAGACGACTACATGTCCGGACAAAATAAAGAAATAGTTTATATACTAAACAAAATACCTACACAATAACGATTTGGTATGATTGTGTGTTAGGATTATTGAATGTACAAAGTCACAACTCAGCTTTATCCTGGACTGAAAAGAACTAGAACAAACTGTATATCCAACAGCAAGTTGAGAGAAAAAAAATATATCAATCAAGACAAAACTGTCAAGATTATTTACATCTAAGATTCATTAGATCATACATGACACACCACTAGTATTATTTAAGCAGTCATGAAAAAATAACCGTTACAAAAGTAATTGGTCAAATTGTTTTTGGTTCAAATTTTTGACAACAATATTTAGCGAAATTTTGCTTAGGGGCTCCGAGTTAAGTACTTCAAGAAGGCTTATTTTAAATCACTTACTGACAGCAATGAGAGAAGATTAATTTGAAATGGAAGGGATTGTTATTAACACAATCGGCGCCCATGACGTACACAATGCGTCCTAACCACAAACAAATGACGATATAAGTATGATACTAACTTATGTAAGCAGCCGATTTCTGCCATCATGCAAAAGTAACATAATTAAAATAGAATATTTCGTGTGTTTAGACTGTTTGACTTGATATTATATCGAAGTTTTTATGAGCAAGACATCGGTAATTAATGTTTAATAATTGAGCTTTGATTCAACTTTTTGTAATGATTTATAGTATAAAGAATTACCTATGCTTACGCACGGAAGTTCTTAAAAACGGCTGCGTTTACGTCTATCTGTCTTTTATTTCTAATGAATACAAAAGTTAACCGATCAAATAAAACGAATGACACTCTCCTAATCAACCTTTCTCCCGTCGCAAATGTAGTAAGATAAGGTTCGTGTAATCAACTTTCTTCGCGAGTTTCCTTCGTATGTAGACTGTGTACCTTCCCCATAAAACAGTTTATATACGAGTAGGTATATGTACGGTTTACCCGTTCCAAGTTCAGAACCGAGGCGCGGCCCAGGCTAACACCGCTAAATAAATTACGATCGACCAATAAATTGTGAAGTTACCTTGCGGACTAATCGATTTAGAAATTGCGTCTTCGGCATAGCCGACCCCAAAAGCTACCTTGAGCTTTAAGAGGTTGGAAAAACTAAACTTTAGAAATAATCACCAAAATTGACGAAATTTTCAGTAAGTAATCAGTACTATTTTATAGGTAAAGTAAGTGAAGCCAAACACGTGTATGACGCCGATGAACGGGAAATCAATCATTCCCTCCCTGAAATACCTCAAGGCACTGATCACCACACCCTTAGCAACCCTTACTGACGCAAGCCCAAACGATACACTCCACCCTTGTTTACCAGTATTGTTAATCGATAAAAAAATCTTATTGATATAAGCAAAAGTTATCTCAGCTGTGTGTCAAGGTACAATGCGGAACTAAAATGCGAATGTTTCATAATTATTATTTATCTAGCCTGTATGAGTGCCGGGACGCCATTTCTTAATCGATTAGTCCGCATGGCAACTTCTCATTTTATTGGTGGAACGTACTTTATTTTATAACTAATAAAATATCAATCAATCTCTATTATACTGATAAAGTCTAATCGTATTTTCATACGTAAATTAACATACAACTTTAATTATCAAATTAGTAAAAAAGGTGGGAATATAGTTCAGATCTAGACACAGTCGTAGTTTAACCATCACCCATTTTCTTTTTTTTTTTTTCATTAAGATTTAATTAAAACATTGTAATGGTTAAATACAAAGGTACCTTAAGGTAATAACACTTTAAATGTCTCTTTTACATTATACTTTGTACTGTAGGTACGATCCTTCCTTTTGCTTGTGTTGGCTTGTTCCATCTATCCCAACGGGTTTTTTTTCCACTATTCCCAACATAGATTAAGCCTCAATAACTGTACAAGTTTTTGACAACTTGGGAAGAGTGGAAAAAAAAACAAGTATCCCAACTGGTTGGGATAGATGGAACAACCCCTTGTGTTTATCTAACGGATAATCGGTAATGTAATCCGATGTGTATGGTTGGCGTGCAATTAACTGCCGAGATCACGTGTTAGTAATGGTCGGTTAGAAAGTGAAGACAAAGCTTCGGTACGTTGCACTTTCAAAGTGGACGGTTTCCAGCGGCGTTGCTAGCGGGAAGTAATAAGGAAAATGTCAAGTGTGGTGCATAGTCCTCCATTCCACGACTGGCCTTTGCCTATATCAAGCTTGCTGGGTTGTTAATTCCATAAATAACTTGGCTCTCACCCCTCCAGGCAAATTACGCTCAATCCTTGACGGTAAACTGCTATTGCAACGTTAACAATAAAGAATACAAACTGTATATGTTGTATATACGCTCTATTATTGAATCCCTTGGAGAAATCAGAGGTTACATCTTGGTATAAGACTAATCAAAATCAGTGGTTTTAAACCAAACATATTTACTACATATATTCGCGATAGCTCGCATGCATAGATATACTGTGTTGACTTCGATATTGCTATAATGGTTCACAATATCCCGTGCCAATTGGTTTCTCGGAAACGGCCCGAACGATTTTAATGAAAATAACGGACTTGGGATTTTTGGGTGCAGAAATCGATCTGTCAACTCGTCATCTTCAGGAAAAATCCTTTTCAACCCTCCATGGTCCAAAGCCTCCATGGTACGTAGACAACTATAAGTAGATTTAAGACAGTTTATGAATAATGAAATAATTTTTGAAAACCAAACTTAAGAAGCCCAACACACACACTACACAAAACACAATAAATGTTTAAAAAAACCAAAACCCATTTGCATTTTCGAAGGCGGGTTTTTGTTTTTTTAAACATTTATTTTATTTTATACTTTTTAGTGATCCTATTTATGCTGTTACGTAGCCCCACTTCTAAATATTAATGAGAAACTATAGAACATTTCAAGCTCGCCGCAGACAACGCCGCGGGAATGTCATAGTCATATTTAAACCTAAATGTGCTTAGTCATTGTCGCTCAACTAGATTAATCGAAATATCTTATCGCCACCCTTGAAATAGGTACCGTTAAGGAGTTCCGGTGGCCATCTGTGGTCTTCATCATCAGTTCCACTTCACCATATAGTATTTTTCAAAAGCTTCAAAGCTTTTGTGGTAACGATTGTAAGATCCTTCTTTAGCTTCGCTTTACCTCTTTATCACAAATTCGTAAAAAATCTTCGATAGTTTGCGTTACAGAAAAAGATGGCATGTTTAACCAGCGGCTGATATTTGCGGTTAGATCATGTTATTGGTAATTTAATGCTTGCCTTAGCTTTAATGTAAGGAATATTGTAAGACTAAGATTGCGTGTATAGATAGGGGAATGTTTACGATAGTGATATAACTACTCGTATGTTCTAATTGTGTTTAGGCAGAGCTGGTAGAAAATTGTGTATTGGAATTTAACCGCAACTAAGTAAGGTGTAATTTGTGCGGATTGGATTCCGACGAATCGGATAGCGATACCGGAATATGTAGACTCTGACTCTGCTTGATAGTAATTAAGTTATCAATGTATGATTCAGACATATAATTCACATAAAGCAATGAAGGAATGTATGACGGATATTTGATTTATGTTAATCAAAACGAACACATAAGACCGTAGAAAAATGCATCAGCTACTAATAATACTAACTCATCAATCTAATAATAAAAGTCTTTAATATTTATGTAAACTACCACAACTATAGACCACAATATTCAGTAAATTTTAAAATGTTAACTACTATGTACATCTATAGATCAGAATATTCAGCACACGCACAACACATCAAAATTTAAAACTAATGAATGAAAGTGACAGTAATCAGGCAGTTTGCGAAGATCCTCATACTGGACAACTCTTTGCAAACATAATGAGTTTAGATAGTAGAGTGTCCGAGCGGAGGATTGCCGCATTGCCAGTGCACGATTACAAAGACAAGATAGTGAATAAGGTCGTGAGGAGAAACGGCGACACTACAGCCGAGCTAATAATGAAGTGCGGCACATCTAGCACTTACGGTGCGACGCAGCGGCCTTCTTTTCCGAAGCCAGCTCGGTCTTTTTAGTAGGAGTTTCCACGTCGCCTGCGTGTCGCAGCAAAACAAAAGCAACATTAGAACATTGAAATGAGCATACATGTATGATACAACGGGGAACAGGCTGATCATAGTGCCACTTTACACTGAAAATAGATAACAGATATATATATTGCGGATTTATCAATTTCACTGGCGTTTTGATGTAGGATTGATGACGGACACTCACTGATGGTACGGCGAAGTTTCTTACAAAAGGAGGTGAGACGATCACAAGCGCGGCTTATTTGTCCGGATTTGTCATTGTCAAGTAAGCGGAGTAGTGAGGGTTCGGAGCGGGCGGCGACTTCTCCGACGGGGCGGAGGGCCACGGGGCCTGGCCCGTCGGAGACTGCGAGGTTGTCCACGCATACCGGGCCTGCGGACCGCTCCAGTTTGGCAAAGGATCGCACGCGAGCGCGCCTCGTGCTAGACTGCCGGGCGCAGCACCGCGCGGCGACACTGCCCCGCCCGTAAGGCCGACCAGCTACATATTACATTTAGATGCTAAGAGCATGTAGTGCTAATTCAAACAACGCGACTATGTACCTGTTGTCAATAACACTTTCATGCCATTACTGTGTCATGATACCTAAGAATGTTTTCCTGAAAGAAACAAAGCGCGAAGCGATTCTAGTTTACATTATGTTTGCGTTGTTATAGATACCGAGACAGCATGTTTATGAGATTTATTAATACACTGGTATTTAGATGCAATTCTCTAAGTAAGCCGTAAGTCTCTAAGAAAATGCGAAACTAGACATACATTTTGTGCATACACATAGATAAAGGTAATTTCGATTAAGAGTTCTCACGAGTCGACAGTTTAACAATAGTGCTGACGCGGACTCTAAGTGGCATAATGCAATATGTCTACACTCCCTGTGCTGAGGTAAGTACAACAGTTTATTAGCATCTTAACGGGCTCTATATAAAGATAAAATTTGTAGTATTTATATAATATAATGTTTATAAAGCTATGAATATCTATCTGGCTTCATGTTGCTGTTAAGGTATTATAAACGTTACTCATAGAGTAGCGTTACAGTTAGCTGTAACAATATTACTCCTCATTAGCAGGAGCTCCGTATTTGTTTTTCTGAAATGTAGAATACGCCATCTCACTAAACATCTTCATAGATCACTAGCATGTTCGGTTCAGCATCACGTCGCAAGTGCGCGTGTCCGGCTTTTTATACAACTGGTGATAATCAACAGTGACGTCACACACTTTAAAACGTTAAAGGATTGTGTACACAGAATGAACACAACAAACTAGTGCAATATGCGAATTTTATTGTTTAGAAAGGCATGCCTATATTTAAAGGCGTATTTTTCGTCATTATTTTTTATCCAATATAACGAACTCTTATAAATAGACCTGAGTTAATTACGTGGCCATGGCTAATAATGACGCTTAATACAATTATGGCTGTCATAGAAAAGACAATTGGATTAAAAGTTTCGGCGGCGACGTTGGGTGGGTTCCCAGCACGCCATGCCGCAAAAAATGCACCTGTCATTTTAAAATTCAACTCCCTATCTAAAAAGCCGGATACACTTCTATACGCGTATTGCACTATAGCAAAAATCAAGACAAAAAAATATATTTAGTATAATTCTCTTACGCAGCAAGGGCAAACGAACTCTAAAGGTTGGTTCACACTATAGGGCTCGATCGGGTAGGACTGCGTGGCAAATCTACAGGACTTATTACGCTAAATGTGGAGAGTAAATCATGCGCTCAGGATTGGTCACACCGCGACAGTACGTCATAATATGAAAAATAACGTCCACATAACCGGTACTGACACGCGTTACTGACACAGTCACGAAACCATGTTGCGATGAAATGTCACAAATGTGAACCCACCATAACAAGCTCCACAGATTGACAACTGCACGCGCTAGAATTGCGCGGCGGCGCTTCATGTCTACGACGTTGTTTCCGTGTGGCATCAAAATCCATCGTCTGGGACACGAGTCTTCACGCGACCCTAGCCTGTTCAGGGGTCAATCTATGCAAGTCCCACCTTGCAAACTCGCCTATGACAATAACACCACACAACTGAAATATCTATGGGATTGATGTGAACCTATATGACCTTGGGTAGTACGCTCATTATTATGTAAGATTTAACGATTTTCGGAATCCGGTTAGAATAGCCAATAGAAATCATTCAAGTATAAGTAGATATTGTACTTTTCGCTTATTCCCGAAATGCCAGAATTTTAAAATACCAGATTCTCAATACACTGTAATTCCAAAACCTAACATTGATTAAATGATTAACGGTTCTTGTTCCACACAGTAGTTTGTGGGGACGACAGCAAGCAGTTCTAAGTATCAAAAATGTAGGTACAGTTTTTAAAGTAATTTAACTAAGCTCAAGGCTTGTGTTATGGGTACTAGTCAAAGAGCACCACAATCAGTGCTGATTTTTGGATCGGTATACAAATATGCAGTGTTCTTATTCTTATAATCTACTTCATGCCAAATATCGTGATTTACACATAACATGCACAGCACATTATAGTTTCAGCTATATTTTATTTAATCGTATGGCATAATGTAAACAATATACATACAGTAATATTATATTATAACATAAAATATTTAAAGAAAGTGGAGATGTAGATTATGACTACGTGGAATCCAGTGGTAGATAGATACGATACATATCGTGAGTTTCTTTATCAGACAATAGTGTTGATACAGAATTGTTGTGTTAAGGAACTCTTTAAAACCGGCCAAGTGCGTGACGAGTAGGCATTAATTTGGGGTTCGACTTGAAGATATTGCATGAAATCATGTGTCTTTCCTGCACGAAATTAACGATTTTCTTTCTTTACATAGTTCTAACTAAACGTTGGATTGTAGATGATTGCTATCTCAAAAACTTGTTCATTATTTTGTCTAATTTTCACTTAAAGTATCTACTAAACACTTAATTGTTTCAGGTTTTTAAGGCTACTGGTGGAAATAGTTCTCAAAACCGACTTTCGAAGGTCATATGATCATATTATGTAGCCACATTTTTAAACTTAAAATGAAGAAAATGAACCTCGATATATATTTCAAGGACGAAACGCTACGGAGCCCTAAAAATGTAGATAGTAGTTAGTTAGGATTTATAAATACTCACTGCCTGTCACTGACCACGGACAAGAGGTATCGTCTTGGGTCACCCCATTAGTTTTTTGTCAAATTCTTAACTCGTCTCATTCTGCTTTCGTCATCCATTCTTCATTCGTCACTCTCGTTGGTAGTCACTGTCGTCTATGGTCATATCTGTTGTTTGTCTTTTTCTTATTCCGGCTCATACGTTATTCGCCCTATTGTCTTTCATCTTATTCTTAATTTTTATTTTTCTTATCTGGCCTCTTTTCAAATTGGTCTCATTCTTTATTGGACACATTCGCTATTTATACCGTTCGATATTCGTCTCATTTGCTATTAGTCTTATTTTTTTATAGCTATTTATTGGTAGATTACAGAAAAAAATATGACATATAGTTGGTTTTGTTTTGGTTCGTTTCAACGTCCAATATAAGCCGACACCTACTAAGTAACCAAGTGCATAGTGCGAGTCAGTTTATACTAGAAATTTTAACAACCCAAACATACAAACGAAAGAATTTTAGATGCTAGGTCTATTTGGTATATAAGTATAGTTCATCTTATTAGTCAATATATTATATTTATAATACATTCAAATTCTTTTAGGAAACAATTTCTCCGTTTTTATTATTTATCATAAAAATCCTAAAATTATGATCTAATAAGGATAAAGTAACATGGCAATTGGGACGAAAAACGATCAAGACGCATAGTGAATCAAGCTAAAAACGAACAAGACCCATAGTGAATTGAGCTAAAAACAAAAGTGACTTATTGAAAATAGGACCAACAACGAAAGTGTCGATAAATAATTGACGAATACCGAAAGAGCCAGAATAAGAAAAAGATCAACTACAAATATGACCAAAGATGACAAAGACTACCAACGAAAGTGACGAATTAAGAATGGATGACGAAACCAGAATGAGACGAATTAAGAACTTGTCAAAAAACGAATGGGACGACCCAAGACGATACCGGTCAAGAGAGCTCGATTATAATATAACTAGGTAACGTAACTTTTACTTTATACTGATATAAATTTAAAACGGGACTATATACCAACATTAAAACATAGTTTTACTGTTATAATTTTAAAACGGGACTTAATCACGTAAAAAAAAACATGATATATACCAACATTAAAACATGAAAATATTATATATATAGCTTTTTATTTAACCTCCGTCAAAAAAAGATAGGTGGTATAAGTTTAATATGTGTAGTCAATGTGTACCTGTCTGTGTGTCTGTGTATCTGTTTGTTACATCGTAGCTCCCAAACGTATGGACCGATTTGGACGCGGTTTTTTTTAAAGTAAGCTCGTTTAATCGAAATGGTTCATAGCTAGGTTTCATGACAATCTGGTGGGCCGTTGAAACGATATCAGCTCTGACAGAAGGGGTCGTCAATATAACAGGGCTTTTATCACTTTGTAACTTACGTTATATGTGGCGTTATATATGAAAGGGACCTTATTGGCGATGGCGCTTCCGCCATTATTAAAGATGCTCCGATATAAATACAACGTCGCGTGACGAAGTGCGGCGTAAGCGCCAGCGACAATAAGGTCCCTTTTCATAGATATCGCAACATATTATATCTATCTATAATAAATCATGGCTAGTGGCTTGGGGGGTCGACTCGTGATCGTAAGGTACCGAATTCGCATCCCCGCGGTCACCATGTGCCAATGAGTTTCTCTATCATATGTATCTGATGCTCTTACGGTGAAGGAAAAACATCGTGAGGAACCTTGCACATTCGAACAGCTGAATGTGTAAATGCACAAAAGATCCTAAAGAGGTCGAAGTATCTCTGAAAAGGCCCTTCTGTAAGATAAGATAAGTTAAAATAATTCACGAAATTTATCGCTCTATTATTGCATCTCGGTAGGACGTTTCCAAAGAGATAGGTTAACTAAATTCCTATAAAAAAGGGCCACCCGCAAACTTAACAGTTCCGAGCGACTTCCCATTTAATAATCAAAGGCTTTCTATCCATCTTTTTATATATTATTGCTCCTTCCAGCTTTGTTTGTGTGGCTACATTATGCTTTGCAAATTACAAATGTCTTTTATGGCCGCAGTTCTGAACAAGTTCAGCTTTTTAAAGAAACTGCCAAATAAATCTGTACATGCCAGCCACAGGTAAATATGCGAAGTTTTTAAACGGATGCATTAGAACACATGAGAAAGTTATATTAATTTTTAGATGTTTATAATACCCATTGTCCTTCAGCTTGTTAAATTTCCATGGAAAAGAATAGCTTTTACGCAAATCAATAAACATTACACGTACTGTTCACATAAAACGAATCGACAACCAATAGCACCAAAGATAATTATTTGATACCCAATACGGTTTAAGTGGTAATATTGCGAGTGGGTGGACTTCATTAAGGGAACTGCGACTGGAATTGATGGATGCGTAGGTTGATAAGTTTATTCAGATATTTCTCTAGCTTGCCCTAGTTTTTAGGGTTCCGTACCCAAAGGGTAAAAACGGGACCCTATTACTAAGACTCCACTGTGTGTCTGCCACCAGGCTGTATCTCATGAACCGTGATAGCTACACACTTGAAATTTTCACAGATGATGTATTTCTGTTGCCGCTATAACAAAAAATACAAAAAATAGAATAAAATAAATATTGAAGGGGGCTCCCATACAACAAACGTGTTTTTTTTTGCCGTTTTTTGCTCGATATTAATAACGGCAACAGGTATTTAGTTGTATTTTCACATTAAAAATAAATAATTAAATTAAGTATAATAAAATAAATATTTAAGGGGGTTCCATAATACAAACGTGTTTTTTTATAGATAATGTTACGGAACCCTTCGTGCGCGAGTCCGACACGCACTTGGCCGGATTTTTTTATTATAAATGTAAATGCAAACGAGCAACATTAGAAGGTAAATATGACCACGTATTAAGTGTTTGCATAGTAACAATAGGCACAATGCATTTCCTCGCTAATCCCTGGCAACACCATTGTTCTTGAAAGACGACACCACGTTTTGTCCCGCGGCAAGCAGCCGGGGAGCGCTGGGTTTAATAGACAAGAGAGGAGCGGGGACGGATATCATGTAATATATTAATAATATTATATGCCTAATACTATATTAAAACGCTTTCCCCCTAAATCAATCATCAGCGTTAACTAGTCCACTGCTGCATAGGCTTCTTCCATTCTACACCACCGAGATAAAAATACTAAAATATGCGTAATTATTTTATTATATTTAAACCTATTAAAAAGCGGAAGAGAAAATAGAATCAGTTATCCTTGCCGAAAACTGCGAGTTTTCCAACTAAGTGATATTTTACGCAGGGCTTCAATTTCCAGACAAACATATCTGATAGTTAAATTTCACCGTGAAAAATGAGCGATCAACTGGCAGATATTTTTCCGGGGACTATTAGCCATTATACTCATCAGATTTGACATTGTCCATGGTGTTACAACACCGTTCATTTATTGTCAGAACCCGCTACAGTTACTAAATTCCGCCATCGTCCAACTGTCACGAGAGACTAACTGCAGATAATAGAGAGAACCGGTCGCGCCAGAACTATGACGCACCGCTCACCTCGGAAAATGCTTCGTATTAGCGCTCCCTTCGTACCTATCTGCTGGACGTCACTCAGCCCACACGAAACCTGGATAAATATGGATAGATCTCTTGTATAGATTTTATATTCTTTTGTTTTTAAGCTATAGCAACAGCTCGGGTAGCACAAGTTGTATTTTCTCGCTTGTCGCTCTTTGCGTCTCTACCGTTACAGACTAGATAGAAAGGGAGATCCGAGCGATAAACAAGTCGCGGACAACATGTGCTAGCCGTGCTGGTGACGTATCGCAACGTTTTGAAATTAGTCAATGCATAATATACTTGTATTATATCTTGTATAGTCAGTCGATGATGATTTAGTCGTTTTTAGTAACGTTTTTTCATACGCAAGTTTGAAAAAGGGAAGAGGTTATTTTGTCTAAAATGCCTCTGTGTACCGCGTTTATTGACTAATACCCGTGTCTTCACTAATTTATTCAATGGTTAGCTTGAAGAGATCTCTTACAGCTATAAGTTCACCTTTGTACAAAATATTTTTTTTTGTAATAAAATTTACATACTTGTCGTGATATTTTAAAATTATTGGTTATGATAACAATGACTTAGGTAGATAACGTTTGTATAAATAACAAAATACCTCACGCGTTATTAATATAGAAATACCTACGTGGTATTAATATAATTTGTGTTATTTTTCAGTTCAATTTAGGTACAACTTATACGAATATGCAAGTAGATTTACAATATAATTAAACCAGTAATTTTAGCTTTTTATCAATTAACCAACAACAAGATTACATGAAGTTGTTCATATGCAAATAAGAAGCTGGTCACAAGTACTTAGAGGGCGGTACATCTCACACGGACAACGAAGCAATAGGGAGCCCGAGCAACTTGTATTGTAGTCTGCTACACGACACAAAAACGACAAAAACACAGAATAATACCTTTGTGCACAACATTTATGGCTGTCAGTACTTTAAAACATGTCTTTTTTAATTATAACACGTGAATATGATTAACGTACTCGGACATTTGTGTGAAAATAATTCTGGGCGTATATCCAAAGGAGGCCAGGCTTGTGACGTAAGTCGCATATTTACGAGTCGCAAGAGGTCACAAACACGACGCACATTATTCTTAACGAGAGGAAAAGCGTCTATTTTTATCCGGGTTACAAGTTACCTACGAAACAATCGGGTAGTTAATTATTTAATACCTACCTATTGGGAGGGCCCTGTAACCAGCCGCTAGTTCTTTTTGGTTCAGAGCGCGGTTTGTAGGGACAGGTGGACGGTTTTAATCTTTTTAGGCTATTTAAATAATTAATGTTAAATCTATTGCTAATATCTTTGAAAGTGATGATAAACTGATGCAATTACTTATAATTTGACATGCCGTGTAATTTATAGGTACCTAGTGCTGTAACATTATATTGGGTAATAAATTCTGAATCTGAATCTGATAACCAAAGTGCCAGAACAAGAAACACCGACAATATGAACCAAGTTTCATAGAAGGAAGATCCTAATGGAGGAAGTTTTCCGTAGTTATTTCTAATCAATCAACAGTACCAATAAACGGGGCTTGGCGACAGTATAAATTGCCTACAAAGCATTGAATAATAAAGATAGATCACGTGTTTGTTATGCATTCAGCTGATGTAACGATGGCGGCGGCAGAATTTTTATGCAGGTATGGTTGATCAATAACTTTAATGTCTGATAAACGAGCTCGAGTAATTACCTACTGCGTCTGAATCGTTATTCATGGTGTCGAGGACAATACTTACATAATATGATACTTAAGTAACCTTATCGATACTGTCAATAAAACATTGTTGCTATTTTACCAACCGCATTTCTTCGGATACTATGGTATTCCTGAACTGCCAAGTGCCTAAAATAGCCCTACAACTTAGAACGTGGTCAAATTCAACAAATGTACCCTGTCACATCAAAGTTTTAGCAATGAATCTCTTATAAACCGGAAAAATGGCGCCCTTGGTTTTGCTAATGTCCGTGGCCAACAAAGCCTAGGAGTACCTACCATTGTATTTACGTCTGTATAAACCACGAATAATTTTATGGAAACTCTATTCATAGAGCTGGAACTTCCTAGTGCATTTTTAATGTCCTAATCGATAGGGGGTTGAGAAATGTAAAAGGTATCTTATCAAAACTTGTTTAAGATTGTAACGTAGTTTCTTATTGCCGCAATAAAGTTTGTGTACGATAGTTATCGATAAAGTACCTATATACCTACGTACCAAGTATTATAGTGTGAGCTTAGTAATTGTTACATATCACGTACCTGCATACGTATTTATTACGTACAATAATAAGCGATATTTAAATGAATAGTTATTCGGCTTATGACTGATAAAGGTTTTATTGCCTCAAATCATGAGACCTTCAGTATTATTCAGTCGGAATTTTAATATATTATGATTTTATTTCATTAATTAATTATTACTTTCACTATTTTTATTAAATTATTATTATTATTGTTTTTGACATCCATGACATGATTTTATTTTAAAATTATTTTTTGATTTGATAGTTTAGTTTAGGTTAGTTCAATTTTATTTTATTTAACAATGTAATTAATTAATGTACCTATGAGTCTTGTTACTTGAAATAAAGAAAATTATTATTATTATTATAAAAGAAAATATTCGCACTTTGATATGGCGTTTAAAAATTAGGACTCAACTTGGACTCAACTAAGTTTGTCTACGTACTGGAGAGTAAGTTACGCAAGTGGACCTACTGGCGAATCATACGCCAAAGATAAATCTGAGAATTCCCTTGTAATAATAATTACTTTATCTTACTAATAAATGTTTACACGTTACAAGCATTTCGTCGAACACTATCAATATCGAGCACTTTCGCAAGCGTTCTAGCGAAGCTACAAATTGCATCAATATTTTTGCCAAGCCGGCATAAATCTCTTCCGTTACTAAGTGACTGACTGATAGACAACGCACAGCCTAAACCGCTCAGCCTGAAATTTTAATAGAATAATCCTTGAGCGACTAAAATCGACCCCCAACGGGAAAAAATAGAGGAGTAGCGGGAAAATAAATCTACGATTACGACGTCGCGGACATCCTCCAATCTCTCATGGCCCCTCTCCACGATGACCCATCGTGGGCAAGCGTAAGGGACGCATTTACACCTTATTGCGAGTAACATAATCTTGTATCTCACTCATACGCTTTACTCTGCCCTTATTGCTGGCCCATGATGGCCGATAGGCCATCGTGTAGAAGGCCCATTATAATTACTAATGGGACACATTAGTTACACATTATTTGCCGATTTTCGTGCTCCAAGCATTCATTTTCGTGTTGCAAGTTGTTAAGCACTTTTCTTTGATATAATATTCGCAAAAACAAAACACGCCATGACTAGGCAGCCTACTGTGTTTGCACTTACGACAATTACAGAGGAATTTCTCAATTCTAACATTTAATGGCGACTTGCGAACTATGTTACGACCTTACGACCACGATTATATTTATAGTCTATGAAGTAAATTTCACAACACATTTTGACACATTCCCTTGTAGTTATGAGTTGACAGCACGATGAGGTTCCTATTTATAACGTGCTTTATATCCGCAAACTTTGTTTCGTATGAGGGACATTTATAAAATAAGCGAAATAATATTTTCTATTCATTTCGCAGAAGGCTGTAATACTTGAGTAGGAAAACAAAATCTTTTACGGGCGACATCGCACTTGCCTAGTTCTCATGCCTCCAGAGACGGAGGATGGTGGTTGGGGGATGAAGGGGGGGTAGATGGATATGAGAAACAGTTGCTATGTTATCCCAAATTAAATCAAACTTAATTTTGGACGACCATTGAGGGCGCGGGCTATGTATTTTCTGGTTGTCTTTCCCACATACCTATTGATGATCAACCAGCATAATGTTAAACTACTAATATACGCAGGTATTACATGTTGTATAGTTCTGTCTTAAGTCACGCATTCGCTACAGTTTTGGGTTTGACAGCATTAGTGGACTACAAATTTGATCAGAAAAATCGAATAATCTGGTGTTGTTTTAGGAATCTTGGGATTAATAGGTACTATTATAGCAAGGGAGGAACATAGTAACAGTGTGTCTACCGAGTGGTAGGTAGGTACTAGGTATTTTATAGGAAAACTGTAATCATACTGTAATACTGTAATCAATCATACTGTAAACTTAATTAAATAGTTGTAGTACTTAATCTAATTTATTTATTTATTTATTGAAGTAATCGAGATATGATTAATCAGTAATCATAAATCATAATTACATTTCTACCAACACTAGTAGGTAGTGCCTTTTCTTGTCAAAACAAAACAAAAGTAAGACAATGGGTTGAAGAAGATCTATTTTTTCGGCCAATTGCAGACTTGGTATTTAAAGCCGAAGGAAAACAAATATACATCACACCAAACGGACTACGTAATAAGTCAGCTGATCGTCGATAAAAACCGTTATTCGCTGCCCACTTGACTTAACAGACAGCGCGATTAACCGAAACAACTGAAGGACGTTAACAAAACATTAGAATGTTTCATACCATATCGTTTTACCAATACAGGTAACGAGGTCTTCGGCCGTTCCTCGGGATTAGAATTGACAGTGTATGTGCCTCGGCGTCGCAGCATTGTTACTATACAAACGAAGGTTATAGGTACAAGGCACGCACAGCACTAAGAGCATTCGCTCCTTCACTCCTACACAGAAGTTCCACATTACACTTTTTTAAACCACACAAAAACTTTTAACACATCACATCGTAGTGACTTATTAAAATGTCGCGACCAGGTAACTGACGAAACGGCAGATTGTTTTCAAATCACTCGAGTGCCGGATGCGAGCGGCAGCGGCGCAGAACTGGCAGAATCGAGGAAGTGGGTTAACGAACCAATCGACAATTTTGCAACATGCACTGGCTGCGGCCACCACGTCGCTCGACTGTGACCGGTGGTAAGCGAAAGGCGCCTCGAAAACCGAGAGTGCGTTAGCGCGGTTCTTCCGCGAATGGCAGGATGGCGCGGTCACGCCGCCGAGATAGCGAGATCGACATACTCGCTGATAACGCGCGATAACGCACAGACCACAAGTGTTCCTCGTTAGGACACTCTAACAGAAACAGTCATTTCATAACTAAGTATTTCCATTCGACTCCAAGTAAATCTAACATCGATATTTTAAAAATAATTAACATGAAATTGACTTGAAAAATACACACGGCTCCGAAGATGTCTAAACAATAACTACTGAACATGACTTTGTAGTAGCTCTTTGCTAGAGTCAAAGTTTAAAGTCAAAACAAATATTGCGAACAATATATTATGTAGGTATAGTCAGTCATAAATGTATACGTTCCTAAGCCGTCTAAAATATCTAAACGTCCCTACGCCACTGATTATGAGTTCTATGTATACATAATATATTTAGCACAATGGCCGAATATATATTAGTGCTTTTGACTGTACTTAACGGCGTATGTTTGTATTTGTGGTTGTCTCATATCATGAGTAATTCCATAACGCTTTCACATGAACGTCCGGTAAAAAACTAACATCATTAGCATAATCGAACGCGTCCCGCTTAAGTGTAACAATGATCTCGTTAGTCAACCGCGAATACGCGAGCCAAGGTTGAGTGGCCGTGTTATTAAAAATGCAAAACTCGCGCCCGGCTAGGTGTCTAACCGTGAAGAGTACGCCTGGTGAATTTTTTACACGCCTCCCGTCCGCAATGCAACACGGCGTTTAGACCGTCCGCGAATCTCCTGACACACATTCTCGAACAACTAGGTCACAAACTTAAAAACATGTTTTTTGTTAGAAACTGCGGAAATTAAAAATGGTGTGATAATGATAATACGGTTGGATTCGAATAGAATATGAGCATCAGCAAAATTGCGATACAGCTACGCATTATTAGAATTATGGACATCAATAATTCAATACGTTTATACATTTCGCATAACTCTATTGTTTTTTCTGTGAAAACGAGTTATCAATGACATGATGAGTAACAGCAGCACATTTATGTAAACATACACGGTGATCGGTACAATAAACGGCGAGGCTAAATTAGACATAACTACCACGAACTCGCAAAGACAATTTACGCCGGCTGTAATGTTCACCTTATAGCTTATAGCTCACTAGCAACGAAACCAGGATCCAGACCGAAATATCAAATATTTTAATCAAAATTGAACTTTATTCACAATGCATTCCGGTTTCGGTCCAGTTCTGTTTTGCTTTCGTGGTAGTGTGCTACAGGCGTAAGAGATGTCAAAAACACGAACAGTACGCAACGTTTTGTGCTGGTCACGTGACTATAGGTACTACACGTGGTATGAAGAAAGAACATAAAACAAAGGTGTGTGTCAATTATTTTTCAATGCAGCGTATCCTTCCTCAACCCAAAAGCACAAAGTGTAAGGAATAAGTAACCTTTTAAGTACAGTTGAAGGGCTTAAGGAGACCACGCACAATCACAATAATTAACGGAGGTTTCAGATTCGATTTTTCTCACGATTGGTTCATATGGTTTTTTAACGGGTTCATATATTCAATGCAAAGGATAGTGGCGTGACGACGCGCCGTCCGTTCACGCACGAACCAATGATGGCGCGAATCGTGAAACGGTTCGTCACGTCACGACGTGGTGCGGTGGGCTGCGACGTCATCGGAAATCCATGGATGGAATTGCAGGTATAATTCTGCCCGTCTACTCATCTACTGTTTATTACAGCGTTTATGGAATTACCGCCAATCTAACTCATAAGACCTTCAGAAAAGGTCGACCTAAACTGCTAATAAGTTTGAAAACTCAGCAGAAGAAAACTTCGTTGCATAATTTGTTTGCTAGTTGCTTCGGGGTTGAGAACCTTATACCGAAGGAACTGTAAGATGACACAGATTTAAGTATGTGTAGCGAAGATCAGGAACCAATGAAAAATATGTGTTAATGTAACGTTTCTGCCAAACTAAGAACCTTTAAAAGTACAGATCATCTGCATCTTAAGAGTTATGGAAAGTACTAAGAAGCGGGCACAAAAGATCTAACAGAACTTAAGCGTATTGGACAGTACTCTAGCTCGGTAAGATGAGATAAGGGCCTATCTACGCTGAGTTTTGAACGCGTAAACGTGTCGTGTCGCAATTGCAATAAATCAACGAATTGCATGTATTAATTGAGTACTGCATGAGTTAATTGACTAAACAGGCCGGACATGTTATCAGTGTTATCACCCATCACATTCTTGGACAGTTTTTTTAAATTTTATATCTAACATATTCAGGAACAAATATTTGACATGACCAGGGATCGAACCAGGGTCTGCTAGTTTCGTGGACCAACTACGCTAACCGTGTCGTCAATTTATTAATCTCCGCCTGGTTTACCACGGCAAATAAATTCGCGACGGGGGTCACCAGTTAATAATAGTTTTCCCGATAAAAGCAAAGCATGCTCCAGATTTGATCGCTCAGTATGATTTTTACCATAGGTATTAGAGTTGGTTGGTAATTTAGGTAGGTAAAACGTAAAAAAAAATGTTTTGTACACAAAAAAATTGCCGTTTGCTATGCTTCCCTATTCCTTCCAGTCAGAGGTCAATTTATCCAAAAATACTTTCAATAGTAGGCAGGAAAAAAAGATGACCTCTCTACATCGCTAAATTTAAAAAGGCGGCTGGCTAGGGTCTTTTCCGCTGACCATTCAGGCAAATATATAAATAGCGGGTAAGTATATCAACCGAGATATAGCAGGACACAATTAATATGGCGTGCGTCAAAGCTCTTACGCTGTTGAACCTCGAGTCTGTTATTGCCTAATCCGCGCGCCATATTAATTGTGTCTTGCTGTACCTACGACCGATCGCGATTGCCGTTTATCTTGAAAACCATTTTTTGCGTACCTACAATATAATACTATTAATATCACAAAGGCCACCTGATGGTCAGTGGAGGTTGACCGTAGACGACAACGGTAGGCGTCACTTCTGGTTTCTAAGTATTTTTACGAAATACTATCCGCAGCTGACCGCAGATGGCAGCAGCAGACAGCAACGGCAGGCGTCCGACGCCAGCTGCTGCTGTCTGCCGTTGCCGTCAGCGGTCGGCTGCAGAATGACAGCAGCCCATAGACATTTTAAATTTCACAATCACAATTACACATCTATGCTATGCTAATCATTTCACCGGCTGTGTTGGACACCGGCAGTGGAACACAACAATACACTGCTGTTTGGCGGCAGGTTGAAGAGTTGTAGGAGTTAAGATAGTGGTAGCGATCCGGACGGGCCATGCACAATTATGATTGGTGTTACATAAATCTATCACTCAGTATAAAAAGGGTCACTAAACTTAGCCTGCCTACCTACCTACTAACCTCATTTCCCATACCATAATACCAATTCAGACAGGGCGAATTTGTTAGCTATAAAAATACTGTGTAACCTATTTTTGATTTATTTTCCTAAGAACCTGTAACCTATACCTCACCAGGGCACAACATGCGATCACTGCAATAAACTAAAACAAAAGAGGGACTTGTTGAACAGGTCATGGACCTAATATTGTTACCTTCAAGTATATTCGGACAAGCTTTCCCTTGTTACGTACTAAAGGGATCCATTGAAACGAATAAATTGTTTGGTCTGCTGCTAGTAAATATTTTTGACCAAGAAGTTGGTTCACCATTAAATTAATAGTTATTAAAGAACATTCTCACACAAAATGACATATTCCCATTAAGCTCATGGCTTGTACAAAAGGTAGGTACTAAGACAATGATAAACAAAGTTAATGTTATACTTAAAAGACAGATCCGGGATGGCCACTGTTTGTATTTTATTAATTAGAATTTTACAGTTTACCCAAAGGGGAAAACCACTTTTTTTCTGACTAGCATACAAAGGGAATATAGAGAGAAATACATACTTACAATACATCAAAAACATCCAGGATTTTGGAACAAATAGTACCTATTGCACAACAAATTTATTACTTGGTAGTCAGAATAAGTATATATACTTTTTGTAATTTACTATCATTAGTGCTTAATTTATCTTTATACAAGCTAACAATACGGATGATAATGTCTGAATAAATGAAATTGTTTATTAGGTACCTAGTTTCTTACACTAATGTAAGTCATTAACTTAATTCAACTAACCTGGTTATTCAAATGAGTTTATCTAATTGGGCTGCCGATTTCATATTTGTGGGAATTTTAAACAAAGAATTAAATTAGATTGCCCTTTTGCATAAATGTACCTATGTAAAATTGAACTGTGAGCCATTAAAAATGCTATAATCATTATTCCATTTTGTTATTAACCTCCTGGCCTGACCCATAAAAGAGGAGTATTATGTGTATGTGAAAAAGGTGGGTTTTAAAGCTTTTTTTCTGTCCATGGGTGCATGCTTTTATGAGTTTGTCTGTTTGCCATCCTATCTTATCTTATCTTATCCTAATGATGGGCCTTTTCAGGAACACTTTGACCCCAAGGATCTTTTGTGCAATTACCCTCTTACACACTCAGCTGTTTGAATGTGCAGGTTTCCTCACAATGTTTTTCCTTCATGGTAAGAGTATCATGTTATGTACTTAAGTTTGAAAAACTCATGGTGACCGCCGGGGTTCAATGCATTCAGTACCAAGATAGATGCATTTTTATTGAAATCAGGGGATTTTATTACAAATTTTACAGTGAATGTGTTGAGGGGATCTCAGAAATAGTATTGTTATAAATGTAGCAACTGCCAAGCTTAAAACAGCTCATGTGACGGGTAAATCAGAATACCTAAATTAGGATCCATATAGGTATTGTCACAAGAATTTCTCTCAGTAAAAAAGGATAGGTTACTGAAGTACTCAGGTAAGGACCAAAAAGTTGGGCATGCTAACTCACTCAATTAAATCTCCTATGAAGCTTTTCCGTTGTGACACGACAATTTTAGCCATACAATTGTAGGGATCCTTCTCATCGCACAATGGAACTTTTCTCAACTTTGTTTTTTGTATGGTTAACTATGCTCAACTCGCAGTTGAGTTTTTACCTTATTTACATGAAATTGGGTACTATTTAATACATTTCATGTAGCAAATATGTATTAGCTTAGCTTGGGTAGTGGTTAATTGTTAACAAGAGTAGTAGTTCCCTAAGTTATGCCATCACTATAATTTGTGAGAGATTGTCCTGTTTTTTTATTTACTTATGCATTTATAAATTAAATCCCAAAATTAAAATTGCAAGTAGGCTAGGAGTTTACATGCTTTCTACCAGTTCTTTTCGAAATTTACATAATGCTGATAAAAAATATATGAGTGTATTTCATAATTCATGAGATGAAAAAATTAAATTTAATTGCTGGTTAAACTTTGAACCCATATCTTTAATCATTTTAAACTGAAATCTTTTAGTTTTTCAATAAATATCATTGTAAAAAAGGTTATAATCAGATAGCGTAATCCTAAATCCAAAAGGTCCATAAATAATCTGATAACAAAGGGTTTATTATGACTGATTATGGGTTCTTAATATTTTGATAAATACTTGCTAAATAGGAAATAGCTTTAATTTAATGTTTAATTAACATTTTGTCCCCTATACTTAAGGCAAGGAGAAGGCACGCGAGCACTCATGCCACCTGATGGTAAGTGGAATCTGAGACCCATAGACGTTTGAAATCTCAAGAGTACAATCTCAAAACTGCAATCCTAAGACTTCAAATGCGCTGCCAACCCTGAGGACTAAGATGGAATGCCTCCATGTTAGGAATTTCACTGGTAGTCTTATCCCGACACATGAACATAGCAATGCGAACACTACTAAGAAGCACTACTACGAGGCTACGAAGCTAAGAAGTAGCAATAATTTAAATCTACTTTACTTCTACTACTACTTCTAAATAGGTACTATTGCGATCGTTAATTTGTGACCCATTTCTTGAAGATGTCATTGTCATTAGAGATGCCAAATCATTTGTCACTTATAGGAGACTCAACCTTATTGTTGTATAATGTCAGAATGACTTTGGACCTAAGGTGGGTCCCAAATTAAAGTTTGTGACTGTACATTAGACATGTTCAAGCTAGATTCAATTCCTAGTTACAGTGGCAGTTACCTGATTAAATATTAAAAAATCTGTATTTACCAAATATAAATCCAATTGACCTAGACAATAGATTTACCCTAAAATTTGGTATTTACATAGGTTTTTACAGTGGGTATATTGGATATTAATCTATGGCCCATCTCTACAAGTGATGATTGTATTAACAAGTACATTTTGATATACCTAACTCTAGGAATCCAATAAAAAATTGAATTAAACTATTGACTGCAATAAAATTCTTTCTAACAATCTGCTTTTAGAGCAGTAATTTTATGTATATTTTTGACAAATTAACCCATTTAGCAGCAAGAAGACTATGAAGATAGTTTAAGATTTCAAGTACCTATTGACATAAACTATTTAATGACATCAGCCTTTGGTTGTTAGCTACTCATAATAATATGTCCAGTTTCTGTAACCACTCATGATTGCCAAATTTATTATCATACCATTAGTGTTTGTATGCGATTCTCTAAGAAACTGTCAAATCCTTTCTTTTACCCAAAATTCTCTGGATGTGACTGATGACTACTTTGATGTAGGCAAAATACATCTCGCTTTAAATTAGCAGATGAAAAAACCATATTTAAAAGAATTCTATTACACTGATGATTTCCATGTCATTAAAATATGTTATTTAAATTAAGCAGGAATGTGGAACTACATACCAATGACTAACTAAGGTGAAGGGGTTGAACCATTACTTTTTAATACTACTTAAATCACTAAGTATATTATGAAATCTACCTATGAATATATCATAAAGACTGAATAGAAGTTGTTTTTTAGATAACAGTTTGATAAACTATATCCTGAAGAATTTTGAAATGAAAGTCTTAGCAATGATGAAAATTTTCTTTCCCAACCTCGAAGACCTAAAGCAAGAAGGACCTATGTTTAAGTGTTAAACTCTAATCCATTATTCATTACCAGGCTACATGGCACCATTAATTGGACCTACTTTAATTTTGATATGATAATTGGATGATATGGAGAGCCTACTAAAATTATTTCTCTAATTGCAAAGTAAAGCACACAAGATAGGTTTAAGCATAAAATATATAAAAGACGATATTATCAGCTAATTATTATGTTAGTTATATATACTGTAGTAGACACAGTAAGTAGTAAAAAATAAAAATATATAATAACTATTTTAATTACGTCATGAAGTAACCTCAAAGAGATAAGTAGAAGAAATACCATTAATTAATGAGAAATTACTTAGCAACTACACAAAATGGACTCGAAGTCCGCAAGGCAAGTCGAAGATCCTGTGACGGAAATATAACTTTTTACATTTCAGGGATATGGTAAAATACTACGCACTTTTATTTAACATAGGTATTTTGACGTGCTAACTGTCACACGCCGAGGCATATGTGGCAGGATCGAAGCAAAGGCTGTGGCCATTTTTGATATGCTTCGGACTTAAAACGCTGCCGATATTGATTATTTCTAATTATTGTAAGAATCTACCTTAATTTTAGGATGAATTGTGGCAGTTTGCAGCCATATTTGAAATTGTCAGTATTGAGATACGTCACAGGCGTAGGAAATCACGATGGCCGACAAAAGAATGGTTAGGTAGTGGATACTTACTGCTGATTTTAACCCCTCCCAGTGGTTTAGGCGGTTGATTATCGAATGTCTTTCGAACGGATTTGCTGCCCTCGGCGAATGACGTGGTCCTAGGGCGTCCGCTCATTATTATAGGTATAAAATAAAAGGCTTTAGAATCCTGAACTTCATAGATACTTCACATTTCTCGTTACCACCCTTGCACTCGCACTGAACTCTCTCACTTAGCCGACGAATTACAGAGTTATGGGTGTTATAGTCAAAACAATATCACTAAGATACAATTAAAATCAAAACAAGATTGTCTTATTCAGCTTTTACATTATCATTTTGTTGAATTTTCAAAATTTACATCACTAAGGTGAACGACAGATTTTTAGTTTCTTGATTTCTTCAGACTTGTACCAGTTCGGCTAGTTTCGGCGTTGCTCGGACGTTCGATCACAGAACGAAGGTGACGTCACATGAAAGCTAGTGACTCCCAGAGCCATCTAGCGAAAATTAATGAACTGAGATTTGCTCCTATGATAAAGCAGTAAAAGTCTACTGTTTGTGGTTTGTTAGGCCGGCATCACACAATATAGGATACACTATTTTTTAAACTTAATTACAATTGGTTAGGGACTAAAATATTAAGCCATGAATGTCACAACACAATTAACTTTTTGACAACATTATGCTTATTTTTTTATTATTATAAAGTAAGTAGGTATTGAATGTTATAATAATTTTTATAAATCACGTAATAATTAGACTACATTTTCATTAAAATTTAGTAAGCCTGGAAAATTTATTCCCATTTACGAATGTCAAACCTGCGAGTTAATTAATAAAAAAACAGATAAATCATCATTACGTCAACCAAGAGCTAGAAATGTCCTTCAAGCAATGATATACCTAATATAAAATTATAATACCTATAACATAATATAATATAATATAATGTAATATAATATAATATAATATCATTGCCTTCAAGCAAGGACCAACGAAGGGACCAACTGACTGATGATTTACTATACTAAATATCTATTACAATACAATAAATAAGTAAAACATGATAAAGGAAAAGTTAACCTTTCTATTCTTGTAGGTACCTAGGCGATAATTAAAGGATTTTTCTTAATTGGATACTTACTTAACTATAGGTAAGGAAAGAAAGAAAGTAAGAAAAAAAATGCAATTATTCCGGACAAACAAAACGCAACAAAATACTGACTATTAACTAGGTAGGTATGTACGTGCGATTCGTAATTCGTATGAGAGATTCTCACTTGTATTGTAATGAAATAAAGAACCGATGAGCAATCCAAGAAGCGGATTATTTTACTAAGGCTAAATAAAACTATATTGAAATCTTGAAATAGGAGTATGTACCTACATAGGCTACATAGATAACAGTAAGTTACAATATAAGTAGGTAACTTAGATTTAAGGGCGAAAAGTAATTCTATTTTAAAGTACAAATAGTTGGCTCTTAGAAATTGACCTCCAAACACTAAACGCAAAAGGCTCACATGGTCACACATCTAAGGCTATCTTCAATTAGGTAATCAACGCAATCAATCCATCTGGCCGCGGAGGGGCTCGGAGCGGCTCGGAACGCTGGGCACGACAGTTGCGCGCGCGCCGCGAAAACACGCGCGCGGTACTTCGTAGCTCGCAGTCACTATAATGTGAGTCAAGCATTCAGTGCATAACAAATAATTCCATTAAAACTGCCGGTAAAAATGGAGTGCTACACGTCAGATAGTTGCGACAGCGATAGTAGGGAACAAAAAACCCTAGACCTATCCAATCAGTTGTTGGACACGAACGGCCTCTCGCTCGAACTGCGAGGCATCGTCGACGAGAAGGATTGCGCGGAAAATTACGAGATAGTCTTCCTCTACAGCAACAGAATAAGCGCACTGCCTGACTCAATAAACAGGTTTTGCAACTTGAAGATACTGGATGTCAGCCACAACAGGCTCAAGACTCTCCCTGACATCCTCAAGTACTGCCCGTTGTCGTCGCTCATCGCAAAACACAATTTGCTCTCCAATGAATCCTTGCCCAAATGCTTTTGCTCCACCAAAAACACATTGAAAGAACTTAATTTAAGCGGCAACCAACTTAGCTCATTCCCAGAACAAGTAATGGAACTAACGTCGCTAAGATATCTCTATATGGGTGGGAATAACATAGGCAATATACCAAAGGATATATCAAAATTAAACAGGTAAGTGGGTTTTTGTTCATAAACATCGAATAAGTATCTGCTTACCTTGATGTGAACCAAAGTTCTCCTTACCGCACACTACTTGATTCCTCAAATTACTACCAAATACCTATGACAACTCATTAAACGCTCAGCTCTTATCACTAAGTAGATAAGTATTCCGTATTTGTTGTTTGTGTTTAAATACCTACTTAGGTCTTTGGCAAAGCAAATCAGAACCCCAACATACCCGTCTGTTTGAAGTTAGGAGACGAACTTATCTATGTTGATCTAATCAAAATGTCAATAGATATCGAATGTATGTAATGCCCGCATTATACATTTTTAACCAAGAATGAAGCCCCAACTATTTTTGTTGGTCATGCGTAATCTATCAAACAAGTTTTACATACGTTATTATTAATTAATGTTCTTAGCTGCATTTGCATAGAGGGCAATATTGTTATGATAGAAGAAACGTTCCAATAACGTTATAGCGATAGCGTAATTTGAAAGTCGTGCAAATTTTCAATCGACATTAGGTCAGGGGTCGAGCGACCGTCTTGATAAGGTAAACAGTAGGTCCCAGCGCTAATTATAATATAATAGACGCACTACGTAAATATTTAGATTCTCATCAACAGGACTCATTGTTTTAGTGTTTAATATACCCATAGCTTAGTAGGTGTATATGCCCACGCCGTGACGCATAGGTTCAACGTGTTTAAACAATAATGTTTACATTTTACACAGTATCAACTTATAAGACATGTTTGATTAGAAACGCAAGCATTATCGTTACGTGCGGACCGGATCTGGCAATTTTAAAACTTCAAGTAACACTTTAACAGTCAATTTACAAGGTACCTACACTACGTCACTACGTCAACACACTATTAAGGGCTATTATTACACTATTTAATTTTTAGAAATCCTTTTCTGGCATTGCATTGTTGTTAATTAGGATAACATTTCCTACAGTTAGAACAGTAAGGATCCGTTTGTGGATCCTAAATAATTGGATAATGTAATAACCGCACTAATGTTATCTCAGTTAAGTAATAATACTCTTACATATTTTGTCAAAACAGTTTGTTACAAAATACCTACCTTACTCGTACTTACCTTTGAGTTCAATTGCGTCATTAATAAGTCGCTCCTTATACGTACGACCTGTAAAAACACTGAATTGACACCTTAAAACTGGCAGATACCTACTTGTTAATAACATCACGTAACCTAGTTATATTTGTTTCAGAGCTCTTTTCACTAACACGGGAAAGTTTTATTAATATTTAATACATTGTAATCAAGTAGAAGTTTTTACCTCACTTAGTTTAGCTATTGTTTTCGTTAATTCGTTGTGTTGTAGCTAGCCTTTAATATTCTGTCAATTCTTTCAACAAAGCCGACGAAGGTTTCAATAATGTATAATGTGGGGACAGCTGAAACTACCTACAATATTCTCATGTGGATTTGGCAACCACTTTATTAAGCAACAGTGTTTAAGTACTAAAAATTGCATCATGCTGCTAATTTTACTCCAAACAACTCTTAATATTTATCGAAACTTTTTACCTCATAGTAGGTAGATTTTCACGATGAAACTAGATGGTTTCGTTGGAGAACAACAGCTTCAGATTTGTGCCACAACTAATTAGCATAGGTACCAGCTTAAGTGTGCGCTAGTGCTAGAGTAGGCGCTCTATCGACTTTACGAGCTGAGGCCTAATTCAAGAACCTACTGCAGTCTGTCGTATAGTGTAAGAGGTCATACATGATAAGTCATTCGGATTCGGGTTAGGTCGTTAAGACTACACGGTTGGAACAATCACCGAACTCAACCAAGGTTTTGGTCCTTGACCGAGTTGAAAAATTTGATCGTGTAGACGTGTGTGTAGACGTCAGTTGGACAACCAAATTGAATGAACTGAAGTTCAGAAGACAACTTGACCTGGGTGATTGTTCCGATCGTGTAGAAGGGGTATAAGACTCGCAAGCCAGGCATATAGGGTGATGGCACCATTGTTAGACACTACGCCGACAGGCACCAATAATGGACACTTAACTCTTAATTCAAAGATCATACGGTCATAGATTGATTGTGGCAAAACAAATGAATAACGCTTATCTTCTGTGAAATAAGAATCAAGTGTCCATCATAGGTAAAGGTCATTAATGGTTTCATCACCTGGAACACCTTCACAATATTCATGTTAAATACATATTTATGTAAACTGTTGTTTGAACGCATTCACAAAATCTTTTTAAATTCAAATTTCTCCGCCTAGTAACACTAACACTGTCTACTTACTCCTTGTCTGTCTGCCTTGGTGGGGCTATCTAATCCACAGAACTATATCTAATCTATACTCATTTTATAAAGCTGAAGAGTTTGTTTGCTTGAACGCTCTAATCTCAGGAACTACTGGTCCGATTTGAAAAATTATTTCAGTGTTAGATAGCCCATTTATCGAGGAAGGCTATAGACTATTATATCATCACGCTAAGACCAATAGGAGCGGAGCACCAAAGAAGAATGTTTCAACCTTCTACGTAAACAAGCTCGCGGGTTAAAGTTAGCGTTAGTCCAAAGTAACTATTCCACGGGGACAAGTCGCGGGCACAAGCTAGTGTTTAAGATAAAATGTAAGTTGCTACTTTTAAATAATTTTATCTAGATAGTTTTGTGATGTATAATAGTGATTAGATAATCATATTGACTGGAGAATAAAATCATCAAACGAGAATGTGAATAAAGTTGCCACTTAAATCGCGGGCAAAAAGCCATAAGGGCGTAAGTGCAGGAAAATTATTTTGTTTATAAGTCGCTTTGGCTTAAATCCCACGAAATGGCAGTTGACGACGACTCTGTTAGCTAGGTTGGAAGTAGGTGGGCCATTTTTTTTAAAGTTGTACACACTGAAAAACTTTACATTAAAAATCAATTTTACTGTAAATGATTTTAACTAATGTTCATGGATACTCTGATATGTAAATTTATATAAAATATAAGTTGTTTATTTGATTTCTTATTAAGATTGAAGATATACTGTTTTTTTTTCGAGTAGGAGAGAAGCTGTCGTTCGATTCCGTGACCAACTTTTTACATTATTAAAAAATAAAACAAAAGAATTATAATTTTTCAATTTGTTTATTAAAATTTGTATTAGTGTAATCTAAGGATTTACATTTTTAATCGAACATTATATGTAAACCCTTTTTTTTAGAGATATTTATATCTCCATTACGTTACTCTTGTGCCAAAATAAACGGAACTTTTCCCCGTTATCATATTCTCTTAAAGATTTATCTAATGTGATTAATTATTATCAAGATTAGAAAACCTAAAAAAATATATAAAAATAATCAAAAGTAGCTATATCCACAAATTATTTTATATTTTTGGTTACAAAACTATTTCTCACATGGGACGAGTCACGGAAAGAATTAAACTGGTAACGGAATGAATTCTAAAGTCTCATTCACAACAACAGCAACGATTTTATCTTTTTTGTACTTTCTATTTTCAATCGATATAGTCGTTTTCTTAACATTTCGATTTTTCTTTGCAAGCCCACATTTTTTTCTTTCATGGCATAACATATGCGACGCCATTTAGAAGCGTTTTGCCTCGTTTTTTTGATGTTGGCTTCTGATTTTGTATTAAACGAAACGTTATTTGATGTTGCCATTGAGGCTGGTGTTGATGACTGAGGCTTTTTACGGCTTGGGTTTTTACGTTTTTGCTCTCGCCATTTTTTTCTTTGGGCGTCTTTTTCATTTTCCGATAGTTCTTCTATTTTTTTGGTCTTTATTTTTTTAATTCTAATTAGATCTTTTTTTTATACTCTGCATACCTTTGTGGGTCCTTTTTGAGATTTTCTCGGTATCGTTTCATTTTTTCCGCCGGAGTGAGAGGCATTATTTCTATAATTAAAAGGCAACGAAATAATATTTTAGCTTTTAACCCAAGCTCCAAAAGCAATATTAGACATAAAGCAAAACAAAGGCTTTCATAAACTTAAGAATGAAAAACAAACACAATCTATATGTATAAATCCATAAAAATGCTCGTTTTCTTAGAAAACTGTGCACGAAATAGTATTTCGGTAGGTATATATAAATTTTATTTTATGTTAACTAAAATATTAAATCATGCATTATTATGAAATTAAGGTGGAACAGACCTATATTGAAAATGATTCGAGTCAGTCGGTTCTCCTACATACAAAAAGAGGATTATTATTCGCTTCTACGACAGTATCACTTTTGGTTAGAATGTGTTTTATCTGAAATCGAATATTGTTTAATATAATCTCAAAAATAACCCTCTTTTCACTTGTAGCGATAACCAAGTGTTTCAAATCACCTTAAAGATTAATAAAATCTCACATTTCTTAAACTATATACTTTAAGTACGAGTTAAGTATTTTAAAAAACTTTAATTGCTTTCATTTAACGGTCCCATATCGTAAATAGCAAATAACTAGATGATAACAGATATTCAATCTATCGTTTGTTAAAATTAAGAGTGAAAGATAATAAAGCTGTGGTGGGTGAATCAGCTTTTAAGGTAGTTACTCCTTTCTTGGTGACTTATGGTAAATGTATGAATATCAGAATCAGACCACCAAATTTACAGACCTTACATGCTAAACACCTCAAATATTTTTTAAACTTCGAAAAAACCTGGTAACTCAAAACCTAGGGACAACATTGTCCTCTGCTTTACCAACTTTATTATTATTTAAAACTGTACTAATTTAAATAAAATAATTTCAAATGTTTGCTTATTTGTCTGATTTAATAAGCGTGTAATCCACGTCATTAACAAATATATAGGTAGTTATTCTAAAAATCATGTAACTTGTGAAACAAGTTGAAAAATGGGGAGTACCTTAAAAGTTGATTCACCCTGGTACCAAGAGTTGTTAACACGCAGGAATATTAAATAAACAACATTTTAAGGACAAAAACTGCATTCATCTGACGGGTAATGATCGTAAGCAGCATACACAAAGCTTCCACGGCACCAAAAAAAGTCGTATGACAACAGATTTTTGACCTGTTGTTTGTTAATAATAAAATGAAGCGGCTTATTAATATCAGAAATATTATTAAAATCACATCCATAACATTTTTGTGATAGTACGAAATGGGTAGTATTCCATGGCCACGTTGACGGAGCCAACGACATTAATTTGCTTCTTGTCAAGAAGTAATCCACGTCTGCGTAAATAATCATTTTAGGGGCCCTGAAAGAACCGATTTACTTCGTCACTACCAAATAAATTAGCACAACACAATAGGTACAATATTTTATCAAGTTATTTCTATACTTTTAAAATTGAACAAAATTATGAAATTATGAACGTTATTATTCTGTATGCCGCTTTATACTTCCATTCCGTTACTTTTTTCATTCCACTCCTACGAAACCGACCTTCGGGTTTCGGAATGTAAGTAACGTAACACTACCTCTAGCGAATTTTCACTAAATATATTGCATAATAAACATTAAATTGAATACAAATATTGAAAATCTGGTTTTTGAATACGTCATTAATATAGTGACAAATATCATCATAATGATTATATTCACTTACATGAAAATTTGGTTTCGGATCGTGGAATGACAAAATGTTACTGCAGCGTACGTGTCGTTACGATGGCTCTTTTCGGCAAACTAACCCAAGCACAACATGGCGGCCCAAGCTATTTTGTCCAGTGTTGCCAGGTTGAATAAAACACTAACAAATAGTAGTAAAATATTTCAAGTTTAACTATCAAATAGCGGTTTCGGAATGGACAATTCCGTAAAATTCAATTTCCGTCTCCTATATATTTTATGAATTTAAAATACATATATTGTATTATTTTTAATGGAAAATTGAATAACTACATCGTTAAGGTACTATAAATTTGACAATATTTAGAAGTCATTGATTTCTTGTACCAACACTTATAAGAAATGCCCTATACGATCAGCAATCCAGTTGGGACAGCAAAATATAGTAGTTTTTTTATCAAACAATATTTTTTATCAAATATTTACCATATATCTCATAAAAAACGGATTACACGGATTACACTCAAATTAAATGTGAATATAAATAAAAAATTTCTTCATTAAATAAGGTCCTCCAAATATATGAAAAATATTAATCAAAGTATGGGACAACACAAAATCCCCGTGTACAACTTTTAAAAAAATGGCCCAGGTCCATAATAAGGAGGTAAAATTAAGTTAGGTTAGGTTAGGTTCGGGTCAGGTCGGGTTTGTTTCCCAGTAAGAGTAAATATTTGTGTGATGTCCGCGAATATTTGTTACCAATTGAATGCATTTCAAGCATTTAGGTTTTTATTTATCTATAGGTAGGTACAGTCGTAGCAGAAGTAGGTGTTCAAAATTATCTACAAACGCCCTTATTCTCTTGACAGTCGAATCGGAGCTCTTCTACTGTCCACCTAATTCTGCTGCTGACTATACTAAAAGATTGTGTATCGTCGTCTAGTACACGCCTAGAGTTTAGTTTGGAGCTACGTCGATTAACCTACAACTTCACAAGAATATTTATTTACTACTAACAAAGCAACCGATGAATTGCAAAATGGGATCACGCCATAAAATATAATTCGCGAGTTGTTATCTGTGCAGACATACTTATATTTGTGTCACGCGTCAACGATAGCACAATAAAGCATAATGCGTTATCATTTATCGGCCATAGGCGAGACTGCCTGATGTAGGGGGGTATTATTAGAACAAAGAGAATATTGACTAGATCTAAAGACAATCGTTTGTATGAATTCTTCACTACTAGGTACTCAGGACTTTTGGAGTCTAGATGGAACCATGTCAAAATAAATCCACACACAAATGACAATAAATTTAAATGCATGGCCTCTATTTATACTGGGTGAAACCATATGTGTATAGCCTTTGTCATGTTATCGATTTAATTGTTTTTAACTCGGCGGCTATTAGGTACAGTCCAGGAATTTAATTTGTGACCCACCTTAGGTCCAAAGTCAATCTGACATTCTACAGCAATAAGGTTGAGTTTCCTATCAATTACAAATGACTTGGCATCTCTATTAACAATGACATCTTCAAGAAGGTTTTCTTTGAAATGGGTAGCAAATTAACTTCCGTGACCGTACTGTCAAGTAAACAAGAGCTATCGTAACGGTGACCAGATAACATAATCAAAGGCTACATGGTTTTACCCGGTAAAATAGAGCCCGTAGCCGTACAAACAATAAATAAGTCTGAGCGTTTCTTGTTTTGGCCACGAGCCCCCGTTTCACCATCGTGACAGGTGACAATTCACTATACATTGCAAAGTTAACAAGCTTCCACGTCAGTGGGATTTATATCAGCTGCGCCATGTACACTGAAATGTCACCTGTCACCTGTCATGATCAGGATAGTGAAATAGGGGGCTGGTTAATAACTAAACATGCATCTACTGTTATAACTATATATAGGTCATAGGTTAGAGCGGGATAGTTTTCCGCAACTATACGACTTAAGGCCGAGCCACACAGGATGCGTGACGTGCACGTGCGCGTGCACGTTCGCTTTCCTCTGCGTTGTATAGTATGAATTCTCATTACGACATGTCACTATACACCGCAGTGGAAAGCGAACGCGCACGCGCACGTGCACGTCACGCATCCGGTATGGCTGGGCTTTTAATGTATGCGCCTTTTTTGTTATAACTATAATAAACATATTGTGGCAGTTTACAGATTCTCTCACTAGGAGGAAACCAAATCGTGGATGTCCCGGACGGTGTGGGGCGGCTGACATCTCTTCAAGCGTTAGTTTTGAGTGACAACCTCATTGAGCAGCTGCCGGCCAGCATCGCCAACCTGAACCAGCTTCGATCCTTGTTGATCCACAGGAACAAACTAAAGACTCTTCCTACTCAAATCATCAAGTTAAGATGTCTAACAGAGGTAAGTTTCATAAACCGACGAGACGCAAACATTTGCGCTACCTACCTACATATTGTGCCGTTATCTTGCTTTTAAGATATGTAGTAGGTATAGTATACGACGTAAACAATATTATAAGGAAAAATATAGCTCACAATTGTAGGAAGTTACAATTTGAACCATCCTTCTTATTAGCATGCATTATCTACAAAGTAAACAACAATTAATTGCGCACTGCACTTGTTATCAGCTGATTCACGTGCCGTTCGCCTGTGTGAATTTAAAAAAAGCGGTTTTCCAAATATTTGTTTTGGTTACAGCTTAGCCTTCGAGAAAACCCTCTGGTTGTGAGGTTCGTGAGAGATATGACGCTGCAGCCTCCGTCGCTACTAGAGCTAGCTGGTCGGACCATCAAGCTACATGAGATTCCCACCTTGCCTGGCGAAATCCCTATGGATCTCATTAACTATTTAGGCGCTGCCCAGTGTTGCGTGAATCCCAAATGCAAAGGTGAGGTACTTCCGAATTACTACGCTGCGACATTCATACGTAAGCGGGGATCATATTTCATTTGTATTAGGTATTCCTTTGTCCTTAGAATAATACGTATCCACGTAAAATGTGTCCAAACGTGTCAACGTTCTCAAGCATGTTATTGTTAATATTTCTTTGTTATTGGAACTGCATTCCATGTGATCGTCCCGTCGATTTGGCGTGGCCGTATTGTATATTGTTAGTGAACTGCGCAGTGTATGATAGGTACAATTTACAACCAACTCACGAGGTGTGAATGAACACTTGTGAAATAAAGAGACGATATAACTAGTGTTGCTTGTGGATTAGACTGGTGGACATTTTTCGCACGAACGCTAGGTTACCATAAATCTTCTTAGGTACTTACCCTACTCTACGTATCTGAGGCAGGTAATTCACAGATAAAATTGCACAGCAATTAAACTGCATTTTTCGAAAATATGGCGCAATAACAGTCAGATAAAATAATCTATATATATAAAAGGCAAACCTGACTGACTGACAGATATCCACGCACAGCCGAAACTACTGTACCTAGAAACTTGAAATTTGGTATACAGGGGTTCCTTTCATGATTTAAATGAGCACTAAGAAAGGATTTTAAAAAATTCATTCCCTAAGGGGTTAAAATAGGGGGAGTAGCGGGAAACTAATTCTACGCGTACGTAGTTGCGGTCGTCCTCTATCTTAAATAAAATAAAACGGTCATACTTACACCTACGTCGTCCATTGAAGAGGATATAGCTTTCTTGTTTCGGCGCAGGCTTCCCAATGTGTCTAACACAACGCATTTCACTTATTAAACACACACAACAAAACATGTGTGACGGTCATTTTTATCTTTTAAATTAACGGGTACCTAGATAGGAAAACAAAGGGATTTACTACCCACCATTATAAATATTTTTAGTTACTTTTTACAATCTACCGACATTTTCTTTTTCGTCTTACAGGCGTTTTCTTCGACAATCGAGTGGAACACATCAAGTTTGTCGACTTTTGTGGCAAATACCGTATCCCACTTCTGCAGTACTTGTGCAGTTCGAAATGCATCACCGGAAGCTGGGAGAGTCGGGAAGTGGACAGCAACCCCCATCCGCACATGATGCGGAAGGTTCTTCTGGGATAGTAGTGAATAGGTTAACAAATATCGGAATACGAACTGAATCTGTATTGAGTTGATGGTCCGTTAGTATAATATTATTATTAAGGACAAACTATGGGACTCTGCAGTAACCATAAAGTTACAGCTATTTGAATGCTGCAGCAACTAAAAATGTCTAAACATTAGCAGCCAAACAGGAAATATTTTTTACTTTTGATTTTATATAAACATAGCCTAATCAGAAAAAATCCTTGACTGGAGCGCAATCACTAAATTTGTTAATCTGAGTTATATTAGTTGCTATTAAAAAAAGTAAGTATCTTTTCCGCAATATGGAGAGGTTTTTAAATTCCTGGTACACCTATTATTGGTACAGTCAAAGTCATAAATATAAATATACATTCCAATGGCGTCAAAAATCTACACCCCTATACTAATCTATGTTTTCACATATTTGGCGCGATGGCCGTATATAAATTAGTGCTTTTGACTGTACATTGATTTCCAATAATACTCACTTAAAATGTATGAATTATCAATATTCAGAATACCAAGGACAAATGTTATCTTGAATTTTTATTTCATATTTTGTATTCAACTTTGTATAGATCGCTTTAACTTGTATATTTTGTTCAAAAAATTGTTTTATGTTAATATCATTTATTACCTATTATTCTACAAAGTAAAGTAAAGTTATTGATTGCGTTGTTTTTCTTTATTCCGTTTCTTGTAGGAATTTCATTCTTGCTTCTTTGCCTCTCTGAATGGCTCCTTTGAATAGTTTACAATAAAGCTCAATAGCAGCTGGAGTGTCGTCATTTCCTGGCACTGGGTACGTTATCAAATTAGGATTGCAATTGGTGTCTACAATGCCGATGGTAGGTATAAGCATTTTCGCACTGTCTCGCACAGCTGTATGCTGGTTCAAAATGTTATTTTGGGTATTCATAAATATGCAGAGATCAGGTAGTCTCGTCACGGCGCCAAATTGATGGTTAGCGTTAGTAAAAATTCCACCACGCCAGAATCTAGTGTGTGCATATTCACCGCACTCTTTGGCAGTTCTCTCGACCAAATGAGCATTTAACGAGTTTCTGTTGAAGAAAGTGATTACCCCACCTCGGTAAGCCACATGGGCGGTGACATTGAGGGCTTTGCGGAGGTGTTCTGCCGTGGTGTCCAAGTCGAAAATTAAATGTCCCAGTCTAGACCCATATAAGTATGGCCTCATGTAGTCATTGAGGGATCCTTCCTTGTGTCCAAAGTGCACTCGGGCATCAAACAAATCCTTGACTGTGAACAGGTTGTGGACTTGGAAGTAGTCAGGGTAGTCCAATGGATTCTTTCTCTGTGTAGTGGTTTCTGCAATGAAAATAAAGTACAATTACAGTCATTTAAAGAATATTTTAATTTGCGAAAATCACCCGAATATAAGTAAAAAGATACATGTATCTCAACATACATACATCATGTATGTCAACACTAGACGGGTATTTATTTTAGGGGTAACATGCCAGCAAGCCAGCCAAGCAATTGTCTTATAATATTTACTTAATTGTATATTTATATTGTACATAGCTTTGTCTGCATTATATTACATTTATAAAAAAAAAATGGTTTTTGCAGTAGGCAATGGTACCCAAAGGCTACCCAATAGTAGGCCAAAGTAAGTGTTTACAGTAGATAAAAACCCCCAAGACAATGGCAACCTCTGCTTTTAGTGTTGATAACTATTAAAGGACCAAACTAAATTTCATCAGACCTAGCTAAGAACCATCCATTTAAACTAATTTTTTTTAATATGTGAAAATCGTTCTCCATTTTGCAGCTACAATACCACATACAGACACAGATAAAATAAGAACAGTTTTTTTTTTTAAATGCAAAAGTTTGTGTCTTAGTTTGTTACTCCTTCATGCTGCAACAGCAAAACAGATTTGGATGAAATTTAAAATAGAGATAGATTATACCCTGGATTAACACATAGACTATTTTCATCCCAGACAATTAAAAAGTTCATGCGGGAAGAACGATAAATGAATTCTATGTCGAAGGAGTCGCGTGCAACAGCAAGTGAAAGTATAAAGGTCGCAGCACACATATCAACTCGGAAAGGGATCGTCACCCTATCAACTCAAAGTGAAACATTGAAAAGGGAACTTTGACCTGTGTTAATACGATACATTTTTCAGTGGACGACTGCTAGCTCGTGCCGAGGTGAGGCGTTGCCGTTCCGATGCCGATAAGTGTGCGTTGCAGTAGGGAGTTTCATACTGGTGTGGGTGACGATCCCTTTCCGAGTTGATACGTGTGCTGTGACCTTAACTCTTTAAAAAAATAAGAGTAGCTATTGAAGTAAAAACCAGATTTAAATCAGCCAGCAGACATTTTTTTTTATGGGATTGAGAATGCAAACAAGCACACAAGCCACCTGATGTATCTAGGATCTGTGACACATAGACATTTGCATTCTCAAGACTATAATCGACTGTAATCCTAAGACTGCAAATATGTTGTAAAACCTGAGGAGTAAGATGGAATGCCTCTATGATAGTAATTTTAATTGTTGTCTTACTTGTAATACTATTTGATATAACTTATAAGCAGTGATCGGAATAGGTAGAGTATATTTACCTAAAGTTCGCAAAAGGACATAATATAGAGTGGTTACAACCGAATGAAATATTAATTTATTTTTATTGAAATCTGGATTTCCAGTATTTTAATGCTAAATATACGTCTTATTTACTTACGGTAGGGGATATTTTATGTTAGTATGTGATAAAAGGGGCCTGTAACTTATTTCTTTTAAGTATCTAATTAATAGGTGAAGTATATTTACCTTAACTTCGTAGAACAGGGACATAAACTGGAGACTTTCTGCGACTACATTTACTAGTACCAGAAAAATACCATAAATCCGGAATTCAATAAAAATAAATTAAAATTTCACCCGGTTGCAACAACTCTATGTCATGTCCTTTTGCGAACTTTAGGTAAATATACTCTACCTATTCCGATCACTGCTTATAAGTTATAGCGAACCACTTTATAAACATGTTTTACTTAAGTAATATGGTATAGAGCATTAGACTCTTTTATCATAGGCTATTGGCTAATTATTTTTTATTTATTTATTTAACCTTTATTGCACAAAAAAAAGTACAAATTACGGACTTAATGCCTAATGGTATTCTCTAACAGTCAAGCAAATAATCATACAGAAACTAACAATAGTGGTGGACAGAAAAAGAAAGACAGAAAACAAAGCATAGAACATATTTACTTTATTGTATTCTTCATAATATAGGTAATTTTGTAACTCTTACAATTCTTCTATAAATATCTACTAAGTTTTATCGATGTCGTCAAAAAGCAATTTTCAATCATTTTAATTAATGGTCAAGTTTAGATATCTTTTAATAATTTGTAACCCTCTTTTATCTATACTTATCGCAACTATTCCGTAGTCAAACAAAAATATATTTTTGAAGATTTTATTTTACCACTTGATCGGAGTGACTATTATGTATATTCATGCCAAATAACTGCAAAAAGCTGCAGACGGACGAACGGACAGACGGACATAGCGAAACTAATATACCTAAGTGGTAAAATAAAATCCTCAAAAAGGAAATTCTGTTTGACTACAGAATAGTTGTGATATGTATAAATAAAAGAGGTTTACAAATTATTAAAAGATATCTAAACTTGACCATTAATTATGATGATTGAAAATTGCTTTTTAACGATATCGATTAAACTTAGTCGATATTTAACTAATCACTAGCACTGGTACGATTTTTCCCCCGTCAATCTTGTTTGGCTATGATATAGATAGGCGAGTCTTGCTGTTGAACATACCTTCAGAGAGATTTTGCGATTCAGTCGCCGGCTGAGCAGCTGTTGAACTTTTTCTTAACGATATGAGCCCATTGCGCAGTGGTCCTAAAATATAGTTTGATTATGTTAAAATCCTACAAGAATCGGCAATAAAAGGTATTTGTTTAAATTAACGTGAGGTTCTTACGTAAAGTGCGTGGTAACATTGTAACAAGCGTCTTTTGCGTTAAGTAAACCTCTATGTACGAGTGGAAGTTTATTAAACAGAACAATAATATAAAATCAAATACACGGAAGAAAATGAAATCTAGATAACCTCAAATTATGTACTTAATTATGACATCAAAGAGAATATAATCACTACATGTTTTAAACGTTTTTTCTTGAATAAAACCAGTTTAAACTGTAGCTTGAATAGCTTGACAGTGCTGCATTGTCATAGGTGAAAAAAGTCCGAAATCTTCTTAAGGCCCCATACATGATCGGTTTTGCCTTCAGTTTGAACTGACCGGATACAAAATAGCATCGGTCATGTGTAATTTAGCCTGAAGGCAAATGCCTATATCTAAAAGGCACACAACGCAAAAAACCGAACGTTTAGAATAACAAACTTTAAATGTTGTAACTTTCGACATTCAAATACATGCCCACAAATACTTTCGACATTTAAAACATCGGCCTTTTAACTGTTCGACATCGGTATTTTAACTCAAAATGTATTCAGTTTATGATATTTAAACTCATACCCATAGACTTCTAAGGATTAGACAAAACTAGAGTTTGACGAAATAATTAAACTTTTGACACGATAAGCATTTGGTGAAATAAGGATTTGACAGGGAAAAAAGGCGGGAACCTTCGAATAGGAAAGGCGCGTTTTAGAGGGAAAATAATTTGTAAAAATCTTTTAATCTTGTAAATATTGTTTATTTCCTTGTTTCATATAATTATTACAGATAAAGTTGTAAATATAGTTATTTAGAGGTAAGATGGGGCGGGAAAAGCCCAAAAAACGAAAAAAAGATGAGGAAAATGCATCTGCCACGGAAGACTCCGATCAGGATACCGAAGATAATAAGTATCGGCCTTTCAAGGTAACCAATTATTCCAGGAAATATCCCGAAACATCGCAAAGAAAGGACTTCGTTGTGTTCCTTACTCATAAGACCGCAGATAAGCCTTTTTCAGATAGCGACAAAGTTGCTCTATCGCAGGCCATTCGAAAGTATGCCGTGTCAGGTGTTTCGCATCTAAGGCCGATGAACAAATATAAAGTTGCAATTACATTTGATTTGTCAAACAACGCAAATACTTTTTTGGCAAATAGCAAATTATTAGGTGAATTGGGGCTTTATGCATCTATTCCTGCAGCAGACACTGAAGTGACTGGGGTTGTCAAGTCAGTTCCGATTGGTATATCCAATAAACAAATATTTTCTCTGATTGGTAGCTCGCGCAATGTGATCCAGGTCCGGCGGTTCATGCGCAGAGTGAGGGCAGATGGGGGCGAGGTCTCGTATGTTCCTACGCAGACTGTAGCGGTAACGTTTGCTTCTACTCAGTTGCCCGAACACGTATTCCTGGACTCTTGGAGACATGAGGTAACGCAATATGTTCCTCCTGTTAAGCAATGCTTAAAATGCCAGCAGTTTGGACATATTGCCAGTTTTTGTAAAAATAACGAAGTCTGCTCTATTTGTTCTGAAAATCACAATTTTAAAGTTTGTACAGCTGATAAGGAAAATCCAGTTTGTGCTAACTGCAAGGGTAAGCATATTGCAATTTCTGTGTCTTGTCCTATAAAAAAAACGAAAATCGAAGAAAATAAAATCAAATCTCGATCTGTTGCTTATTCTGATTTGTTTAATGAGAAGTCTTTTCCGCAATTGGCTGCAAGGTCCGCGGAAACTTATCTACAAAACATGCTAAAAAGTCAGTCCTTTTTGAATATGATTACACAAGTAATAATTAAACTGGTAGCCAACCAAAATGAAGCGCCTATTAACACCGAATCGATACGAGCGGCATTCCAAAATACGATTAGTGGGAGTACCCACCCTAAAACATAATGGCTACTCTCAATATCGTGCAGTGGAATGCTCAGAGTATTTTACACAATAGGCACTCTTTAACCAATTTTTTATATGATTATGATATACATATCGCAATCATTTGCGAAACCTGGTTGAAGCCTCATATGAGGCTAAAAGTTCGAGGGTTCAATATAGAGCGCAATGATTGTGGTAACAAACATAACGGTGTATGTATTTTGATTCATAATAGTATTGCTTATAGTAAAATTAACACTTTTTTTGATGACTCTCTTCAAAATATATGTATTCAAATAACTATTAATGGAAAACAGATTAGTATAGTGAGTTTTTATAGTCCTACTAATTGTAACCCAGCTTTTAACAAAATAAAATTTGAAAATTTCATTCAATCTATACCCGAACCTATGATAATGTGCGGGGATTTCAATGCTCATAACACTTCATGGGGTTGTTGTTCCACTTCGCCACGTGGTCGTGCTGTGTTAGATGTTGTCGATGATAATTATATGGTAATATTAAACGACGGGACGCCCACCACTGTCGGTTCCATGACATGGCGCCCAAATGCGTTAGATTTGTCTATTGTTTCTCCTTCGTTAGCCCCCTGTTGTAGTTGGTCGGTTCATGATGATCCTCTTGGTAGCTACCATCTACCTGTAATAATTAATTTGCTTCTTAATAATAATGTACATAATAATATTAATAATGTAAATAACCTTGTTAATAGTACCATCTACACGTGCCTAAATTTTAGGAATGTAGATTGGAAAGTGTATGCTGAAAAGGTAAAATATTTGTTAAAAGATTTTCAGATAGAGTCGTATTCGCCACTTGAGGCGTACAGTTTGTTTTCAAAAAAAATATTGGGCGCTGTCTCTCAATCCATACCCAATTGTAGAAGAACTTCAACAAAAACTTCTAATCATTCGTCTTTTAATAGAAAAGCTACTAAAAAAAAACTTAATCTCCCTTGGTGGAATGATAAATGTTCTTCAGCTGTTCTAAATTGCAAACAGGCGTATATAGCATTTAAACAAAATTTTAGTCTAGAAAATTATTTGGAATTTAAGAGACTGCAAGCTTTAAAAAAAATTGTTCTTAAAACAGAAAGACAAAACTCTTGGGCTGATTTGTGCAATTCTTTTAATCGCTTTACTCCATTGTCAGTTATTTGGCGCATTATGCGCAAATTTAATAAAACTTATGTCCCTCGACACACTGATGGTAATTGTGAATGGGTTTTAGACTTTCTACAAAAATATACTCCTGATACGGTGGAAAATGAAAATAGTTTTTCTTATGACTCTTCTTTTAACCTGCATAATAATTTCCTTATAAAACCATTCACTCTTGAAGAATTGAAGTCTGCAATTTTTTCGCGCAGGGCCACTTCGTTTGGTTTGGATGGAATACCATATATGATGTTCAAGAAATTGCCAGATAATTGTTTGATTATTTTATTAAATATTTATAATGCACTTTGGATAAGAAATGACATACCGCTTGAATGGAAAACTGATTGCATTATTCCTATATTAAAACCAGACAAACCTAGGTTTAATCCAGATTCGTATCGTCCTATAACATTGACGTCGTGTGCAGGGAAAGTCTTTGAACAGTTACTCAAACAGCGTATTGAGTATTATGTTGAACATAATGGACTGCTCCCAGTTAATCAGTTTGGTTTCCGTAGAGGTCGATCAGCTCGTGAAAGTATTTCTTTGTTTCATTTTGATATATATAAAAGCATCAGCAGTAACAACAAACTCATTTCAGTGTTTTTTGATATTACTGGTGCTTTTAACAATGTAAATATTAATATTTTATGTACAGAACTTTTAAATGTAGGGTTTCCAGTTAAAGTTGTGCAGTGGATTCAATTGTTTTTATCTAGTAGAAAAGTTTATGTTAAGCTTAATGGTGGATTGTTTGGTCCTCGACTGTCATCTGTAGGTGTGTGTCAGGGTGGAATTTTATCGCCTTTACTTTTCATTTTATATATACGACGTTTAAATTTAATATTGGGACCTAGTATCAAAAATTTGCAATATGCTGATGACCTTGTCGTTTATTGGTCAGGTAATAATTCTAATCTTATCATTAATAACATTAATTTAGCATTAATTAAACTGCATAATTACTTTTCGTATTTAAATCTTGAAGTTAATCCATCAAAATCGAAAGTTGTAGCCTTCGGTCAAAAATATACTGCTATGTTGCCTTCCTTGTTTTATAACAATACCCCTTTGCCAGTTGTCTTAGATAACAAGTTTTTGGGTGTTATATTTTGTCACAATTTGTCCTGGAAAAAATACACAGATCATTTGGTAACTAAAGCTAACAAAGCTTTCAATATCCTTAAGTCATTGTGTGGTACTAATTGGGGGGCTGACCCCAAAATATTACTTATGCTATATAAATCTTTAGTTCGCAGTCATTTTGAATATGGGTTTATGTGTTTTGCTTCCGACTCAAAAATAGTAGATATTTTAGAAAAAATTCAAAACAAATGTATGCGTATAGTTACTGGAGCTTTTAAAACCACTCCAATTGTTTCTCTACAAGTGGAGTGCAATCTTCCTCCAGTTGCAATAAGACTTGCCTATTTGAAAGAAAGATTTGTTTTAAAGCTTTATTCTGAAATCAACAACCTTCTTTTAAATCAGTTATCTAATAGAAATATGTTATGTAACTCAAAATCTTTCTATATTTTACAGGGTTTATCTGAATTTACTGATTATCTAAATCAGTTTAGTATATTTAAAAGCAATAATCATTTACCTTATTTTGATGGGTCTTATGACAGCAAATTCAGTCCCATTAATATTTTGATTGATAACGATCTTTCCAGAAAGGAACAGGTATATGAGAAATTAGCTTCATGGAATGGTTGTAAATTCATTTACACAGATGGAACAAAGAATGAGACCAGTGTATCTTCGGCAATATATGATCCTGAACTCAAAATGGGTCTTGGTTTTAAAATAGACAGACATGCTAGTATTTTCACTGCAGAGGCAGTTGCTATCCTTTGTGCTTTAAAACACATATTGAGGCAAAACAAGGGGTCACGTTAGTGGGTAATTGTCAGTGATAGTATGAGTGTATTAAAAGCTATCCAAAATAATAAAATCAATTCTAATACTAATTACATAATTTTTTTGATTAAAGATATTTGGTCTGATCTATATTTAAAACATCAAATTGTTGTCAATTTTATGTGGACACCATCTCACATAGGGGTCTCTGGTAATGAAAATGTGGATTTCTTGGCTCGTTCTATTTCAGATTCTCCTCAATCTATTGATGTTAGTTTTAATCTCCCACTCCCATATACTGATGTAATCGCAATATTGAAACGAAGAATGTACGATCATTGGGGAAAATATTGGGACCATGTTGTGCAAATAGAAAACAAGGGTTCTTGGTATGCAGCCTTAAATATAAATTTACAATCTGTATCTTGGTTACGTAAAGGAAATATTTATCATAAGAGAAGTTTTTATAACATTATATGTCGCCTAAGGTTTGGTCATTGTCGTCTCAATCATCACTTATATCGTATGAAAATTGTAAATGATCCTTATTGTGAACTGTGTCAATCAAATGAGGATCAAACAATAGATCACATACTATTCTATTGCTCGTCCTTTGGCATTCAGCGCCTTGTGCTGGTGGACGAATTAATCCAAATTTACGGAGAATCACATCTGGTCCCGCGCTCTGTTCAAGAGTTGTTGAAAGATCATTCTACTTATGTACCATTGTACAATTTTATTAAGTCAACAGTAAAAGAAATTTAATTATTCTCATGCTTGTAAATAGGTGTAAATATTGTTTGTTTGTGCTTTTATTTTATTTTTATTCGTTTCAGTCAGTATAAATAATTTAGGTTAGGTTAGATCAAAGTTGTAAACAAAACAACTGACACTACTGACAGGTGTCACTTCCAGGATATATTGCTCACGTTACAGAAGATGTGCGTGGAAAGAAGTTTATATTATTCTATTACTCGGATATGACAAAATTATATGGACGTGAGGGAGGATGTGACAAATATATGACGAATATGACGAATTTTTCACGGATCGTACATTTACTGGAATGGAATACAACTACAGAAGTTTTATCGGATTGGACGACAATAAAAAGGGAACAAAAAAATAATACTAAAGAAGTTTTACCGGATGAGACAACATTAAAAGAATACTTTTAGACGATAAAATAACTAAAATATCAGAAAAGATCACAACTTTAGACGAGGCGATATGGTCCTAGACTTCAGCCTGTCCAAATGGACAAATTTAAAAAAAAAAAAAAAAAAAAAAAAAAGGATTTGACAGGCGTCTGTGCTACCCTTTTAATAGGTTAACCTAGTTTATCGATAAACCGCACATCACTGACTGCAAACTTACGCGCACTGCGGAGTTACACACTCGAACACATCTAAAAAGTGGTACGCTTTTGAAATTCAATCAAAAGCGGTCATATATAGATGACTCTTTTTAACAAAGGGTACTTGTAACATGTGCGAAGAGTACTATTCTATTAGCCGTTTTTATACTCTCTCTATGCTTTTTTCTTTGGTTTATTTGATTATAAATACAAATTTTAGCAGTTTCTACTACAGATAAAAGGTTTAAGGCAACACTGACATTGACATCAATACAATCATTTCTGACGTTCCCATATTATTCCCTTGAATTGAATTATTAATTTAAAGAAGAAGAATTATTGATTTATTAAATTGTGATTGAATTGAACCTTATTGTTCAATATTAGTAAAGGGTATTATTATTAATTGCTGGAAATAACAATATAACCATCCAAAAATACTGATCATTACGACAAGATGGCAAAAACAAAAATTGAAGATGTTGACTTGTACGCTCTCCTCGAGCTTACAATAAACGCATCAGAATCCGAGGTTAGTTTCTATGTTTTGGTAATTTTTATTTAAATTACTCACAGATTACTCAATAATTCCTATTAAATTTTCCAGATCAAAAAAGCCTATCGCAAAAAAGCGCTACAGTGCCATCCGGACAAAAATCCAGATGACCCAAAAGCAGCAGAGGCATTCCATGAGCTTTCTAGGGCTCTAGAGATACTTACAGATGCGGCAGCAAGACATGCTTATGACAAAGTACTCAGAGCTAAGGAGGCTGCTAAACTTAGGCACAAAGAATTAGACAGCAAGCGGCAGAAACTTAAAGAAGAATTAGAAAGGCGTGAAAGGGAAGCTGGGCAAGGATCGAATCTTACTGATGAACAAAAACTAGCTGCAGAAATTCAAAGATTGCAGAAAGAAGGCAGTAGGCTGCTCCAGGAAGAACAAAAGAGAGTTAAAGCAGAAATACAGAGAAGTTTGGGAAGTCTCAATGACATTGTTTGGGACTCCAGCCTTAACAGAATCAAGATTAAGTGGAAAGCAGACAAATCAGATGATAGCAATGGAGGATATGATGAAGCTACTCTGCGAAAGTTTTTGAAGAAGTATGGAGATATTGTAGCACTAATTTTATCACCTAAGAAAAAAGGCAGTGCATTAGTTGAATTTTCCAATAGAGAAGCCTCAGAGATGGCAATCGAGTTTGAAAAAGGTAAATTGCCTTCTTTTATGATTTTATAATAATGTAAGAAGGTCATAACTAGTGTTGCTAGACGTCCCAATTTCGTCGGGACGTCCCTATTGTCAGGGGTCTATGGAGACGTCCTGATTTTCAGAATATCACCAATGTTCATTCATATGATACTAATTTCTAACAACCGGGAAGGCTAAAAACGGTTTCTCACAATTGGCATTGCGAGAGGTCTATTCTGCACGATTTTTTGTACTGTCCCGATTTGAAAACCCAAGTCCCGATATTTTTCTATCACAGTCCCAATTTATGATAGACTAGACCTGGCAACACTAGTCATAACTACTTAAAGACTATACTCGAAACTGTAATTAAAGACCAACGTGGGTTGCCACTAATTAAACAAACATTTGCCTTAGTATATTTCCACTTTTTAAAAGACCGCACTAAGAATATTTATTTGTAGGTAGTTTTAAACCTTCCATTTAAATAAACAAGTTAATTCAAGTTACTTACACAAATACAAGATGGCCTATTAAATATTTAACCATTGAAGATTTTTGGTAGCAAAACTGTTATTGCACTTGTAATACTTCAGGTATTAATAACATTTGGTACGATAAATAAACAATAGTTGTAAACAACATTAGATGCAATTTAAATATTACATACGTTTAGCTATTCGACAAAATAACAGGCCAAAAGTGTGTAGCTCACTTTATAATGACAATCATAGGGCATTTTACCAACCATGCACCATGGGGTCCATGGGTAACTGTCAAGTTTAAATCAAGCATAAGTGTAAGGCATCCGAATTTAGCTTGCCCTTTAATTACTTAACACACTATATGAGAAAATATTTGTTTTGGGATATTTTAATGTTTTGAATATCGGGTAGAAAAAACATTGAATGCATATTCCCTATTGTTAAATATAACTTTTGATATTGAAAATGTTAGAATTATCTACAAATATTAACAATTTGATTATCAATACAAAAAGGTTGGCTAACTCTGAAATGTTCCATTGACACTGACATAAGCGACTTTGACACTTGTGACAGTGACGTATCTATCGTAGTTTTTTCTTAAATTACAGTTTCGAGTATAGGGGGTCACGACAAATCTGGGAACAATCTCCAAAATGGATTATTCTAGGTTGTCAGGATAGTAGGTAACTCCCTGATACCAAATGTCGGTCTGCCGGTGCACAGTGGTTGTTTTATTTTATGGTGGCTTAAAAGCTTGATATAATTCCCATAAAAAAAAAGATAAAGGAAATAATATAAAAAAGTATATTACTACTTGTGCTCATTTCAAATATAAAAAAAAACACCTAAATTTATGGTCATGTTATGGCACCTTTCGAAGATATTTTTGTGACCACAAAAACAATAACTAAATGACTGAATGTTGTATATAAAGTAAGTACTAGTCTAGTTGTCCTAATGCCAAATATATTATAATAAAAACTGACCAAAATTTTCAAAGTACTTTTGGTCAATTTTTGTGCAAGAACAAGTAGTACTTTACTGTATGTACAACATTCAGCCATTTCCGTTATCATTTTTTTTTGGAAACGATCATGATCTCCTGTAATATTATTCCATTGTATTTTCAATATTTATACTTAGAAATATATTTTACATTTCAGGTTTACCAGATAACCCTCTCACATTGAAGTGGTTGCATAACAAGCCAATTTTGACCAAAAAAAAGGATTTCCCAGGGCCTTCATTAGTGTCAGACAGAGATTATGAATCACTTGTGTTAACAAAAATGAGACAAGCTGCAGAAAGACAAAAACTCATAGATGAAATGATGAAAGAAGAATCATGACATTCTCAATAAAAAAATATAAATCCTTTGAAGCAAATATTGTAAATCCTAATTTGACTTGATGAGAGCTTGGTACTCTTTCCCATGGTTTTAATTGTATCATTGAAAATACACCAAAATATAGAATTGATATCAATGTCTTTGTCAATCTTTATTTTTCACAATGTCAAATGGTTTCCATTCTTTAATGAATTCTAATACTTTCTTCCTTTGCAAGTCACCATACTCTCTTTGAGGATTCTTCCACAAGTTGTGATCCAAATCCAGTATTCCGCCAATAACTTCCTATAAATAAATAAATTTATATAATATATAAAACAAAGTCAGGTTATTATAACTCAAGAATGTCTGGACTGATTTTTATGATCTTTGATTTGTTAGATTTGACTCTGCCCCAAATAGCAGAATAGCTATTAAAACATCGGAAAAAATACAAATACAAAAACATTCTGAGGTGGTACTAAGTTAGCCAGGTCGGCTAGTTTTTAATAATTTACAGATCAAAGTCAAAGTTCTGTATTCTTCAATTTAGGCATAATATAATGCACCTATGAATGTCAAAAAGCATTACCACCGCTTCGAAAAAAAAAACCTTCGCTCCAAGAAGAACTGGCGTAAGAACTACAGAAAACAAGTTCCATACATTTCGGCGGCCTAAATTGCAAACCTTTTTGCATTCTAAATAGATGAAATAAAGTGTAAAACTACTAAATCCTAAAAATGGATTTAGCAGGTTTGCAATTTAGGCTGATGATTTATTTTCTTTAAAAGATAACTTACTTCTGCAAAATTTCTTGGAAAAAGCTGTTGATCTTCTATAACATGGGCAAATCCTGGAACCATTCCAAAATCAATCCAGAAATAGGGTAAGCCTTTTGGAATACCCTTCCTTATGTTTTTTCCCTTTAAATCAACAACTTTTTTGTTCATAGACCACTCAGCTTCACATTCTAAAAGTGCCTTTTTAAAGTAAATAGCAGCCATGTCTCCAACATCTCTAGGTAATGGAACACAGTGAATAACCATATGAGGGAACCTGTGTAACCTTGTTGCCGTTTCAAAGAACACAACGTCTTTGTCTTGTGAATTGAAAAACTTTGTAATAGCATGCCTGTAGTTCTGAAACATAAGTAGAAGAAGATCTTGGCTTAGATACCCATCTCGGGATACATCAAAGTACTAATCTGTTGTAATACCAAAGAAGGCAAATAAGTAAGTGATGTAGTTTTAAGCATTGTATACTCTATTTGTAACCACATAAAATTTAATAACCTCAAAGTTTCGATCATGTTGCAACAGTAGTGATCTCGAGCAGCCTGAAGAAGGCTGGTGCTTATTTATGTTGCGTTCTAACTACCCACACTTGGTAACATTTTTGTATCAGAACAACAGGCACACAACACTCAGTGTCTGCACATTTCGTGGAATCCAGCGATTAGCAAGTGCAACCGTTGTCGTGTATCATCAGACAAATCCGCGGACACTGAGTGTTGTGGCGGTCAATAGGTATTCTAATAAAACAAAAACAAGACAAAGTATGGGTATTTCTAAAATCTCGCAACATAAAATAAGCACCAGCCCTCTTCAGTTGCAACACGATTGAAATGTCAAGGTATATACATAATGATTTCGTGTTTCAAGTCTATGGTATTACAGCAGTCATTTCTACCACACTAAAAATATTTGATGTAAGAAAAAAAAATGTTTTAATGAATATGTAATACGTAATATGGAATATGGTCATCTCAGTAAAGGTCAGTTATATTAATAGGCCCTAAAGCCTTTAACACATTTTATAAGTATTGAGATCCCAAATAATGTAAATAATTACCATTATCTCCTCCCAAACATCTTCATCTAAAGAGGTAACGCATGTGGCATGCTGAATTGTAGTGATAATACATTGCCCTTTTACTAGGGACCTTCTTGCGGGCACAGCCATGTAAACCTTTGTACCACAGCTGACCATGAGATGCTTTAACATTTTCTTCGAGTCCACGCAGTATTCACAGCCCTCAAGAGACCTTTCCAACTTAGTATGCATGTTGATAGCCATCTGTTTCTCCCTTTCACTGTCCTTTGCTTCATTTCTGTTCTTAGAGATCTCATCAGTGAAAATATCCTCCAAATCATCATTAGGGTTTTTGTGTTTGCCTACAACTCTGGCAAGTTCAGCTTCTTCATTGTAGTTATCACCATATTTTTCTTCTTGGAACTAAAATAAAAAATAACAAACATTCAATCTGATATCACATTAAAACCATTATTATTATTATTTATATCTTTAATATTTGAGTAGCTTAGTTTAATTTTAATTTAAATAAATAAATAAATAAATAAATATCACAGGACAATCTCACACAAATTGACCTAGTCCCAAACTAAGCTCTAGGCTTGTACTATGGGTACTAGACAACGATATAAATACTTATATAGAGAAATATATACTTAAATACATAGAAAACATCCACGACTCGGGAACAAATACTCGTGCTCATCACACAAATATCCGCCCTTACCGGGATTTGAACCCAGGACCGCTTAATACGTTTAGTTTTAATTTTTAATTGTATTCATGTTGAATTCTGTACTTAGTTGGATGTAAATAAAGTCTTTATTAAATTAAAACAATTAATATGTTCTTTAAACTTTACTAATGATCAAACAACTTACCATTTGTGCCAAGTTGTATTTATCATCATTACCAAAGTACTTCATCCTTTCTCCAGAACTATGTGTTTCTGCTTTTCTCTTTCCTCCTTTGCTCCGAGGGTCTCCAGTTGATCCCTTAGTCAAGGGTCTGGTGTTACCCATGCTATTGGTAGACATGAGCATCACATCATCATCATCCTCATCCTCTTCTTTTTCAGCATCAGGATTCTGTTTCCTATATTCCCTGGCAGCCTCCAACTTTGTCTTAAGTTCATTAACTAAACTTGTATTACCCATTATCTCAGCTTTAACTATTTTTGCTGCTAATTTGTTCATTTTCTCATCACTTAAATAAGGTGTATGTGTTTGTTGTTGCTTTTGACTCTCCATTCTTGATTCTGTTACTTTGATTTGTTCTGTTGATTCCTCTTCTGTATATGTTATTTTGTCCTCTCTCACTTCTCTACTGCTGCCCTCTCTAGAATCTCTTCTAAAAGCATCTCTTGAATCAGATTTATGCTCATCTTTTCTTGATTCTCTCCTCCAGGTGCCTGATTTGTTACCGTGTGAGCCATAGCTATAATGGCTGCTTTTACTCCTGTAATCCTTCTCAGTATATGTTTCTTTTGAACTTGAAGATCTTGAGTAAAGATCATCATTGTCATCTGGTTTTAAAAACTGCCTTGATTTCCGAAAGCTCTCAGGTGTTTGAGGTACGCCTCCACCACCATTTTTCCAATAGGGATTGAGTTCTCTACTACTAGTGGCAGGGTTATATGAATCAATGTGTTTCTTTTCCTCTTGTTTTGGTTTTCTTATGTCTTCTTTTGTATATGTCTTCATCACACCTGTCATAGCCATCCAGTCTTCACGCTCCGCAGTACTTTGATTGTTTGCTGGCTGTTTTTCGACCCATTCATCTTCACTAGAATTGCTGGAACTTGTTGACTGCAAAATTATCATAAATTTACAGATATAAGAAAACAATTTTATTATACTCCCAATGCAATAATGTACATTTTGATAGGTTATCTATATTACTCGCGGTTTTCAAGGCATTGAGCCAATCAGTCTACAATGGAAAAAAGCCACTTTTATTTATTCAGAGTGTTAATTCATAATACTTACGCTACGTCGTTTGCGTTCGCGTTTATCTTTATGTTTACTTTTTTTCTTACGCTTTTCTTTTTCACGTCTTTCGTTCATCGTGTTTTTAAATGATTTGTATCTCAATAACGCCAACAAGTGTTTAGCCGTATCTGATGGAGTGATGTTTGAATTCAGTAAGTAAAGTAAAGTTGCGTCGCAAACTCGCAAAGTAATTTGCAAAGAGTAGTGTAATTTGGTGTAATATACTGGTAATTTGACAGATCAATTCACAGACTACTATAATACAAGGGTATGGTCAAAAGTATGATCAAAGAGAATATAGCACTTGGGTATTGATCTTTGACTATAGAAACTAATCTTGACTATAGTTTCTTTAATCATTGGTATTGATCGATTGACTATTAACTAGTGGATAACTAGTGTCAAAAAACTACGCACGCCTTTTGAAAGACAATGTTACACGCCGGAAGAAGTTGATACCGTATCGTCGAATATATTTCCAATAGAATATTAATTTGATACACGGTCTTACAAAACCATAGACAAATAAGTATAGTTTTCCCAAAACCGGTTTTTGTTTTGTGCGCCAACCCTAGTCAGGAATGCGCTTTTTTGCGTTTCGTGAGGTTTTGTGTGACAGTTTTGGTTGAGTGATAAAAAGTCGTGAATTTCAATATTTATCTTCCAAAATCATGTTTTTCTGTGAACTGATCACTTTGAGACGTTATTAACTTTACAAACCTGACCATCAATAGCGGCAACATAATTCGATTTGATGCGTAACGACATGGCCGCTAAGAATGTCATGGTTTCCATGGTGTAAGGCTATTTGGTATTCAGTTTGTGTTCACGAAGTTCAATAACAAGTGTACAACTATTTAGGATATTAGAGGTTTGTATCAAAGTACAGTTACGATCATTGAGCCCACATGTTTATTTGACTGGTGTAATATAAATAGTAATCGATTGTTTACGCACTCGATCTAGAAAGTATTTGCTACGCTATTTTCCAGCTTTCTTTTCTCGTTACATAAAGTGTTTCCGGCGCTTAATGATTGCGAAAATACTAGATAAGTGAAAATGAGCTTTTCTTGATGTGTTTATTTTAGTAACTATATTACTGGCAAAAGGGACAAACATTTCTGAAATGTTTTCAAAAAAGAAAAAGAAGCCACTTATTTCCCCGCCCAGCAACTTTGAACACAGAGTCCACACTGGTTTTGATAAGAGAGAAGGCAAATTTGTGGGACTACCATTGCAATGGGCATCTCTTGTTGGAAACAATCAGGTAACATCTGTCTGCATACTCTGTTTCTGTTTGTGTATTCAGGTTTATTTGAAAAAGATAAAAATCATACTGTTTTACTTACAGGTTTTAAAATCAACTAACAGACCTCTTCCCATGGTGGATCCTTCAGAAATCACTCCAACTGAAATCTTAGATTTAAAAACAATTGTTCGAGGGGATCATCGGACTGCCTCAGTGTCCTCGCTTGTTTCTACACCATCACAAGTGCTACCAAATATACCAGTACAACCTGTACAAAATGGAGTCATATTGCCAAAAACATCAAATGTTGCAAGATCAAACTCTCTCCGGAGCAGCAGTCCTCCACGAATACGACGGGATTTACGAAGTCAGCCAAATGTACCCCCAGCAGTACCTGAAGAGTCCCCCCCTGTACCACCGGCCCCACAGCAGTACCCTAGTTTACGGCGTGAACACAGTAACTACACTTTGAACAAACCAATTGCCGAATCACCCACAGAATGGGCACAACACACGCATGAAGCTACAGTGAGGCCCGTGTCAGAACTAAATGACAACCATCATGCAACCATGACATACCAAAACATACAGAATGCTAATGTGCCTTATCATCACAACCACCCACCAAAACAAATGTCCCATAGCAGTATGCATCGAGGGCTCAATGGAAATAATGGAAATATGGGTAAGAAAAGATTTTTGATAATTGTTGAGATTTAATTTATTTATTTTTAACAAAAAATAAAATTACAGAAACCTACCTTTAACTGAAAAGGGTTATAGTATCCGCACTGTGCTAAACACAAGTGAATTTTTACACTACGACTTGTCCTTAGCGTGCTGCGGATACTATACCAGAATGTATTAGAATTGTATATAACTTTTAAATGTTCATTTTTTATTTCCCAGCCTTTTACAAATATTTTTTGGTATTTCTGCTAACTTGAAACTGCCTTTGCTTGTAAAACCTCATTCCATCTGTCCAGAGCAATCTTAGCACCATATTACTTAGAGGATTTTGAGTGAGTTCTGTGTCTCAAAGCAAGTAAAGTTATTCTAAATCCTTCTTTATAGGCTACCAGCTGATATTATGCAGTTTCAATCTGTTGTTTCTCTTAAATATAGGTTGAAAAAGAACTGGCTTGACTCATGTTCCTGATCTAATACTCTACTCTAATATGTCCTTTTCACTTTTAATTACAATTTATCATACTAGTATAATATTCGTTTATATATCCCATTTAATATATGTATATATTTCTACATATTTATTTGCTATTATTAATTTTATCTTCTGTCTCTTGAATTATTGTAATGTTTAGCCACCCGTTGTTATTGTTTTTTCTCAATTGCGCAAAGGGTGACTGGAAGAGATCCCTTAAAGATAAGTTCGCCTTTGTACATACCTTTTGTGTTTCTGTTTCTTTTTTTTACCTTGCTATTTTCTGTTTGTGCATTAGAGAGTTTACATACATACATGCATGTTAAAGTAAACAGCATGTGAGACAACTGTTATTCGTGGAGCCGCTTGTGACAAGTATCATGCACAAGAACAGTTTATTATTAACATGGCCCCTGGACGTTGCTGTGAAATGCATACAAATCATCTTGCTATATCAAAACAGTCTTAGTAACATGTACCTCATAACCATAAGGCCCAGTGTGCAATAGCATGTACATAATCAAGGCAATTTAATTTGAATTGTGTTTCAATAAGTATAAGGTTTATTTTCCTACCTTCATAAACTGAAAATGGCATTATTGAACAAACATAATTGAACTTTTCTTGCCTTGATGGTAGATTCAAAGTTCCACAGACTTTCATTCTTAGGGTTATATTGATAAACTAATCTTTAGTATGGTACCCATTTCAATATAACAAATAAAATTAAGTCTTTCTATAAACAAATAACCTCATTTCTCAACTGATTTTTCATATTAAATAGAAATAAGTCAATCAAAATGACTGACTGCTGAGTTTCTTGCGGCTCTCAGCAGTGGACTCCTCTTGGGAGGCGCTGGTAGATTTTTGAGGTTTAAAAGTGCCCGTGCGGCCTACTTACTGAATAAATTTCTTTTATCTTTTAGATTCATATGACTATAATTGTATTTGCTAAAGTTTGTTTGAAATTGAATTAGATTAACACAGATTAGATTTTTTTATGTGTAGGTGTTAAAAATCGAATAATTGATTGTAAAATTGTAAAAAGCGAGAAAGTAGTGCGGCACAATCTTCTGAGGGTGAAATACAAGATTGTAACTTAAGACTATTTATAATATTTATTTTAAATAATATTCCTGTCATGACACATTCACTCAAAACCAGTTAATTAATAAGTCAATGTCTAACTAATATAAAAAGGAAGGACAGCAATACCAAAAATAGGGATCAGTAAAACTCTTTTTAGTGCAAGGGATCGGCTATAGAAAATTAATTTAGCGGTCACATCTCACTAATAAATGAATAATGGACTTTTAATATATTCAGGGAACAATGCTTATCCAATGGCGGGACATCAGCACGCAGCCCCTGGTGCGCCCACCCCGGCTGGCGCTCCGCACCTGCCGCTCGCTGCCTCCAAACATGAACTGAGACTGACTCACGAACAGGTATATTATCATATAAGCCAGTCAACAATGTTTGAAACCCACTGATATCTGAATCGGCAAATACTACTTACTATCCGTTATTAATACAAAAATGTTTTGTCATATAGTGTGAAGAAAACCACTAAACAACAAATTTTATTTGTACCCAGCAAGGGTTTAGCAATACCAGTAGGGTTACCCAAAAAAAATGAGAAGGATTCCTAAATAGGAAATATTTTTACAATTGTACATCACAACAAATCAGATAACAAAAAACTTAATTGTAATAACTTGATAATAAAATTTTAATGTGTTCTTTTCTTGTATATTATGCTGAAATAAGTGGGAGTTTGTGTTTAAATAATTCAACAAATATATAACATGATAGGTTATCGACTTTTCTTAACTAGCTTTAAGAGAGGAGAATGTACCATGAGTGTGTAAAACCAGTTTGCAAGGTGGATAAATTCACTGGTGGCATTACATACACAGGATATTAAACAATTTCTAGTTGAAATTTATGGGTTAAGTTAATAAGCAAGGTGTGGTTCAATTTCATAACATACTCACATAATGTTGCATAAATTACGTTTTATGTAAATTTATTACAATACACTTCTGGTTTTTCTTGCAGTTTTATAAGTTACTAGAGGACGTTCGCGACTTCGTACGCTTAGAATTAGTTTCCCGCGACTCCCCCTATTTCTTCCCGTTGTTACTTACGATTTTCTTAAAATCCTTTCTTAGGGCTCACTTACATCATGAAAGGAACCCCTGTACCAAATTTCAAGTTTCTAGGTACAGTAGTTTCGGCTGAGCGTTGATATGTCAGTCACTTCAGTCAGTTAGGTTTGCCTTTTGTATATATATAGATTTCCTAAGGCTCCATTTCTTTATGATATATTTTATGTTTTTGCAATAAGTTATTGAAGAAAGTTAAGTTTACACATATTTGTGAGTTAAAATTGTGTTTTGTTTGCCTACACACGAAAAGTATGGAAAATACTCAAGATAATCATATTACCTGTTTTTGAGATCAAATTCTGTTAACCTTTTGAATGTCTTACGTCGAATACAAAATGTGTCACTCGCTCGCCAAACATGTTTGCTATGCTATGAAAATTGCACCTTATTGATACGAAACAAAGTCTCTTTTAATCTTGAACTCGTAGCCTCGACAAGTCTGTAAACAAGCAGGTAGTGGTATAGCGGGTGTTGAAGTGAGCGTTGTCGCCAGTTCCGCGCGGCGCTGCGGCTGGTGGTGAGCGAGGGCGACCCGCGCGCGTCGCTGTCGGGCTTCAGCAAGATCGGCGAGGGCAGCACGGGCGTGGTGTGCGCCGCCACCGACGCGCGCAGCCGCCGCCGCGTCGCCGTCAAGATGATGAACCTCCGCAAGCAGCAGCGCCGGGAGCTGCTCTTCAACGAAGTGGTATGATCTTATATGCCGCGGAGGCAGACCAGCGCGATCTAAAACTGCTAATCTGCCGCGATACTTAAGAAGGCGGCTAAATTGCATAGTAATAGTGCATGTGGTAACCAATACAGTTTAAAATGGTTTGACTACTAAATTGTAACCTTATTTGGTAATGGCAAAAAATTAATGGTAGTGATTTCACCCTTTGTAGTGGTAGAACCACATAATATGATGAGGGTATTAATGGCTAGACATATTTATATCTGCCACTGTTAAATGAATGCCTCTAGAGATGACAAAGATTTGGGCCTTAGACCATACACGGGCCAAGTAGTTGTTGGGAAATAAGATATATGCATATCAGTCCAGCGATAGGGTCATGTTTAGTCTGTAAAGGTATCCTATCTGAAAAGTCTGATTTTTCAAAAATCTTCGATTTATGTCACACTTAAAAGACGATTTATAATCGCCTAACTTAACGTTTCGTATGTATTCTGATTTGATCTCATCGTTTGTTGGGCTATGATGTCATCCGTATCACGTGACCGTGTTTAAACGCTCCTTTAGATCTCTAAAGTGACTTTTCAGTTAAGAACACTATCTTTAAGCTTGTAAAATCCAAATTTGAATAAATCCCTTGTCAACGAATACGTCACACGGCACTGGACCAGCGTCGAGACGAATACGGGACACGGCCGGCATACGAAACGTTAAGAGATGACCGTTTATACATGTTTTCCAGGTGATAATGCGCGACTACCCCCACCCGAACATCGTGGAGATGCACGCGTCGCACCTGGTGGGCGACGAGCTGTGGGTGGTGATGGAGTACATGGCAGGCGGCGCGCTCACGGACGTTGTCACGCGCGCGCGCATGGACCCCGAGCAGATCGCCACCGTCACCAAGCAGTGCCTCAAGGTAACCTTATTACAACAAGGGCTAACTACCCGACCCGGTTGGGCAGCGTTCGGGAAGTTACGCAATATCTTCTCATTCAATATACTGCAGTGTCTCAAGTCTTCAACCAGTGTGCGTTGCCAGGGATAACTGATAACTTATGGTACCGAAACGTGGGCGCTAATAAAAGAGGACAAGGTCAATGAAAGGGTAATGGAGAGGGCTATGTTCGGAATTTCTTTGCGCGATCGAACCAGAAATGAGGACACCCGCGGGAGAGCCAAAGTCACCGACATAGCCCTTAGAATTGTTAGACTTAAGTAGCAGTGGGTGGGGCATATCGCATCGGCGTACCGGAAGACGTAGTAATACAATCACATCTGTTCTGTTTAACAATGACAAAAAACACTAACAATGATAAAAATGCCTCCTGCATTTGAGATTTATCTTATCAAACTGAAGATTCTTACATCATCTTGTCTCCATCATTTTGCAGGCATTGGCGTTCCTTCACGGGCAGGGCGTTATACATCGCGACATCAAGTCAGACTCGATTCTATTGACCGCAGATGGCAGGGTGAAGCTATCTGACTTTGGTTTTTGTGCTCAAGTCTCACAGGTACAGTATTCTCAGCTTCTTAGTAGCTTTCGGCTGGCTATCGCTATCACACTTGCCCTCGCAACTGACAGTATATTTGTCACTCGTGTGTGATAGAAAAACGAAAATTGCCAATAGCTATTAGGAAAATGATAGCACAGTAATGTTATTGTAATAATATAAACAGACTTTTAAATTTGAAGACTGTGTGCTAAACCTAATATCTTGCCATTTTAGGAGCTTCCAAAACGTAAATCCCTGGTAGGAACACCTTACTGGATGTCCCCGGAGGTGATATCTCGGCTGCCGTACGGCCCTGAAGTTGACGTGTGGTCGCTCGGCATTATGATGGTCGAGATGGTCGACGGGGAACCGCCTTTCTTCAACGAACCGCCGTTACAGGTATATCTAATCTATAGATTTAACTTCAAAAATTATACTTTCGTCTAAGTCTCCAATTTAAACAATGCATGTCATTGTGTTATGGTGTACCAATTAAAACATAGAACTTGCGAATGTGTCGTTCGTTGCGACGTTGCGTTGGTGCAAAAATGCGGTGGTATCACGAATATTGTTAGGGGCGGAATGTGGTCAAGTTTGTATGTAATGCCAAGGAAGTTCACAGGGGCGAAAATGAGTAAAGTCTATACGTAATGCCAAGAAAGTTCGCAGGGGCGAAAAGTAGCTAAGTTTGTATATAATGCCAAGGAAGTGCGTTTGTTTTTATGGTATTCAATAAAAAGTGTTTGTATTGTGGGTGAATTGCAGAAAAATGCGCCTTTTGAATTTAATAACTAAACTGAGGAATAGGTCATCGACTGACATGTTTGTATCTTCAAGTAACGTGGTAGAATCGTGTAGACTCCTAGCTGACGTATTATCATTTTTTCTGCGTGATGTGACGTTTTTGCAGGATTCGCAGCGCCATGAACATTTAAGTTCCTGATTTTTACCTACATAAAACTCCGTGGTCATATTTAAACATGGTAGTGATATGCATTTTTGCATTCGACACATGCCAGTATATTTCTATCTATTGTTCGAGTACATGCTATGCAATTCATTTTTGTGGTGTTGTTATTTCCAAGTAGCCGTAACGGGTGCGCACACCGTTTTAAACGCCCGTTGTTATTAAACTCTTGCGCATGTTTTGCAATGGCAACACTGTTACGACTGCAGAGTTGGCAGTATTGAGTGACACGACCTAACAGCTGATCGGAGGTGTTGTTTTTGGGGATTATCAACCGTTAGAAATGCGTTAATTGGTCAAGTGCAGTTTAAAACTTATATTATGACGGTTATAGTGTTATTCTCACCGGTGATTTGTGTCCCGATCGAGGATACCGGAGTGATAAGTGTGACGTCGAATCGGGAACAATTATCACAGCACAAATAGAACTTCTAAAGGTGAATATTCTAATTATTATAAATTAAAGAAATAGGAGCTAATTAACTTAGTGTTTCCGTGGCCAGGTTGCCAGTTCTCTCAAATAAAATTAGAATAATAATCAAGCACTTTTAATTTTGGGATAACCGTTTTTTCCATAAAAATACCAAAATATTTGATTTATTGTTCATTTTATCATTTTAAACGATACATTTTATAATAACACGTATTCTGTGAAAATTTCAATTGGCTACTTATTACGGTTAATAAGTTATAGCCCTGTAAACTTACTCGTTCATATAAGGGCGCGTACCGCTGTTAAGCGATGACGTCATCATCCGTGAGCGCAGGCCGCCGGGTGTCGAGCGGCGCATACGAAGTTTAAAATTCAATATCTCGAGAACTATTTGACGTATCGAAATGATTTTTTTGCAGATATTTTTATTTTTTAATGAAGAATACAGTAAGCCAAAAATCTAAACTGGCTGACATTCTCTATTCTGTTTTGATAGAAAGAGATAGGAAAAAAATATTTGTTAGCTTATATCTTGGTTTGGCAAAAAAAGTTTTTTCTCACCTGTTTGTTACATGAATCACCTTTTATTGAAGCTGTAAAAAAAAACATGCATATTCCCTATTATTTAATGAAACGTTTTTATTTAATCAGCAATATTTATTCATTATTTTTGGTTTACATTACTGACATTAGGTTTAATTTTTAATTTAATTTACTAACACTTTATTATTATTATGGTCCAAAGATGGCTGAAATAAATGATTTTAATTTGATATCATTTGATAAAAAAAGAAACAAATAAAAAAAAAAAAACTATTTTGACTGTTGCTATGTTCTGTGAGAGTTGATATCTGGTGCAAATAATTGCTCAAAATAAGCCCAGGCCAAAGTAAAGTTTTAAAAGACGTAAATAAAAAATAAAAGCCCAACAAAGCATTGCTTTAAAAAATATCCTAAAAGAGGTCAAGCACTTAAAGTTCTTTGAAAACTTCTCTGATTAATGCTCTTTCCGACGATGTATCATATGGGTAGATTTCATTTTATTCACTGGAGTTATTAGCTAATTTAGCTGAATACTTGGCAAAATTCTGCATTCAAGCATGTTAAGATCAAGGTCACAGAATTTTGCCAAGTGTCCAGCAGCGCTTTTAGTAATTTTAGTGAATCAATAGCTACAACCAGCCATTACTTTTCTTTTACAGGAAACACTCCAAAAAAATCTGTTAGGGAATTGACTGAGAAGCAAAAAAATATTACAGTCCATATTCAAACATATGTATGGTTACCATGGAACCTTGGCAGCTTATCGAATTAAAAAAATGTTACAAATTTACTCACCAATACTTTACTTATAGTGTTATTGTATGAACTAGGCTTTACACTTTCTCAGTTTCGTTACATAACGAAAAATAACGAAACTGAGAATGATAATATGAGAAATCTTAACCTAGAGATATACTTCCCTTCAAACGTGTAATGAATTATTCTAGAACTTTGTAAATTCTTAAAAAGCAGAGTAAAACTACACGGTAATGTATAAAGTGATGTACGAAAATGGAACTTTTACCTGAGAAAATCGCCGTTAATCACCCTGAGAATTTTTAGACTTTAAACACTATACTGTCGATCCGTGTGCCACTTCGTTGAAAATATAACGGCTGTCGCTGTGTTCAACAGTTTTACAGATGTCAAGGTGTTGACCGATAAATAAAAAGTAATTCTACTAAGATATACATTTTTTTTTGGGATTAAATGCTTGGTAACTAACGCCGAGTAACGAAAGTCCAGTAAGTTGGGACAGGTAAATTAACATTAAAGTTTATAACTATTTACAAAAAACTTAAATATATTTGTACGCAACTTAAAGATTAACTAAAAAGGACTGAATAATATACAGTTATACTTTATAAGAATTTATATAAATCGTAACAAATTTCCGAGATAAAAACACTCGAAATTGGGATATGAACATAATGTACGAAATACCCGCGTATCCCAGGATTGTTATTTTTTTAAATTATAAAACTAAAAAGGAATTGAAATAAAAATTATTTAATCTGAATTTTAATAATTCTTATTCTTAAAGAAAAATTATTTCATTGCTTTTTCTTCTCATAACATAACTTTAAATCCACCGTGTTTTCACGGGACACTAGATAAAATAAAAGTTAATTTTTTTCTGCAATTCACCCTTGTAAGTAATGCTAAGGATGTTGTCGGGGGTAGAATTTGGCGAATTATGTATGTAATGTCAAGGAAGTTGTCAGGGGCGAAAGGTAGCCTAGTTTGTAGGTGCTAAGGAAGTGAGTTTGTTTTTATTGTATTCGATAAGAAGTATTTGTATTTTATGTAATGCCAAGGATGTTGTCGGGGTAGAATGTTGCGAAGTTTGTATATAATGCCAAGGAAGTAGTTGTCAGGGGCGAAAGGTGGCCAAGTTTGTTTATAATGCCAAGGAAGTTCTCAGGGCGAAAGGTGGCCACGTTTGTATGGGATTGCCAAGGTTGTTTGCAGGGGAGAATGGTGGCCAAGTTTGTATGTAATGCCGAAGAAGTTTTCAGGAGTAGAAATTTGCCAAGAAAGCTTTTAAGGTTGAAAAGTGGCTTAGTTTTTGATGATTTTACGTGATACCAAGGAGGTCGTCCAGGTCGAAAGGTGGCCAAGTTTATATGTTATGCCAAGGAAGCTTCTTGGGGTGTGAGGTGGCTTAGTTTTTGATGTTTTTATGCAATGTCAAGTATGTTGTCAGGGGCGAAAGGTCGCCTAGTTGGTATGTAATGCCAAGGAAGTTTTCAGGGGCGAATGATGGTGACTTTTGTATGTAATGCCAAGGAAGTTTTTAGGGGCGGAAGGTGGCTAAGTTTTTAAATAATGCCAAGAATGTTGTAAGGGGCGGGATGTGGTCAAGTTTGTATCCTGGCTTGGACGTGACGGGCGAAACGTAATAAAAAAATGTGTGTTTAGGCGATGCGTCGCATTCGGGACATGCCGCCGCCGCGGCCTCGCGGCGCGGCGCGTTGTCCTGCGGACCTGCTGTCGTTCGTGGAGATGGCGCTGGTGCGCGACCCGGCGCAGCGCCCCGCCGCCGCGCGCCTGCTGCACCACCCCTTCCTGCGCCGCGCCGGCCCGCCCGCGCTGCTCGTGCCGCTCATGCCGCGCGCCGCCACCACTCAGTACGTACATACACTACACACTAACACTAACACGTGGAGATGGCGCTGGTGCGCGACCCGGCGCAGCGCCCCGCCGCCGCGCGCCTGCTGCACCACCCCTTCCTGCGCCGCGCCGGCCCGCCCGCGCTGCTCGTGCCGCTCATGCCGCGCGCCGCCACCACTCAGTACGTACATACACTACACACTAACACTAACACGTGGAGATGGCGCTGGTGCGCGACCCGGCGCAGCGCCCCGCCGCCGCGCGCCTGCTGCACCACCCCTTCCTGCGCCGCGCCGGCCCGCCCGCGCTGCTCGTGCCGCTCATGCCGCGCGCCGCCACCACTCAGTACGTACATACACTACACACTAACACTAACACGTGGAGATGGCGCTGGTGCGCGACCCGGCGCAGCGCCCCGCCGCCGCGCGCCTGCTGCACCACCCCTTCCTGCGCCGCGCCGGCCCGCCCGCGCTGCTCGTGCCGCTCATGCCGCGCGCCGCCACCACTCAGTACGTACATACACTACACACTAACACTAACACGTGGAGATGGCGCTGGTGCGCGACCCGGCGCAGCGCCCCGCCGCCGCGCGCCTGCTGCACCACCCCTTCCTGCGCCGCGCCGGCCCGCCCGCGCTGCTCGTGCCGCTCATGCCGCGCGCCGCCACCACTCAGTACGTACATACACTACACACTAACACTAACACGTGGAGATGGCGCTGGTGCGCGACCCGGCGCAGCGCCCCGCCGCCGCGCGCCTGCTGCACCACCCCTTCCTGCGCCGCGCCGGCCCGCCCGCGCTGCTCGTGCCGCTCATGCCGCGCGCCGCCACCACTCAGTACGTACATACACTACACACTAACACTAACACGTGGAGATGGCGCTGGTGCGCGACCCGGCGCAGCGCCCCGCCGCCGCGCGCCTGCTGCACCACCCCTTCCTGCGCCGCGCCGGCCCGCCCGCGCTGCTCGTGCCGCTCATGCCGCGCGCCGCCACCACTCAGTACGTACATACACTACACACTAACACTAACACGTGGAGATGGCGCTGGTGCGCGACCCGGCGCAGCGCCCCGCCGCCGCGCGCCTGCTGCACCACCCCTTCCTGCGCCGCGCCGGCCCGCCCGCGCTGCTCGTGCCGCTCATGCCGCGCGCCGCCACCACTCAGTACGTACATACACTACACACTAACACTAACACGTGGAGATGGCGCTGGTGCGCGACCCGGCGCAGCGCCCCGCCGCCGCGCGCCTGCTGCACCACCCCTTCCTGCGCCGCGCCGGCCCGCCCGCGCTGCTCGTGCCGCTCATGCCGCGCGCCGCCACCACTCAGTACGTACATACACTACACACTAACACTAACACGTGGAGATGGCGCTGGTGCGCGACCCGGCGCAGCGCCCCGCCGCCGCGCGCCTGCTGCACCACCCCTTCCTGCGCCGCGCCGGCCCGCCCGCGCTGCTCGTGCCGCTCATGCCGCGCGCCGCCACCACTCAGTACGTACATACACTACACACTAACACTAACACGTGGAGATGGCGCTGGTGCGCGACCCGGCGCAGCGCCCCGCCGCCGCGCGCCTGCTGCACCACCCCTTCCTGCGCCGCGCCGGCCCGCCCGCGCTGCTCGTGCCGCTCATGCCGCGCGCCGCCACCACTCAGTACGTACATACACTACACACTAACACTAACACGTGGAGATGGCGCTGGTGCGCGACCCGGCGCAGCGCCCCGCCGCCGCGCGCCTGCTGCACCACCCCTTCCTGCGCCGCGCCGGCCCGCCCGCGCTGCTCGTGCCGCTCATGCCGCGCGCCGCCACCACTCAGTACGTACATACACTACACACTAACACTAACACGTGGAGATGGCGCTGGTGCGCGACCCGGCGCAGCGCCCCGCCGCCGCGCGCCTGCTGCACCACCCCTTCCTGCGCCGCGCCGGCCCGCCCGCGCTGCTCGTGCCGCTCATGCCGCGCGCCGCCACCACTCAGTACGTACATACACTACACACTAACACTAACACGTGGAGATGGCGCTGGTGCGCGACCCGGCGCAGCGCCCCGCCGCCGCGCGCCTGCTGCACCACCCCTTCCTGCGCCGCGCCGGCCCGCCCGCGCTGCTCGTGCCGCTCATGCCGCGCGCCGCCACCACTCAGTACGTACATACACTACACACTAACACTAACACGTGGAGATGGCGCTGGTGCGCGACCCGGCGCAGCGCCCCGCCGCCGCGCGCCTGCTGCACCACCCCTTCCTGCGCCGCGCCGGCCCGCCCGCGCTGCTCGTGCCGTTCATGCCGCGCGCCGCCACCACTCAGTACGTACATACACTACACACTAACACTAACACGTGGAGATGGCGCTGGTGCGCGACCCGGCGCAGCGCCCCGCCGCCGCGCGCCTGCTGCACCACCCCTTCCTGCGCCGCGCCGGCCCGCCCGCGCTGCTCGTGCCGCTCATGCCGCGCGCCGCCACCACTCAGTACGTACATACACTACACACTAACACTAACACGTGGAGATGGCGCTGGTGCGCGACCCGGCGCAGCGCCCCGCCGCCGCGCGCCTGCTGCACCACCCCTTCCTGCGCCGCGCCGGCCCGCCCGCGCTGCTCGTGCCGCTCATGCCGCGCGCCGCCACCACTCAGTACGTACATACACTACACACTAACACTAACACGTGGAGATGGCGCTGGTGCGCGACCCGGCGCAGCGCCCCGCCGCCGCGCGCCTGCTGCACCACCCCTTCCTGCGCCGCGCCGGCCCGCCCGCGCTGCTCGTGCCGCTCATGCCGCGCGCCGCCACCACTCAGTACGTACATACACTACACACTAACACTAACACGTGGAGATGGCGCTGGTGCGCGACCCGGCGCAGCGCCCCGCCGCCGCGCGCCTGCTGCACCACCCCTTCCTGCGCCGCGCCGGCCCGCCCGCGCTGCTCGTGCCGCTCATGCCGCGCGCCGCCACCACTCAGTACGTACATACACTACACACTAACACGTGGAGATGGTGCTGGTGCGCGACCCGGCATGGACTGGAGCGTGTCAGTTTTTATGTTTAGGACGCATAAGGTCCCGTTTGCAAAACATCCCTTCACCAAAATCCGTCCCATTCGAAAAACGTCCCCTCTACAAATGGTCCCTTCTAGAAAATGTCCCTTTCGCAAAATGTCCCTACGCGATACTTTATTATATTTTGCAGAACGTCCCTTCTGCATAACTTCCCTTTCGCAGAACGTCCGTTCTACAAAATATCCCTTTCGCAAAACGTCCCGTCTGCAAGAATTACCCATTCAGGTATAGAAAAACTAAACCTTTTTTCATGGATGAGAAAGATGGGCAATAATAGCGCTCATTCCCGAAATACCAGTATTTTAAAATACCAGACTCTCAATATATCGGAATCCCAAAACGAAACATTCAAATTACGGTATTGTTTATTATCTTCACCCAATATTTCGAATCTGGTTATTTGAGGATCTGGTAAAAAGAGTAATTTTGTATTTTGAAATGCTGGTATTTTGGGAATGAGCGAATAATAGTCCCTACGCTGGCCTAGTGCAGGTAGGAGACTTAACACGTACACCTTCGATTCACAGACTGCGAACAAGGGGTTTTGCAAAGGGACGTATTGCGAAAAGGACGTCTTGCGAAAAAGACATTCTGCAAAAGGGAAGTATTTTTTGTGTAGGGACGTTTTGAGAACTGGACATTTTGCAGAAGGGCTGTTTTGCGAACGGAACATTTGTAAATGGGAACTTTGGCGTAAAGGACAAAGGGACATTCTGCGAATGGGACCTTATGCGCCCAAACCCTTTTTAAGGGTTCCGTAGACAGAAGTTCAAACATTTTTCGCTATTAACAGATTTAATTATTCCTCCATCACACACCAACTCAATCCCATAAAAGAATACCGACAGATATTTTAATTCTGCGTTTTTTTGCAGGTAATTAAACTTTGCTGACACCTCATCAAATACCCACCAGTTCGATACGAAAGTGACGTAAGTTTATTTAATCAAAGTGAACGTACCAACCGTTAATTTTGGATTAATCATTAAGCATTAATGTATCAGACACGAAAATCATGACAAATAAAGTTGCGATGCAGCTGTGAAAAGACTTAATTAAGGATATTGTACAAAATTTGTTAAATCACGAATATAAAATACCGTAAGCGGGGATTACGTAACTTCTCTTCTTCTTCTCTTATTTTTTTACTGTAATTGCTTCAATAACATATTTATTTAGGAGTTCAATTGAATTCAACAATTCGTAGATTGGCAAAGAATTTACATTTTTTACTAGGAATCATCATGACGTAATTTTCGCCAAGTTAATACGCCCAGTGTAATCATTCCATTGGCCTACAATCTTCTTTATGAACTACATTCCTGTTTTTTTACTTAAACATTTTTATTTCCTTGATCATGTAATTGATATATCGTTGAGAATATATTTATCTTGTTTTATATGCCATAAATTTGTTGGTTAAACTCGTTTGTAGATTAATACAGTAAGAGTTGAGTGGGTTCCCCTATGGAATCCCTAATCGTCATTTGTCCTAATGCATCGTTTGTCCGAATTTTCGTTTATCCTAAAGCCATTTCCGCTCAAATTTTAAAACAACCCTAACCTAACCAAACCGCAGATATAATTGGAAACCTAAAAAAGTTGCCTGACTCATCTGAAAACTTTTTTAACGTCTACTTTAAACGTTTAGGGCAAATGAAAATTCGGACAAACGATGTGTTAGGACAAACGTTGTTAGGGATTCCGAGGGACACCCGTTGAGTGAGATTATTGATCATTTGGCTTATTCCCAGAATACCAGAAAATTTTAATTTTCAATGTACTGGCATCCCAACACTTAACATTCTTTTGAATGTAAGGTATCGTTCATTATTATTATTACCCAATATTTTGAATGTGATGTTTCGGGAAGTAGTATTTTGGATTTTTGGTATTTTGTGAATTTTATTCGTTCAATTGACGAGGTGTTCTCTCGACTTTTATAGGCACGTGTGGCAAAACGACCTATGAACTGTAATTTTATTATGTGGTTCGAAATTATTTTATTTAATTGATAAATTATTGATGTATTCTGCCGATGTATTTGATATTGCACTTGAAGCTAAGATAATTAGCGATTCCGGAGCAAGGATCAATCATTACAAGGATGTACAGTAGCGGCAAAAACTGTCGTAGATGGCCTAGTGGTTCTGAGCTCTGAATAACGAGCCTGAGGTCGTTCGGTAAAATATCCTGATCAGGCTTCTGTGGTTTATTCTAAGTATTTTTACGGCAAAATGCTCTCAAGCATTGCCGTGAAAATATTCGGTGATAATCAAAAAACATCATCATCGTACACGACACATTGGGTTCAAATATCCGCAGCAACGAATTCAAATTCAAATTCAAATATAATTGTGTGCATATTGTTATAAATAATATTGAAAGTACAGATTGGGCACCGGTCCGTATAATTAAAATTTGAATTTTTGAATAAATCCGAATTGGCAGAAGTAACATGATATATTTTTGCCGCTACTGTATTTGTACGTATGTATAAGTGCTTACATAACGTATAGATGACGTATATTGCATCATACGCAAGAACCGGATGTGTGTACGACTCTGTTTATCCGAAACAATATGCATGTTGTGTTTTTTTCGCATAAAAGATTGATCCCCAACCCCACATGTGTTGGGTGCACATTCAAAAAGAATCATCAGGTCTTAAGGTCGGATTGCCACAATCGGCTGTATACCTTTAATTTTAAGTTATGACGATAGAGGAAGTTTATTTTAAAACTTAATTATACCTTCTATTAGTATATTCTAGTATATTCTTTTCATAGTTCAAATTGTGACAGTGATTTTTACAAATTTGCCGGTGTTGGCAGTCAAAAGGATAATCAGTATTATTGAATAGCAAAGAGGAGTTTGCTCGTGTACTTAACATACTAAATTAAATCGATATTAGTGGATATTATTCGTAATTGTAAGTTAACAAAATCATCGACTAATCTTTAATTCTACATTCCGGATCGAATATTTCAAATTATATTTTGTTATTTTTGTATGAAACTACCTTTGTACCTATTTAATGTATTATAAATGAATTTTAAGAATAAAAATGACAGAAATCAATTTTGTGAATTCGATCTAAATTTCTTAATTCGCTTACGAGTTTGAAGCAAATAGGAGTTTGTTTGTCGGTTTCATTCTCCTCACTTTAATTATAAGTACCTCTATCTAATGTTTTTATACCTGCACGCATTTTAACAAAATTTTATACGTTTTACATATTTATAGGATACTAGCGCGACCAGCCCCCGCTTCGCTCCGATTTGAGCAAAATAAAAATCAGCCTGTATTAGTCAGGGAAACTCTAGCTTCCTATAAGCAAAACATTTTTTTAAATCCCTTTAGTAGTTCCGAAGATTACCATTATACAAACAAACAATAGTTTTGTTATACAAGGGGGGAAAGTTGTATTTTACCTGCGAGTGTTCATTTGATACACGAGCTAGCGAAAGGATTCTATGATTGACCACGAGCGAAGCGAGTGGTTCAAAAATAGAATCCTGAGCGTAGCGAGTGTTTCAACACACGAGACGTAAAATAACTTTTCACCCGTGTATAATACAAAACTTTTCACCTCACTACAGCGAGGAAAATAAGCTCAATTCCGCATTTTGCACGGTTTCCCGTAATTCCACAGGTGTTAATACGTCTTTCGTCACTCGAATCACTCATTTTTAATAACAAAACAAACTAGAAAAACATGCGAATATTTAACGTTGACGCAAAGATCAAGCAAAACTGCTTTACTACCTCTATGCATAAGAATAAATAATAACTACACGTAGAAGCGAATCTCCTTTGACCAGGCCCCAAATGCCGCGCTTTAAATACCTACTTCCCCCTTCGCCCCGCTACGCCCCTCTGTCTTCCGCGCCCAAAGTTAGGGCTGTTATTTGCGAAATATTTTAATCGGTCTATGGATGGGGTATAGAAGTTTAGTCACGAATTATTATTAATGTTTTACTTCAACGTGGAAAAATTGTTGCAAAATGAGTTTTATACATTTACATTAAATTAGGTAATAATATTTTTAGATGATATTAAGATTATCTTATAAAACTCCTTCATTCAATCAATTTTTCTAATCAAATTTTGCCGTAAATAGTCGTTCACTTTTTAAAACACTATCTTAGTTGAACCATAAACACTAAAATTAACACAAATACGAAACCCAATTCAAGGCACAATATAAATATCTTGGTTAATATCCGTGTGTGACGCCCCTGACTGACTAGATACCTCAGGTGTCGCCAGACGGTAGGTATCTAACGCGCCGAGCGCGCGTCGCGAGCCGGGAGTTTCGCTTCTACGTGTAATTATTGTTTATTCTTATGCTCTAAGTTTTTTTTTATTATTTCGGATGCGTTTTGTTCGCACATCGACTTACTTGGACTGTCAGAACATTTTATCCGTTTTTACAACAAGAATGAAGGTTAATGTTGAATGCTGATATTTATGAATTAAAATAAAGTTGTAAGAGTGTATTTAATATTTTTTACTCGATGCAATTCATTAATTGTGATGTTAAAAACTCAGCGGTTTTAACGTGTTACGTTTTGTTAGCTGTCAAATATCACTAAAGCTGCCTTCAAATGTCAAAACTCTTTCTTCACATGTGGATAAAAAGCGATTTTCTCAATAGATATCAAACAAACAAAAAGGGCTTTCCGAGCTAGTGAGATGAAAACATAATTTTACCTCTTTATAACATTACCATATATCTTTGACTTTTGAATACTTACCTATCGAAACGTCAATTTAATTCTATGCGGATGAGGGCGGGGGCAAAACCAAGTAATTAAAAAGTTCTGAGGAATCAGTCTCAGAATTACATGACTTAAAACAATAAGATCACAGTAATATTGTGAGTTAAACCAAGAAGTGACTTTAAGAGTACTTTCTATTTGTAAGACAAATTATTTTAAAAATAACTGACATATCTTACATTAGGGGTTACATATCGCTATCCGAGAAAGAAGAATTTTCTGTGTAGATAAGTATAAACAGTAAAGAACTGGTCATAAAATAGGCTGTCACAAAAACTTTCTTTCCATTCCGTATTATAAGTATTCTTCTAAGGTAGCTATTTATTAATCGATTTGGCCTTGAAACTGTGATGTCTTTGAACCTGGTAATTATAGTATCAAGTTGTTGCCTGCCTACTATAAAAATAAATCTGTAGTATCTAAACCTTGCCAGAATTAAATTGGTCCTTCATCCTCAAGTACAAACGAGTAGGAATACATATTATATCACGCAATTTAGGCCAATCCTTAGCGAGTAAAATTACTAACACTAATATGTGAGTTAGGCAGCTAGAGTGAACTAACGGCCGTTTTCAATAATCCATCCACATTTAATTATAGCGTCAGTAACTTACCGTGTATCTTTTCGTTACCAGATTCTGATCAGTGAGGCTAGACGATTTGCTTAAAGGTGCGTTTAGACTCAGCGAAGGAGTGCTCTAGAACATCTTTTGTCTTTATTTTTACAAAAAAAACGTAAGAGATAATAGCATAGAATTCTTGTTCGTTCGCTTGGTCTAAATCGGGCCTAACGCTAACGTAAACGATTTTCGAAAACTGTCAAAATGTATGGAATTGAAGTAGGCACTCGTGTGACAGCTTACGTCAATCCTATTACATTTTGGGTAACGAAAACGGACGCTGCATTCGGCGTTCGTTCTTCTAGGGCCTCTGAGGATACAGAGCAGCTGTCAGGCGGCGGCGAGCGCCTACGGCAATCCCATACATTGTCAGTTTTCGAAAACCGTTGTTTTTCGAGACGGCAAAATTAATGATAGATAACCTTTTCTATGTTCAGGAGGACACTATTATTGGTAGATTAAATATTGAATGCGGCCAAATATATGATGTTAAAAATGTCGGAATACGTAGGCAGCTAGTGACTACGGAGCCTAGAGCCTTACATAGACTTAGTGCCTTAACACAGCCTTAGATTGTTGTAAGCACGTTGCACCTGATGTTTGTTATTTACTGCTTGTATTTTACAATAAGACGTTGAAATATATTTACTGCATCACAAATCATTTTCATTATCTTCTAGTGACGTGATGTCATGGTCAGAATGTAATTTATTGTATCAATTTCAATTTTATGTAAGGTATATGCCAAATATTTTGTAAAATTATGATATCACATTGTTATAAGATTGTTATGAAATATAGATTTTGAAAGAAAGTCTTCTTTTATTTTAAGAGGTTTCAGTAAGGTAAGTATTGGTCAAAAACTCAAGTAAATTACCTCTTGCATGTAGTTGTGTATAAAACTAATATGAAATGTACGTCAAATTCCAAATAGGTATATAGAAAGCCGTACGGTCTATCTATACAGATGTGTTACAACTACATGCAAGAGGTCCTGTACTTAAGTGTTTCACCTATATACTGTTTTTTTAAACCATGTGATAAACTTCGGTCACCCAATAGAAGAACCCATGGATGCATCAAAGCTCGGCAAAACCGATTTAATTGGCTTTTTAACAGGACCACGCCTACGTCGTTTGGTTTTTCCTACATTTTGTTAAGTACCTACCTAAACAAATCGAGTAGGTAAGTACATAAAACAATTTATTTGTTTTTTTTAGTACTTTATTCACTTTAGGTTAACATAATCAGATAAAATTACGATATACAATTATTTGTAGAATTCATATTCACTCTCGTCCTTCTTTATATTGTTCTTGTATCCTTTTTCGAAGTCTTTGGGCAGAACAATATACCTGAAACGGGAAAAATTAGTTAGTGGACGCTTTTCCATTTTTTGCCACAAAAAATTTCGACGTATAAAGTTTTACTCCAATAGTTGTAGATTTAGACTGGAGATGGCGGTAGGTACCTGTTCTCGCGCACGGCGTGCATGCCGGCCTCCTGGCAGATGGCGTTGATGTCGGCGCCGGAGACGCGGTCGGGGCGCGCCACGAACTCCTCCAGGTCCACTTCATCAGACAGGTTCATCTTCGCCGTGATGGTCGAGAAGATCAGGCGCTTCTGGCGTCTGCATATAGACAGCACTTTTACTAACTTTTTGACTTAATGCATACTTTTTGACATGCTGTATCGTTTATGATTAACTAAGAAAACGTCCCCCGAGTTACTCAGGGTTCTTGCAAATTTTTATTTAAGTAGGGATGCAGTTTGTGGCCCAGTTGTGTTTTAGAAACTACGTTTTTTTAAATCTTTCATTTAATAAGCAAACATTACTTGAACTTAGATTGAAAATAGTTTGTGAATCAGATCGCATTCATATTTCAATAAACGCTGACCTGTCAGGAAGAGGGAATTCGATTTTCCTGTCCAGACGGCCCGGTCTGAGAAGAGCAGGGTCCAAAGTATCAGCTCGATTTGTGGCCATGATAACCTGAAACAATGTACATTAATTTAAAACTTTATTGTACGTACAGTGTTTTTTAACAGAATTAAATGGAATAATTAGTCTCCAGGTAATGACGTTGGCAGTATTTTTAGTACACACTGTCTATAGTAGAGGAATTAAAAAAAAATACCTTAACATTAGTAGTTTGGTCAAATCCATCCATCTGGTTGAGTAGCTCGAGCAGAATACGCTGCACTTCTCTGTCGGCGCCTGTCTGCGCGTCGAATCTACAACAATAACCACAATTTACAACAACCGATCAACTGTGAGACGGAATCGTACACTAAGGGTTGCGTGCAGGGCTTGGAACCGGTTCCAAAAATACCGGTACTTTACCGGTATTTAAAGGTATTTTTCATTTAGGTTCGAGAGAACCGGTAAATATAAATACCGGTAATCCAAAGAACAGGTAAATACGAATACCGGTATTTGTACCTTAAAATACCGGTTCCTAATAAAGATTCCAGCTACGTTGCCGTTTTGTGCAACAAGGTCAAGTCTCGTCGGCGGCTCGATGCTCGCGCCGCTGCTTTGGTTGTCGACTTGTCACCATGTACCTACACCGAACGCGGCGTTGTTGCCGGGCGGCGCCTTTGGCTTGCAGCTTTTGAACAATTTCAAATTTCAATCGTGTCATTAGTCCTACGACCTTGGCAGCGCCGCGTCAAAATGAATCTAAATCCGAAGGTCCGGGTGTACCAAAGCACTAAAAAAGACTAACCAAAAGTGCAAAGTGGTGGTGGTGGTGGTGGTGGTGGTGGTGGTGTTGGTGGTGGTGGTGGTGGTGGTAGTGGTGGTAATGGTGATGATGGTGATGATGGTGATAGTGATGATGGTGATGATGGTGATGGTGATGATGGTGGTGGTGGTGAAGATGGTGATGATGGTGATGATGATGGTGATGATGGTGATGATGGTGATGATGGAGGTGTTGGTGGTGATGGTGGTGATGGTGGTGACGGTGGTGGTGGTGGTGTTGGTGGTGTTGGTGGTGGTGGTGGTGGTGATGATGGTGATGGTGATGATGGTGGTGGTGGTGACGATGGTGATGATGGTGGTGATGGTGGTGATGGTGATGGTGGTGATGATTGTGACGATGGTGACGATGGCGATGATGATGATGGTGATGATGGTGATGGTGATGATGGTGGTGGTGGTGGTGGTGGTGGTGGCGGTGGTAATGGTGATGATGGTGATGGTGATGATGGTGATGGTGATGATGGTGGTGGTGGTGATGATGGTGATGATGGTGATGATGATGGTGATGATGGTGATGATGGTGGTGATGGTGATGGTGGTGGTGTTGGTGGTGGCGGTGGTGGTGGTGGTGATGATGGTGATGACGATGATGGTGATGATGGTGATGGTGATGATGGTGGTGGTGGTGATGATGGTGGTGATGGAGGTGTTGGTGGTGATGGTGGTGATGATGATGGTAATGATAAAAGGGGTGATCATCATCATCATCACCATCATCGCCATCGTCACCATCATCACCATCACCATCATCAGCATCATCACCACCACCACCACCAACACCACCACCACCACCACCACCACCACCACCACCATCACCACCACCACCGTCACCACCATCACCACCAAATGTCAAAATTTTAATCGAAATAATATTATGTTTGCTATAATAAATGCATCACCACTATGACCACCATCACCACCATCACCACCATCACCACCAACACCTCCATCACCACCATCACCACCATCATCACCATCATCACCATCATCATCACCATCATCACCACCACCACCATCATCACCATCACCATCATCACCATCATCACCACCACCACCACCACCACCACCATCATCACCATCACCATCATCACCATCATCGTCATCACCACCACCACCACCACCACCACCACCACCACCACCGTCACCACCATCACCACCAAATGTCAAAATTTTAATCGAAATAATATTATGTTAGCGTGCCTCAAGCCGTCGACTATCGACAAGTAACCTAAATCTAACTGACCGACCATCAGGCCATTTGCCGCTTGAAACATAGGTACCATGCCTATACTATTCTGTCTTTTTTATCCCTTCCTCGCACTTATACCCACTATTACTGAATACCGGTATTTGTACCGGTATTCGAGCCTTATTGGTACCGGTATAGTACCGGTAAAATACCTGTATTTCTTACAAAATACCGGTACAACGAGTACCGGTACCAAGCGTGGTACCGGTACCTAGACTGGTACAGGTTCCCCTTCAAGGTCACAGTACCGGTTCTCAAAAATACCGGTATTTCAAGCCCTGGTTGCGTGCCACTGTACAATATTAAGGTTGAGGTTCAGGTTGACTATAAAAACACGTTTTTTATATGAACCCCCTTTAATTTTTAGTCTTATTTCATTTTTATAATTTGTCAGGATCGTAGTAGGTGGAAAGAAGTGGTCTCTGCCTACCCCTCTGGGAAACAGGCGTGATAATTTGTTGTTATAGCGGCGAAACACTGAAAATTTCAAGTGTCTAGCTATTAAGGTTCAAAGGATACAGCATGCTGACAGACGGACGGACAGCAGAGCCTGGGTAATAGGATCCCGTTGGCTTTCTTGGGTATAGAACCCTAACAAGAGCCATAGTTTTATGTCAAATGTTAAAGAAGTCAGTTAGTCAGAGTTTGGAGATGTTTTACATGACGTTTCTCATGACAGTCATGACCATTCTCTCATGGACTAGAATTCAAAGTTTCAAATGTTGTATGTGTGAAATGCATAAATTTTTAATTCGTGACCTTACCGGTTTCCCCAAGGATTAATTTTATTACACTTTGCACCTGGGTGATCCTACCAGGTAATACTACCAGGTAAGGTAATCTCATTGGAAGTACCGACTTTATTAAGCTGTTAATAACAGTTTTAACAAATTCCTTGGTGCAGGAAGAAGTAATGTGTTATATGCGAAGCAAGATGAGGGTCTTAGTCAACTGGGGATTATTTCTCGAAACTCACTAAACTAATAATATGCGACATTATCTATGTAAAATTGTAAAGGCACCTTATTGTCGATGGCGCTGACGCCGCACTGCGTCACGCAACGTTGTATTTATATTGGTGCATCTTTAATAATGGCGGAAGCGCCATCGACAATAAGGTCCCTTTTCATAAATAACGTTATACATATTAGTTTACGCAATAGAATTTTCTACAAGTTTACTAGTGAAATGTACCGCATGGACTAATAATATAAGTCTAGTGAGTTTCGAGAAATGTGCCTCAAAGCTGGTTACCTCTTGGTGGCAATGGCGTCGATCTCATCAATGAAGATGATGGCGGGGCTGTTCTCCTTGGCGAGGCGGAACACGTCTCGCACCATGCGCGGGCCCTCGCCCAGGTACTTCTGCACGAACTCGGAACCCACCACGCGGATGAACGCCGCTGCCAACAACAGAACAGTGTTAGGGGTGCGTTTCCACAGAGGAACCGAGTTGAGATGAGTGGAGAGCAGAGACGAATAGAGAAATCAGACTGTAGAGGTTTTTACTTCAAAGAATCTGATTGGTCATTTGTACTTTATTTTAAAGCTGTGTAAAGTACGCTATACCTACACAGGCACGCTGTTGAATGTGTTCTAATTACTAAGTATAATGGAAAAATCATTCTATGAAGTTAAATTATCTAACCTAAACACGCTATTTTAACAAAAATTCGAAAGCATAATTTACCTGTAGTGTGATGAGCCACAGCTTTAGCCAACATAGTCTTCCCACATCCAGGCGGTCCATACATGAGTACACCGCGTGGTGGCTCAATACCAATCTGTCTGTACAGCTCTACGTGAGTCAGAGGCAGCTCTACTGCCTCTCTGATCTCCTGCTTCTGGGTGTCCATGCCACCAATGTCGGAGTATTGGACGTCAGGTTTCTCATCTGGTGATAAATTGAAAAGGTGAGATATATAGGCCCGTAATTATAAGTTTTTTAATGGGAGTCATTATAAGGTACCTACTAATCTAGAACACACCCATAATTCCATATTTACCTGCTTGCAGCATAGAAATAGAGCTATCTGCCTCCGGAGGCAGCACATCTACTAGGGCATTTGAGTGCTTATGAAGTGCCACCGATGCTGAAGGTTTCAGGAGCTCACGGTCTATGGTGGACAGGATACGCACATAATAGTTGGACCCTGTTGTGCTGCCAACTGGAATATAATAACCATCACTTTTAATTTGGTACTATTAAGAACCTTTGTGAAAAATGACATGACAGTATTACTAATAAATAATAATTGCAGTAGAAGCTTTTTTTATGGTTATGTTATAACCTTTGTCCAAGAAGGAGATGGCAGGACCAGTCCTGTAAGGACTGGGCTCAGGAGTCACAACATACGGAATTGTGGAGAGGCCTGAGGGAGGCTTTTGCCGAGCAGTGGGACAAAAACAGCTAAATAAGTAAGTAATTGTATTACAGGTACTGTAGATATCATGCATGCTAATAGATACAATAATCAAAGTGCCATGGATAAAGATAAAGATAAAAGATAAAAGAAATTTATTCAGTAAGTAGGCCGCACGGGCACTTTTACACGTCAAGAATCTACCAGCGCTTCCCAAGAGAAGACCACTGCCGAGAAGAAACGCCGCAAGAAACTCAGCAGTCAGTCATTTTTTAAACATATTTCTTATTACAATGGCACTACTTAGTCTAGCATTATATAAAGCTATAAATATTAAATTAAATATAGTATTAAATAACATGCGTAGTTCAGCAGGAAAACATGCCAATTAAGAATCTTACGGGAGAGATAGAGAAAAAAAAAAACACATACTTATGTGTATATAAGATGGTGCGAGACGACCACATAAAAGTTTCGATATGTTTTCCTACATCAACGGTGTCCCCTAGACAAGATAAAGATTTTGCATTTGAATAAATTATTATTGACTAAGTTTCGGATTTAGGCCATGCATTTTTGTCTGTTAGATAGTCCTCGATCCTATAATACGCTTTAGACATTAACGACCTTTTCAAGTAACTTTTAAGTGCTGGAAAGGGTAACTTTAAAACTTCGTCAGGTAATTTATTATAGAAATGAATGCATTGACCAACAAATGATTTATATACTTTACGGACGCGGAATTTTCGGATAGCGATTTTATTTTTATTTCTGGTATTTAAATTATGTATATCAGAATTTTTGGTGAAAGAATCTAAATTTCTAATAACGTAAATAATATTCTCATAAATAAATTGAGACGCTACAGTCAAGATATTAATTTCTTTAAAAAGTTCTCTTAAAGAGTCACGGGAGTTTAAGTTGTAAATAGAACGAATGGCCCTTTTTTGTAACACAAATATAGTTTGTATGTCAGCTGCCTTACCCCAAACCAGAATACCGTACGACATGACACTATGGAAATAACTATAATAGACTAAGCGAGCTGTCTCAACATTGGTTAGTTGTCTAATTTTCCTAACGGCGTAAGCTGCCGAACTTAGTTTACCTGCCAGTACAGCTATATGGGGACTCCATTGCAAATATTTATCTAATGTTATGCCTAAGAAAATTGCCTTATCTACCATTTGCAAACACTCGTCATTTAGAAAAATACTAGAATGTACCGGTTTAACATTAGGCAAAGCGAACCTAACACATTTCGTTTTCTTAGCATTTAGTAGCAAATTGTTGCTAGTAAACCAATTAAGTACTTTAACTAGTGTGGTGTTAATCCTACTGTAGTCTACGGATTTTCTATCTACCTTGAAAATTAGTGAAGTATCATCAGCAAAAAGTACAATATCACAAAGTTTATCTACTGTTGGTGGCAAGTCATTTATGTAAACCAAAAATAAAAAAGGACCTAAAATAGAGCCTTGAGGCACACCTATTTTCAATGTAGCTCCAACAGATTGCGTTTTGTTTACAACAACTGTTTGAGTTCTATCACTTAGATAAGAAGACATAAGGCTTAAAGCTTTGTTGGACAATCCATAATGTTCTAATTTTAAAATAAGGGTCGTATGATCCACGCAATCAAAAGCTTTAGAAAGATCACAAAATATTCCTACTGCATCGCAAGATTTCTCCCAACTGTTATATATATGTTTAATGAGTACAGATGCCGCATCAATTGTTGATCGACCTCTGGTAAAGCCAAACTGGTTATTGTTAAGTAGTTTATTTCTGTTAAAGTGACCTAACATATCCTTTAGCATTACTTTCTCAAAGACTTTACTTAAAACTGGTAGTATGGAAATGGGACGGAAGTTCGTTATATCACTCATCTCGCCCGATTTAAAAAGAGGTATTACTTTACTATATTTCATGAGATCTGGAAAGACCCCCTCTGATATGCAATTATTGTAGATTAATGCTAGATGGGGTGCAATTACATCTATGATATGAAAGAGTACCTTAACTGATGTGCCCCACAAATCTTCAGTCTTTTTTAAACTAAGTGATTTAAATATCTTGACTATTGAATCTGAATTTACAGGGCTGAAATCAAAGTTTATATTACATTTACTGACATTAGTGCTAAGTAATGATTGAGCTTCAACCGCGGATGATTTAAGACATTTCGTAGTATTAATGGCTATGTTAGAAAAATAATCTTCGAATGCTAAGGCAACGTCTTTATTTGACGTGATTTGTTGGTCACCTGTGTTCAGAGTGACTTGATTATCACGAGTTTTTGATTTTCCCGTTTCTCTATTTATAATATTCCATACAGTTTTTACCTTGTTGTCAGATGATTTAAGTTTGAGACTAAGAAAATTTGCCTTGGCAGTTAAACAAACTTGTTTAAAGGTCCTTGAATAATTCCTAACATAATTTAGAAAGTCAGCATTCTTATTTTCCTCCCTCTCTCTATATAGGTCATAAAGCCTATTTCTACTTTTATGAATGCCTGTAGTAGCCCATTCACTAAATTTTGTTTTCGACCTAGAAATAGTTTTCATTTTAAAATTGTTGTTAAATTGATGTAGAATTACGCCGAAGAAGTCTTTATAAATACTATTACACTCATTCTGTAAAAACGGTAACACTGTAAGATTACTCTGAACTTTATTTTTGAATAATTCCAAACGATTACTAGTTATAGGTCGGTATGTTATTGTATCAGGTTTTTGATAAAAATCATAGATGAAAGATGCCTTCTGACCACTATGGTCAGAATTAAAACAATTAAATATTTCTTTATCCAAACATTCGCAACTACAAAAAATATTATCTAAGCAGGTTGCACTACTAACACCTATCCGTGTGGGTTCTAAGAACAGATTACCTAAATTAAAAGATTTAAATAAACTAAGTAACCTAGTGGTATTATTTGAAGTTTCGAGTAAGTTAATATTAAAATCTCCACAAACTATAACATGCTTCTGGGTATTACATGCTAATTTTAACACATGTTCCATAGTAGATTCAAATGTGCAAAAGTCAGCCAACGGTGGTCTGTAAACACATATTATTATATAACTTTCTAGTTCTGCGCAAGAAATTTCTACAATCCTTTCTATCGATAGCTTTACAATATCCTTTCTTTCTTTGGATTTAAGAGTACTTTTTACAATTATAAAAGAGCCACCATGAATGGCACTTTTTCTGGCAAAATAACTAACTAATTTAAAATTTAAAAAATCAAAAATTAATTGCTCTTGTCTAAGCCAATGTTCAGTAATGCACATAATTTGTACATTTTCATTATCTAAGAACAACCCTATTTCTAGTTCTTTGCTGGAAAAACCTTGAATATTTTGGTGAATTAAATTTATATTCAAGGGTGTTTCCGCTGTCCTATAATTTAGTTTAAATCATGAGGCAAGGCATTATTGCCAATAATGGCTTGTTGGGGCTGGGTACTACTGTATGTATTTGGTTCTATATTAAAAGCTAATAGGTCAACCAAGGTCAAAATATATTTCCTGGGCAAATGAATTTTTCCTGATGTTAGATCAAGTCGCTTTATAAATTTGTTTAAATCAAAGAAATGATATTTATTATTACAGCTTATAGCATTATATATTAAAGAATTAAAGTGTGCTATTCTATTATTATGACTAAATGGCATGCTTTGTGAGTATGGTAGCGCACATAGTATAATTTTACCTATGCCCCTACCTTCAATAGTATTTAGTGTTGATATTAATTTATCTACGCCAGACTTGTCCACACTAAGACTATTTCCTACCAAAATTACTAAAGTGGTGGTCCTGTCAAAACTTCCTTTTAAAAGTAAATCACTTAATTGCATAAGAGTTGCATTATGGTAACAGTAATTAGTAACATTTTGTTTTAATTTGTTATTTAACAATAAACCTAGTCCAGATCCAAGCTGGTCGGAATAAACAATAGTTTTATACCTACTTATAATTTGTCTAGGGGACTCCTTAGAAGTATCAAAAGCCATATCTGGCTGAATCACAGCTTCTAAATTTATGGCTTCATCCTTTATTTGGGCCTATCTATACCCCAGTACATCAATCACCTGCATTGGACTCGCCCTCAGAGATCCTAGTCAACTCTTTAACCTAGAAGTTACATACACATTGTTATTGTTCCTTCGTGATGCATCACCACAATAATGCCAAAAAAAACAGAAGACATAATTAATAATCACCAATGCCAGTGTTCTGATCCACCGCTTCAAGAAACTGCCCAATGACCAGAGGAACGGACTGGATACGCTTCACTTCTTCTTGTGCGTGCAAATATTCTTTCTTCAGGTTCCTTTGTTCATCCTTTATGTACTCTTCTTGAACTTCCAAGAACTCTAACATGCGTTGCAGTTTCTGGTAAGATAATCATTTTGATTTAGTATATTTTAAATAATTGACTTAAAGTACTATTCTACTATATTAATAGAATTTTGAGAAACGGACATTTTAATGTTACAAATAAAGAGTAGCTTTCAAGAAGGATTAAGTTCTACAACTAAATTTTGTAGACTGCTCTAAAAGAGAAATCTGTAAATACTGTTCTACTAAAGAAGGTAAGAACATAAAGCTCATACTAAAGGTTACCTTATATTTAGTGTACAAATCTTCACTTTCCACATCGTCAACCGTTTGGGCTCCTGGAAACGCCAATCCCTTGGCATCGGTAGTTTGATCGTCCTACAAAGGCAAATATTTTTAACCAACAAACAAAGGCAGATACCATTATAAAATACCGTATTTCAACCTAATTTACCTTCTCGGGCAGTATTATACCGATTTCTTCCATATTATTTCAATTTAATTTGACTATTTATTACAGAAAATCAGAAAATACTAAAACACTGCCAACAAAATCAGATCGTGAATAAGAATATGTCAAGCAATTTAAACGTCAAACTTACGCATTGTCACGGCTATTTCGTTTTACGCAGAAGTTGTAAGATATTGATTTTTATTTATTTCTTTTGAAAGGCATTTGCTAACTTAAGGCACGGTTTATCCAAATACTAATGAATTTTTTGAAGATTTCACTCTATAACCCTTAAAAAGATGATTTGATGTTTACATTATTTCCAATTTCTTGCAGCGCCTGAGCAAGTGTATGACGAAAAAAGACGTTAATAATGTTATCGACAGTAGGTAGTGTCAGGAGCGTTTACAGCCATTGTTTGTTTTCAGCGATGCATTTAAAAGAATTATGCGATTTTTCCTAATCCACTTGAAGAATGGACATTTTTTGTAAAATCATGATTCCAACCGGTGCAGCGACCGCGACGTCTCGCGTGACCCCTGGGGCCTGTTTTATAAAACTACAAATTACAATTTACAGGTTACAAGTGTCCATTTGACACAACCTCGACCAATGATGACCAATTTTTTTTTGGATTTGATGGCCTTGTTGCAATACTTTTAGGCCACCAATGATGACCAGGGGCCTGTTTTATGAAGTTACAAATTACAATTTACAGGTTACAAGTTTCCATTTGTCACAACCTCGACCAATAACGACCAGCCATTTGAGCAGTGTTGCCAGTTTAGACCTGTAAAATTGTAATTTGTAGTTTTATAAAACGTGCCCCAGCCATTTGAGCAGTGTTGCCAGTTTAGACCTGTAAAATTGTTACCTGTACCTTTATAAAACGTGCCCCTGGTCGCGGTCACTTGTCACCGTCGACGGTCGCTATCGTCAACGTCGGAATCGGAATTCTACCTTAACATGACCTTAACCCGTGGGACTACTGAGGCCCTACTTTGAAAAGTTCTAAGTTACGTTAGCTTCTTCCTGTCACTCGTCATTCAAGATTAGGTCGAGAGAAGGGGATAGAGCTAATGTAACTTCGAAATTCGGTTTTCAAAGTATTTCAGCTTTTAAAAACAATAATATACCATTGACCATAGAGACTAGAGAAATAGGGCGGAGAGGAGAAAACGACTTACCTACCTATTAGATTTTTCGTTTTCTCCACTCCGCTGTTTCTTCTACGTTCCTGGGCTCAACTCCGCTTGATTGAAAATGATCTGATCGGTACTTGCCCCCTTTCTGCGTTTGCCTACTAAGTGTGAGGCCCATACTATTTGTAGAGATTTGCCCCCTTTTTGGAACCCGCTTCTTTTTATTCTTAATTCGCCCCCTTTAGAAGTTTGCCCCCTTTTTTGACTTATCTGCCTTTTATTCTTTCTTGTACAAAATATTTGTTTAGAAATGTTTTTTTTTCTTACTGTACAAAATAGGGCAAATGTCTTCTTTTTGTATGATCATTACAAAAAGGGATCAAATAAAGATATAATACACATGCGACAACTAAAGGGGGCGAATGGAGAATAAAAAGAAGGGGTTCCAAAAATGGGGCAAATCTCTACAAATAGTATGGGCCTCACACTTAGTAGGCAAAAGCAGAAAGGGGGCTAAGTACCGAACAGACCGTGAAAACACCTTCCAACTTCAACCTTTCGTCCAAATTCGAAAGTGGGTAAGGTAAACGTCCGAGTGCTCGACGCCGTACTAGTATATGGCATGGACACTGTATGTCAAAGCAATATGGGTTCAATTCGAACTAAGAGGATTATTCTTCATTCGAATTTAAGCCACGTCACTTTGACATAGAATGCCCGTGCCATATACTAGTACAGCGTCGAGCACTCGGACGTTTACCTTATTAAGTTAAAATAAAACTGCGAACGAACTAAATATTTAGGTACAGCCATTTATTTAACTAAAAGCAAGTCGGGTCAACATAAAAAAGGAAGTCAAACGTGATGTTTGATGAAATCCATGAAGGCGGTGACTCTCGTGAATGCTGCCGGCATTCCTGACTGGCAACCATTTACGTGTACGAAAGACGTAATACCGATCTGAAAAATCAAGAACATAATATTATATTACCTACCTAGTTGCAGTGCCGTACGCAGGCAGTTGAGTTAACTTCGCTAAAAGGTCCTTTTTAACCTTTTTATTAGGTCGAATACAAAATGTAACGAGCCGTCGTGGCAACAGTGGCACGAATGGCAGTTGATGGCCAAAGCCGTCTGTGGCGTTCAAAAGGTACATTGGGCCAGAGATATAAGAAAAGGAATGTGCTTTATAGTTGCGTTGACATTTGCGTAAGCTGGTTTTTAACAACATAATTATATTTTATAATGGATGCCCTAATTTTGGAAACACAACCTCATGTAGAAAAATCAAAACTACCTTGAACAAAAGTACCTAGGTACTTACATTACATTGTAGTGGTACATGTAAGTAAAGTGGAAACCAAGTTATTATTCTTAAATCCATCAGATAGGTACATACCAAAATAGGGGTATTGTTCCTAGTGATGGCAAGTGGGCCACCGGAGTCACCCCTGCAGGCATTAGCGCCCCCAAAGCCGCTGGTGCACACGTGACTGCCCTGGATGATGAAGGGAAAGCTGAAGGAGCACAGTCTGTTCGTGATTACTTGCAGGCTGACGTGGCTGAGGGACTGCCCGTTGGTCAGGCTACTGTCTGAAAAAAGTTTGAAGAGCGTTCTCTCAGATGTGTAGAGTTTTCCTTGAATAATTAAACTGTCGCGAGACATACTGACTACGTAGGTATTATTACTGGTGCTGCGTGATTTATGACGCGCCATGCTTCTGACAAATCTCATCCCTATCTTTCGATGAGTCCGAGACTTGTTGAATTTTTCAAGTCATGCTGTTCCGTTCAATAGGTTAATAAAATGTGCCTTATTGCCTAATGGTCCTTACCATCACTGGTTAAGCCGAAACCTGTTGCGATTGCCCTTTTTCCCGCGAAGTTCTCGTCTAAGTCTGATTCACTTGGCAAAGCGATAGGTGCAATATTAGCTGCAGAAAAGACAAATAACAGATAAATGTTTAGAACTAAACTAGTCTTTTATTCCATCTTAGTCGGTTGAAAATTTAGTCCATTGCAAAAAAAAACGAAACCCAGCTTTCGCGTATATAATCTATGCAAGGATCGCTCCGAATTCTCTTTACCTGACGTAGCAACTAAAGAAGTAAGATAGACAGCGGCAATATCGTTTCGAGCGAGAAGAGGGAACCAGTGCGGGTGTGTTATGACGGCGCTGGTCTGGGGTCTGATGCCGCCTGAGAAAAGGGCGACGGAGCCGAGGGCTACGGTGAGCCGCCAGGCCTGGTGCTGCCCGTCGAACCAGCAGTGGGCGGCTGTCAGCAGCCGTTGGTCACTGACTAGAACTGCGCCGCACACGGCCTGGCCACTGAAGCCTGGTAAGTCTATGAGGAGGCCGGCCTGGAAAACGTGTGTTCATTTCAAAGTTTGATATCTTAAAAATACCTACAGACTAAAAGATCTATATTTTCCGAAAGAACAACGAATTGGTATTCGAATCAAATTTTGTTTGATCAAAATTTTGTTAGATCTTATTGAGCTAAAATAAAGCTAGAGACTATAAAAAACAGTAGGGCGCAACGCACTCGTTGCGCAAATACAAATTTTTCATTAAATTGTACTCCTGCTGATGGAACAGGAAACTTTAAATAACCTTTTACCTGATAAGGATATTGTCCAAGTGTAGCGTGCGCTCCACCTACAATCTTGCTCTCTAGGGTCTCTACACGAGCTTCTTCAGCCGCCCTGATCTTCTGAGCTTCAGGTATTCCAAACTTCGTCAGATAGCCATAGACTGGGTTAAAGTTAGCATTACCAGTTGCAGCAAGCGCTAAAACGATGACCGTTACTGCCTTCATGATGTCGGCTTATGAGGCGACTAGCCGAAAATTGCATTGTTAGTTCTTATCGGTTCAGAATGTAATCAAGATTCATAATAGTTTCGTAATTGTGGTTGGTAAATTGTTTACTATATCTTGTCTATCAGCTCTTAAGCTCTTATTGATTTCATGCGTAACCCTGAGCTTATTTTATATCATAGATTACCTACTTCTATGTGTTCTCAGTACCTATCCGTGATAATCCGTATGTTAATGGATTATTCGTTTTGTCTAGTTTGGATAAAGTTCTGAGGTACCACTGGGTCTCTGGGCCATGATTCAATGTCTACCGGTAGTCTCACGATTTCTACAATCGTCGACTATTGCTAAATGCAAATTGTCTAGCCGTACTTCTATACGAAATACCAAACCTGAGGACTAAGATGGAATGTCTCACTGCTATTTATTTTACCGGTTGTCTTGTCCCCATCCTAGACCACAACAATGCCAATAGGGGTGTGTCCTGGGTAAAAAATAAATAATCAAATTAGTCCGTCAGTAAGATTATCGGAAAATATTTAACACGTATTTTTTGGTTTATCAAATTAATCAAAATTGACAAATATAACGCGCATCAAAGTTTGGGAGTGGGGGCTCGTGACGTCACAACGTGGTATAAAGTGTGCCACGGCGTGACGTCACGCGAAACTTCAACGCGCTTTATCTTCTTCATTTTTTGTTTGATAATGTAAAAGACGGACTAATTAGATTCTTTTAGGAAACTAGCCTATTCTGCTGCTTGGCGATGGGTAAAGGATAAGATTGCGGTAGCTATCCAGACGGATCCTGCACAACGTCCTACCACCACTTAATTAAAATATTAAAATATGCATGACACAGGCTACTTGCCGTTACAAACTGCAAGGATGACCCTAACGAATGTGACCAGTCAATCAGGATGACGTCATGGGACTCATGGGCAAAAGATAGGAATCAAATCGTTTCATTGTCGAAGGATTATAAGTGAATTGTGATGAATTAACTTGATGATAGATAAGATTAATAAGGGATAATCGAATAGTAATCAAAGCGTTTCGCAAGTGTTGTGCCATTTTTTTTGACCTATCGTCCTTGTTTTACAGACATCAGTGATTATGAAATAATTTGTTTCAGGTCTGCCTTGCTCTTTGCCCGAAACCTTTTAGGTATTATTATTACTTATCTATGTTCTGATCAGAAAAATTAAAGTAAGTAATACGGAGGGCTCTGATTTTAAGTCGTTTTTAGTGTTCCTTACCAAAATAGTAAAAACGAACCCTTATGGTGAGACTTCGTTTTCTGTCTGTCTGTCCGTCTGTCTGTATGTCAAAGAAGGTTTTTTCAGCAACTATAAATGCTATCAACTTGAAATTTGGCATAGCGTACATCATGCTTTCCCGCATCTGTTCGTTAGAAAAGATGGTAGTTTACTCATGCTGGAATAGGTACAGCTAGTGCTAATAGGAGCTCCACATCAGTAACATATATCTATGGTTTGAAGTTGATGCATTTCCATCCAGTCAGCAACCATAGTTATTTCAGATTCAGACACTTTTTTTACATCTTGCTAGGAGGAACCAGTAATTACTAAGGCTGTGTTATCAGCACAAGAGAATAACCGCTCTTCTCCTAGAGTAATGTTACGCGGTTTATATAGACTAGGAACAAGGTCGGGCCAATAACGCTGCCCTGGGGGACTCCATAAGTTATTTTTGCATCGTTACTGCTCTATTTTTATTTTCGTTCTGTCAATAAGGTAATAATAAGGTAACTCTTCAATAGATAAAGGGAGTACCCCTTATGCCATTACATTCCAACTTGCACATAAAGATAGAGAGAGAGACTGATAAAAGGGAACTACACCTACTTATTGCTGATTTTAACAAAGCGCTCTTAATAGAGTCTTATTAGCTATACAATCATGCCTAAGTTTTTTATTGTTCTATTCATTCCGATTACAGTAACCAGCAATAGCATTTTATATATATTTATTATCTGTATATTATCCATCATTGGGTTCAAAAATATCTCTATTACCAAGGGTATAAAAGCGTGTCAGACATTTTTGAACGCAATTCGTTGCGATGCTGCGTACGTGTACATATTTATCCACGACTATAATTACTCTACCCTTAAAAACACATTATTGCTGTCAGAACAGTGTGATATTTAAAAAATTATAGGTTTCAACAAGTATAGCTCAGTTGCAATTAATCTCCAATCCTTGAAAACTAAAGGTGTAGCTACCAAATTCTACGAATTAACTATCCGATTAACGTGAAATATTGTTACACCGATACTGTCAGTAACTACTACGAGTACGAAACGTTACTTATAAAAACGCCAGGGTAAAAAGCTTTGCTCGATGTAACCGATTTAAGATAGACATCCGAGAAACCAAGTAGGTACTGCGGAAACTGGTACGAGTACTTAAAGCAGCAGGATTGTAGTTGAAAATAAAAAAAAAACATTTTTAGTAAGCTATTTGTTACCATTTTTATTGAAAGATTTAAACGTGTTGGTTGATGAAGTTGGTGAAAGAAGTAACTCTGGCGTAGACAGCGGGGAAGACGCTCTCGCAGCCGATAGCAGAACCGAAGGAGGTAAGACCAATCTAATGAAAAATAAAGTGTTTTATGAACGGCTGTTAAAACAACATGATTATGATTATGCTACAAAAATGTGTGCAAATTCACTTTAAAATAGTGTAATAAAAATGATTTTCTCCCGAAATTGATTAAAGTATTTAATAAATTTAGAAAATCATTTTTATTACACTATTTTAAAGTGAATTTGCACACAGGTAAATTACAGGTAAATCAAAACAATTACTTTCATCATAGAGAAGGCAAGCGAGCTCACAGGCCATGTGGGATGATAGACTTTTTTATATGGACAGACCAGACCAGACTAAGATGAACTTGCTCATTACTTGTCAATTTACTGGCATTCTAAAGCACAAAAAAAAAGTAATAGTATTGCCAACACAGAAAAACTTTTGGCAGCAGACAAAATCATACCAAAAGCCTGTCTCCGTCCCTGGTGATGGCCAAAGGTCCACCAGAGTCTCCATTGCAGGTGCCCACGCCGTTCAACCCACTGGTGCAGATGTTGGATGGCTGCACGATCAACGGGAAGCCCAAGGTGCATACGCTGTTCGTGATAACACTCAGGGGCACGAAGCTGAGGACTTGGTTCACGGTGAGAGAACCACCTGTATAGTTATTATTGTTTATTGTTTACTTTCCTCTGTTCTATCCACTTGTCAATCCAGCTCGCAAGTGGTGTAGAAGTATTGTTAGAAATTGTAGCAATTTTTAAAGGAATCAGTTAATTGTCTCTAAAATGTCTGGGTACGGCGGTAAATGACGTGGGTACATTAACGTAATTTTGATAAAAGTCTTAATAAAAGTGTTTCAAGGGTTTATAATCAGCTTTCTGGCGACATAAAAAACATCACTGACTTAAGAATATTCGATACTGTTGTTATTTTAACTACTGAATCTTTGGTATCCAAAGATTTTCAAGTCAAGTGGCTAGGTGCAATTTTTCTTCAAACCGAAACGGCTGCTTACCGTCTGAGGTCAGCCCGAAGCCGGAAGCTACTGCCACCTCATTCGCGAAGTCTTCATCTAGCTGTGGTCCCGTTGGTAATTTGATGGGAGCAATACTTGCTGCAACAAAAACAAACGGGAACTTCAAACGAGAGCTCATTTTTGAAGTGAAAACTTCTTTAGGCGCGTTGAACACGTTGGGTGAACAAAAATCATGGAGCTCGCGTCATCGTCGCCGAACGCTTTCCGTGAGCTAAATGTATCATGTAAGTAGATGATCTAGCAATTGACTGATCTTTTTAAGAAGATGAATAGGTTAATTTTATCAGAAACTCATATGGGTAAAGATGAAATAATTGACATTCCGAATTTCAACTTTGTTGCGAGTTTCAGAAGAAATAATCGTCCAGCCGGAAGAGTAGCTATTTATCAAAATAATAACACAGTTCATTATTGCACAATTTATATGGATGTGCATGCGAAATACACCAGCATGTTTAACACTACTGCTACTGATATCGGCGATATGTGTATATGTCATTGCCACTCTGGTGATAGTCAGTTCATTATTATGGTTGCCGTTTACATTTCTCCGAATAATTCATTGTGCCATATACGAGACTTCTTGTATGAAAACTTATTCATTTATTCTAATTGCGCATCTGCATTGCTTCAACAAAAAATTGGGAAAAGATTTGATGACTTGCCAATGATTTTGAGTGGAGATTTCAACATAAACTTTGCAGACGTTAAAATTTACCATTAATAGAATTTTTAAATAACTAATGAATTTGGTTTAACGATGTCAAATGATCGCAATCTTAGCACAACGAAATATAAAACTACTATTGATGCGGTCTTTATAAGACATTTAAATACATTCGAATGAAAATTGTTCGTTTCATACTTTAGCTACCATAAACCTATTGTATAAGCTTTAGACATTGGCGATGATGCTGCTGGCAGTGATGATGGTGAAATAGTTATTGAAATCATGGATGAAAGTTGATTTTTCTGAAGTGTTGTAGTACATTACTGCAAAGACCAGTAAGTGAGCCATCCTGGACGAGTAGGAGTTAGAAGACCGAGCCGCCAGATACATACGAGTCCAGGATGGCTCTTAATGTTCGAAGCATGTATAGTGCTTTTCTCAAAAATAGAACAAGTAGAATGATTAAAAAAAAAAGTTGTAAAATATTGATGACCACATGTACATAACCCTCAGGGCGCTAGTCCGACTCGCGCTTAGCCGTTTTTTTAATTAATTTAAACGGTTCACTATATGTTAGACCGGTCGCGATGTACTAGGCGCGCATAAAACGGACATGTTGCGTGTGACGTTCTTGTAAATAAAGAGAAATCGCGCGATGTCTGCTCTGAACGAGAACTGCTTTGGGTTTATGATGCCCAGGTAATTTTGTGGGGAAATTGTTTTACGCGCACTTTTTTATTTATTTTTATTTATCTTCTAGTATCGAACTGCCAACTAGAGCTGATTATTCACTTTTCATGTATAAATAAAAGCAATTTTGTTTTAATAATGGTGCTCTTTTTTCAGAAATCCTAATGGAGTCAAAATAGTTTTCACTTTCATATATTTATTTGTGATGTGATGTGACCTTTTCTTGCTTACCTCTGTAGTCTTTTTTAAGGCTGTCCACAGGTCTGTACCGATAGTTCCAAATTCAAATAACATGATATGTAATGGAATTTCATACTTACTTACTGGACACTTTTTCATTCCGAATTCAAATCCTCTCTACTTACCGGATACTTGATCATTGCCTGGTAATTCTTAACTTTCTGGTGACTTTTTAATGATGTAATGGCGACTTTACGTATCATTTTTGAGAAAACTTTTTTATGTAAACTAATTGCAGTAATTGCGTACGATAGCGCAATAAATGAAAATTGTATTTCACCATATACATGATAGTACTTTCTACTGATAAATAAAACAAATCATGAGAAATTATTCCCTAAACATCCTTTGGGGGCTGCCGATAGAAGTGAAAACTAAGTAATTTGTGAATTGTATCGTCAAACTATTAGATTATTATTTTCAAATTATTTTTGGTTTATAAAGAAGTTTAGTGTTTATGATCAAGGATTAAAGTTTAAATTGGTCATTAAAATTTCTTAAAAAAACTAAAAATATTCAAAAATTATAATCATTATATAATGATAAACCTTTATAAACACTTCTTTATATTCAAAAATTATAATCTAATTAGATTATTATTTTTGAATATTTTTACAAGCTCGACGATATAATTCACAAGTTACTTAGTTTTCACTTCTATCGGCAGTCCCCAAAGACTGCCCCGCATGTTTTTTTTGTAACAACTGTCAGTTATTTACTTACCTGAGATGGGGACTTCAGAAGGCAAATAGATGACAGCAATATCGTTACGAACGAGAAGAGGGAACCATGAGTTGTGGGGAACAACGACGCTGGTATGGACCCTAGTTCCTCCGAAGAAGAGCTGCACGGTTCCGAGGACTACTTCGAACCTCCAGGCCTGGTTCACGCCGTCGAACCAGCAGTGAGCAGCAGTCAAGAGTCTGTTTGTACTGACCAGCACTGCGCCGCAAACGGCGTTACCGGTAATTCCGACTAAGTCGATGATAAGACCAGCCTGAAATAAAATACATTCTAAACTACACGTTCTAAATTTCATGTTTTTTTAGGAACCCATTAGCAAAGACTTGATGGACTTTGACATTGTACTCAACGAGGCCACATCTCTGATTTCAGTTTCCAGATGCATATATTATAAAGGGATAGAATATAAATATTTTATTCAACGCTTACAGCAACACATTTAAAACAAATGACAAGTAAATTAACACATTATACGTGGCGTGGGTTGGATAGAGCAAGCCGCGGTACTGGTTTTAAGACGGACCCAGAATAAAGTGTTAAAACTTGCCGTTCCAGGCAGTGCTGGGGCCGAAGATATGAACTTGGCAGGCTTTGGCTCCATGTAATCGCTGTTGTTACATCTATTTCATATTATTACTTCTTTTTACCCTACTGCCCTGAGTGTAAGTATGTAGGTGGGTATGAATGGTTCTTTGTTCCCTTGTGGAAGCTGAATGGATAACCCGATTTCGACAAGCACGGTGTCATCTTACCATCGCGAGTGTCACAGATGAAAAAAATGCTTAAATGATCGATATAAAAAAAATCCAAAAGGAGGGTTATGTGTTTGACCTGTATGTATGTCCGACTCTATGTTCCTTCGTAACTACTAAACGGCTAAACCGATTTTAATAAATTATACGTGGTTAGATTCGTCTTAACCACTAGAGTGTCATAGTCATAGGCTATATTAAAATTATTGGAAATCAAAATGGCGGATTTTTTTAACGTATATAATTAGTAATTGCATAGACGATAAAATAAATAAATAAATAAATATCAAAAAATTCAGTCGGGTTTTTAAAGCTTGCATTTTATGAGAATTTATGTATTTTATCAAAGATTATTTATTATTTATAATGATATGTTATTTATTTATTTATTTAAGGAAAATCAACAGCTAACACAAATACATTAGAGACATACATATATTCAAAAAAATCAAACAAACATGGAGATCAAGGGAAGAGGCCCAGCAGTGGGTGGGACACCCATATAGGCTTGAAAAAAAAGAAACAGACTATAGAGTACGAACTTGGTACGGGAACTGATCGAGGGCAGCGGGGTGGCCTCCCACGATCCTGGAATCAGGGTTTTTGTGGTAGGCCTCCTCTGCCTCGCGGATCCTCTTGGCCTGCGGGATCCCGTACTTCTCCAGGTACCCAAACGCGGGGTTCTCCGCCGCGCAGGCGGCTGCCACCAGTAGTGTCACTAGGAACAGTTTCATGCTGCCGTTTGGAGAGGACTTCTTCATAAAATCAATGCGTAGTCTTTATATATAAGCTTTAATTGATAATGGTATGATAACGTCAAGATTTAATTAATTAATTATTTGGTTTCTACCTAATCATGTCACGCTTATCCGGCCGTAATTGTGTACGGCTTATATTATACTAGCGACCCGCCCTCGCTTCGCTTCGGTTTAGGTGAGTTTTATGCAACTCCCGTACATAAAGCAAAATGTATTTTAGATAAAAACCTTCCTCTTGAATCACCTATCTATTGATGAAAACTTCATTAAAATCCGTTGCGTACTTAGATTAAAAGATCTAAGCGAACAGACAGCGGGAGCGACTTTGTTTTATACTAATAAGTATGTAAAAGTGTTAAGAATATTAGTTGATTTATTATGTATGTCAGTTATACAGTGTGTTACCAGCACCCTGGTTTTTTTTAAAGGATGTTGGAATACGTATATCTGTAACGTAACCATGACATTAATTTAATTAATAAACAAATTTGCAGGCTTTAACTTTCTAACAAAATTTTAATTGCCGGCAATGTAAAGCACAAAGCACAGCAATTTGACAAGTATAAATGACAGTCGACGGATACTTTGATTATTATGATTTTCCCCCATACCTCGACATGCCTTGTACTAAGCAACTGCGATACTGATAACGATGAACACGCAGCACATGCACTACATTAAAAATGGACAGTATCTAAGAAAATTAATTGTGAAGTTATGTTAAATATTTTTTAATTGATAATACTTGCAAACAATTGCTAAAGCAACATATTATCGGCAGTTTTAATAAATGCCCACATGCCGGTAGCACACTGTATAAAAAAAACTATGTACGGGTTTAATACATAAAAAAGTGGTAGTGGACTGGGGCCCCACAATGAAAATCGAAGTTCGAAGTTACGTTAGTTCTATCCCTTTCTCTCGATTTAGTCTTGAATGACGAGTCACGTAGGTTAATTTGTAACCATAACAGTAGAAAATTTGACTGCGTGTATTGATCATATGAAGAAAGCCGAGGAGAAGATTATGCGTATCGATTATGTTATAGATGATGCAGTGGAAAAGGTCATAATTAATGTAAATGAATCATATTCTTCAGACTCACTTTCTGACAGTGATTAAAACATATGTGGCGTTATCTATGAAAAGGGACCTTATTGTCAATGGCGCTTCCGCCATTATTAAAGATGCTCCGATATAAATACAACGTCGCGTTATGCAGTGCGGCATAAGCACCATCGATAATAAGGTCCCTTCTCATAGATAACACCACATGTTATTATTTGTTAATAGTTTTATTTCTACCACCACAACTACAACAGCCTGAATTATGTCCCTGTGCTGAGCCCTCTCGTAATAAGAGGGAATGGCTATTAGTCCCCAGATTTTCCTAGACTCCTATTTCAAATAAATTTGACCATATCATAGTTGAATCATTTCTACCTACCCATAGTACAAGCCTAGAGCTTAGTTTAGGACAAGGTCAACTGATGTGAGACTGTCCCCATGACATATATGTATTTATCGATGTATCGTTGCTTTCGAAATAATTTCATAGAAAACTCTTAAAAAGGCATTTTAAAACGTTAAATAGTAAATCGTACTCTGGAATCAATTTATTAAGTTTAATACTCTGACTGGCTTTATATCTGTTTGCTCCGCGATGTTTCTCTAATGTTGATACATTAGATGATACATTCATAGTTGATCATTATTTGATACTAACATCAGCACAGGGGACTGTCAGTCAACCACTAGCCTGGAACAACCCAATGCCATTAGATGTCCAATTTTCGCAGATCCCTGCATACGAGGGGCACACCGAAATGATCGGGAATTAAAAAAACTACAAGTACTTTATATGTAATTATATTTCATTGTTATTCGAAGTATTCTTCCTTGCAATTAATGCACTTTTGCATTCTTTCGAACCAGTTATTAAAGGAGTAACTCGACTCTGAAGTGGACGTTTCCAAAATGGCCGATTTATACGCTTATTTTGCCGCTTCTGGGTCTTGAAATCGTTGACTACGTAACAAATCCTTAATTTATAGGAATGTAAAAAAATCGTTAGAGCTCAAGTCAGGACTATATGGAGGATGAGACATTAACTCTATGTTTTCCTGGTTCAAACACTTTTTTGTTTTCGAGCGGTATGGAAGCTCACATTGTCGAGGTGTAAGATGATGCGGCGTTTACCATTACCTCTACGGAGTTCAGTCATCGTTTCTGGCAAACAAACCGTAGTTTACCAATCGGCGGTATCCGTTGTATGTTCCTGTAAAGGAATTGTGGCCAACACGATAACACGATGTGGTAACACGATGTTATAGACAGGTTTTGACTTCCCTCCATCGAAGCGTTTCAGAGTAGACCGACACCTCTCAACACGAGCCGCCTTTTGCTCTTCAGACAAATTATGGGGTACCCAGCGGTAAATTAACTTTCTGACGCCCAATTCATTATGCAAAATATTTTGAATTGCGGTCATTCCAATCCCTATGAAAGTGTGAATCTGTTCATATGTCACATGTCGATCATCTTGTAGAATTTTTTGCACAGCCGTCACGTTTTCAGGCATTACTGCTGTTTTTGGTCGACCACTAGAATGTACGGTGCTGAGAGAGGCACAACGTCGTCGAAACTCCCAATACCAGCGATAAATAGTCGTTTGGCTTGGTGCTTCTACATTATATATGGAAACAAGCACACTGAAACATTCATCTTGAAATAACCCTCGACGAAAGTTGTGAAAATTATGGCACGGAAATTTTCACGCCTGAGCTCCATTTTGCCTATCGTCTTGTCAAATTTAAACTGGCATTACGAAAAAAAACGAGCTTTTTTTAAAGTTGTATAAATGTCATTACGATTTTAAGTGGCCAGTACTCACGTAACAAAAATGGTTTTATGCTAAGCCAATCCCAAGTACTCTATTCCCGATCATTTCAATGTGGCCCTCGTACGTTGTTCTAACCCTTGATATCGTTTTAACAAGTATACCTCAGTTGCAATTAATCTCCAATCCTTGAAAACTAAAGGTGTAACTACCAAAGACTACGAATTAACTATCCGAGGAACGTGAAATATTGTTACACCGATACTGTCAGTAACTACTACGAGTGTGAAACGATACTTATAAAAACGCCAGGGTAAAAAGCTTTTGCTCGATGTAACCGATTTAAGATGGACATCCGAGAAACCAAGTACTGCGGAAACTGGTACCAGTACTTGAAGCAGCAGGATTGTATTTGAAAATAAACAAAACCATTTTTAGTAAGCTATTTGTTACCATTTTTATTGAAAGATTTAAACGTGTTGGTTGATGAAGTTGGTGAAAGAAGTAACTCTGGCGTAGACAGCGGGGAAGACGCTCTCGCAGCCGGCAGCAGAACCGAAGGAGGTAAGACCAATCTAATGAAAAATAACGTGTTTTATGAACGGCTGTTAAAACAACACGTTTAGGATTATGCTACCAAAATGTGTGCAAATTCACTTTAAAATAGTGTAATAAAAATGATTTTCTCCCGAAATTGATTAAAGTCTACATTACAGGGAAATCGAAACAATTACTTTCATCATAGAGAAGGCAAACGAGCTCACAGGCCATGTGGGCTCATAGTTTTTTTTTATATGAACAGACCAGACCAGACTTGAACTTGCTCATTACTTGTCAATTTACTGGCTTTCCAAAACTCAAAAAAAAGTAATAATAATGCCAACATAGAAAAACATTTGGCAACGGACAAAATCATACCAAAAGCCTTTCTCCGTCCCTGGTGATGGCCAAAGGTCCACCAGAGTCTCCATTGCAGGTGCCCACGCCGTTCAACCCACTGGTGCAGATGTTGGATGGCTGCACGAACAACGGGAAGCCCAAGGTGCACACGCTGTTCGTGATAACACTCAGGTGCACGAAGCTGAGGAATTGGTTCACAGTGAGAGAACCACCTGTATAGTTATTAATGTTTATTGTTTACTTTCCTATGTTGTATCCACTTGACAATCCAGCTCGCAAAAAATGGTGTAGAAGTATTGTTAGAAGTTGTAGGTATTTTTAAAGGAATCAGTTAATTGTCTCTAAAATGTCTGGGTACGTTAAGGTAATTTTGATAAAAGTCTTATTAATAGTGTTTCAAGGGTTTATAATCAGCTTTCTGGCGACATAACTGACTTAAGAATATTCGGTACTGTTGTTATTTTAACTACTGAATCTTTGGTATCCAAAGATTTTCAAGTCAAGTGGCTAGGTGCAATTTTTCTTCAAACCGAAACGGCTGCTTACCGTCTGAGGTTAGCCCGAAGCCGGAAGCTACTGCCACCTCATTCGAGAAGTCTTCATCTAGCTGTGGTCCCGTTGGTAATTTGATGGGAGCAATACTTGCTGCAACAAAAACAAACGGGAACTTCAAACGAGAGCTCATTTTTGAAGTGAAAACTTCTTTAGGCGCGTTGAACACTTTTGGGTGAACAAAAATCATGGAGCTCGCGTCATCGTCACCGAACGCTTTCCGTGAGCTAAATGTATCATGTAAGTAGATGATCTAGCAATTGACTGATCTTGTTAAGAAGATGAATAGGTTAATTTTATCAGAAACTCATATGGGTAAAGATGAAATAATTGACATTCCGAATTTCAACTTTGTTGCGAGTTTCAGAAGAAATAATCGTCCAGCCGGAGGAGTAGCTATTTATCAAAATAATAACACAGTTCATTATTGCACAATTTATATGGATGTGCATGCGAAATACACCAGCATGTTTAACACTACTGCTACTGATATCGGCGATATGTGTATATGTCGTTGCCATTCTGGTGATAGTCAGTTCATTATTATGGTTGCCGTTTACATTTCTCCGAATAATTCATTGCTCGATATACAATACTTCTTGTATGAAAACTTATTCATTTATTCTAATTGCGCATCTGCATTGCTTCAACAAAAAATTTGGAAAAGATTTGATGACTTGCCAATGATTTTGAGTGGAGATTTCAACATAAACTTTGCAGACGATAAAATTTACCATTAATTGAAATTTTAAATAACGAATTTGGTTTAACGATGTCAAATGATCGCAATCTTAGCACAACGAAATATATCACTACTATTGATGCGGTCTTTATAATATATTTAAATACATTCGAATCAAAATTGTTTGTTTCATACTTTAGCTACCATAAACCTATTGTATCATTTTTAGAAATTGGCGATGATGCTGCTGGCAATGATGATGGTGATAGAGTTGTTGAAATTGTGGATGAAAGTCGATGTTTCTGAAGTGTAAACTTTTTTATGTAAAATAATTGCAATAATAAATAAAACAATTCATGCGAAAATATTCCCTAAACATTTTTTGGGGACTGCCGATAGAAGTGAAAACTAAGTAGGTAACTTGTAAATTGTATCGTCGAACTATTAGATTAATATTTTCGAATTATTTTTGGTTTAGAAAGAAGTGTTTATGATCAAGGATTAAAGTTTGGTCATTAACACTTATTAAAAAACCAAAAATAATTCAAAAATAATAATCTAATAGCTCGACGATATAATTCACAAGTTACTTAGTTTTCACTTCTATCGGCAGTCCCCAGAGACTGCCCCGCATGTTTTTCTTGTAAAAAAATAGTCAGTTATTTACTTACCTGAGATAGGGACTTCAGAAGGTAAATAGATGACAGCAATATCGTTACGAGCGAGAAGAGGGAACCATGAGTTGTGGGGAACAACGACGCTGGTATGGACCCTAGTTCCTCCGAAGAAGAGCTGCACGGTTCCGAGGACTACTTCGAACCTCCAGGCCTGGTTCATGCCGTCGAACCAGCAGTGAGCGGCAGTCAAGAGTCTGTTTGTACTGACCAGCACTGCGCCGCAAACGGCGTTACCGTTAATTCCGACTATATCGATGATAAGACCAGCCTGAAAGAAAATACATTCTTTAAACTACATGTTCTAAATTTCATGTTTTTTTAGGAACCCATTAGTAAAGACTTGATGGACTTTGACATTGTACTCAACGAGGCCACATCTCTGATTTCAGTTTCCAGATGCTATATTATAAAAGGATAGAATATAAATATTTTATTCAACGCTTACAGCAACACATTTAAAACAAATGACAAGTAAATTAACACATTATACGTGGCGTGGGTTGGATAGAGCAAGCCGCGGTACTGGTTTTCAGACGGATCCAGAATAAAGTGTTAAAACTTGCCGTTCCAGGCAGTGCTGGGGCCGAAGATATGAACTTGGCAGGCAACTCCATGTAATCGCTGTTGTTACATCTATTTCATATTATTACTTCTTTTTACCCTACTGCCCTGAGTGTAAGTAAGTAAGGTGGGTATGAATGGTTCTTTGTTCCCTTGTGGAAGCTGAATGGATAACCCGATTTCGCAAGCACGGTGTCATCTCTGTCATGTTTTAGTAGATAAAGTTATATTTATATGTTTGTTTTTACTATTGTTGTTTTTTTTTTCTTGACATGTGAATTTTAATAGATATAATGTATAATCGGCATGTGCGTAATATTGTGACACAAGATCTAGATTTAAGATAATATTGTACACCTCAGTGAGGTAGGATATGGAGAACTGATGATATTTATAACAACCTCTGTAAAACCCATAACCACGCAATAAAAAATTGAATTTGAATTTGAATTTATGTTCGTGGAATATAAATTATACGTGGTTAGATTCGTCTTAACCACTAGTGTTATAGTCATAGGCTATATTAAAATTATTGGAAATCAAAATGGCGGATTTTTTTAACGTATATAATTAGTAATTACGTAGACGATAATATCAAAAAATGTAGTCTGAGAACTTATGTATTTTATCAAAGAGAGATTGTTATTTATTTATTTATTTAAGGAAAATCAACAGCTAACACAATTACATTAGAGGCATGAGCATACATACATCAAGGGAAGAGGCCCAGCAGTGGGACACCCATATAGGCTTGAAAACAAAAAACAGACTATAGAGTACGAACTTGGTACGGGAACTGATCGAGGGCAGCGGGGTGGCCTCCCACGATCCTGGAATCAGGGTTTTTGTGGTAGGCCTCCTCTGCCTCGCGGATCCTCTTGGCCTGCGGGATCCCGTACTTCTCCAGGTACCCAAACGCGGGGTTCTCAGCCGCGCAGGCGGCTGCCACCAGTAGTGTCACTAGGAACAGTTTCATGCTGCCGTTTGGAGAGGACTTCTTCATAAAATCAATGCGTAGTCTTTATATATAAGCTTTAATTGATAATGGTATGATAACGTCAAGATTTCATTAATTAATTATTTGGTTTCTACCTAATCATGTCACGCTTATACGGCCGTAATTGTATGACTTATATTATACTAGCGACCCGCCCTCGCTTCGCTTCGCTTTATGTGAGTTTTTTGCAACTCCCGTATATGAACCAGAATGTATTATACGTAAAAACTTTCCTCTTGAATCACCTATCTATTGATGACAACTGAATTAACATCCGTGGCGTACTTAGATTAAAAGATCTAAGCGAAGTAAGCGAACAGAGGGCCCTGCAAAGATGCACTACGCTAACTAACGTTTCTATTCGATTCGTTTTTAAACCAATCGCGTCACTGGTAGACCACGTGACTTTTCGTATCACGTCATCTCCCAGTGACGCGATTGGTTTAAAAACGAATCGAATAGAAACGTTAGTTAGCGTAGTGCATCTTTGCAGGGCCCTCAGACAGCGGGAGCGACTTTGTTTTATACTATGTAAAAGAAGAAGTGTAAAAGTGTTAAGAATGTTCATTGATTTATTATGTAGCTATGTCAGTTATATAAAAAAATACGATGTACTGGTTTAATACATAGTAACGATTGTTGTCACGATATAATAAGGAATTCTCTATGTGATACCTAGTGGTGAAAAAAGTGGTAGTTGACTGGGGCCCCACAATGAAAACCGAAGTTCGAAGTTACGTTAGTTCTATCCCTTTCTCTCGATTTAGTCTCGAATGACGAGTGACAGGGATGGCGCTAACGTAACTTCAAACTTAAATTTTAAAAGTAGGGCCTCTGATTTGATCTAGTGGCTCCTGAAAGTACGGTCACGAAGGTTAATTAATAACCATATCAGCAGAAAATTGGACCGTGTGTATTGAACATGTGAAGAAAGCTGCGGAGAAGATTGGAAAAAATCATAATTAATGTAAATGAATCATATTCTTCAGACTCACTTTCTGAAAGTGATTAAAACATATTATTATTTGTTAATAGTTTTATTTCCACCACCACAACCACAACAGCCTAAACATGTCCCTGTGATGAGCCCTCTCGTAATAAGAGGGAATGGCTAATAGTCCCCAGATTTTCTTAGACTCCTATTTCAAATAAATTTGACCATATCATAGTTGAATCATTTCTACGTTCCATTTCTATTCTGACCGCGGCCGGATAATTCCTACCCTACCCATAGTACAGGCCTAGAACTAAGTTTAGGACTAGGTCGATTGATGTGAGACTGTCCCCATGACATATTTCTTTATCGATTTATCGTTCCTTTCGAAATAATTCACAGAAAACTTTTAAAAAGACATTTTAAAACGTTAAATAGTAAATCGTACCCTGGAATCAATTTATTAAGTTTAATACTCTGACTATTGGCTTTATATCTGTTTGCTCCGCGATGTTTCTCTAATGTATCAACTGACATCCGCACAGGGGACTGTCAGTCAACCACTAGCCTGGAACAACCCAATGCCATTAGATGTCCAGTTTTCGAAGATCCCTGCATACGTTGTTCTAACCCTTGATATTCCCCTAAATGCCTGTGAGCGCGGTGCAGGGTAGGTCTAAGTAAATTGGCCTCTATGCCTACGGTCTGGACGGGAGGCCCCGACAAGCTCTTTAGTTATGCCGACAATGTATTCAGATTCAATTCGCGTGCCTAACGGCGTGAGTTTATCTCTCACTTTTGGATTTGACGTGCAAAACAAAGTGTCTGAAAATAAATCTATTGCACATTTTGTTAAATTGTTGATGAGGAGGTTTCTAAATCCGTCGTCGTTTGAATAAAGACTAAAGAATCAGTGGATTTTCCTTACCTTGCAGTTTCAAAATTGCAACTGAACTAAATTGCCATGTTTGAACAATGGCGATGTTTGTCATGTGATGGCCGAATTGGCCGATGTTTAACAGTGCTTCGCAGAAGCGAATTGTTGGGAACAAAGAGGTTTGATTGGCTGTCTCCGGGCAGTACAAGGCCGTCTCTGGGCTTGTTAGCTGGCTAACCAAACACGGCCGGGCCGAATATAGACCAACAAGCATTGTTGTACTGCCAGTTGTTGCCAATTAAGTACAGTCTATGGTATTCTACATAATCCCAAAAGTTCTGCTGTGACCATGTGAGTACCTATGCATTTCTATTAAATGCATCACGCAAAAAATAGCGGTCAGATTCGATTTCCCAGATAAATATAGTTATGTAGAAATTATAAATAAATGTTAATTATCACAAAGGTCACATTGAATACAGACGTAGGTGCGCTTTAGAAACTTGCCTTTAACGCAATATTTAGCTTAATTAATGCTGAACGAATAGATTAAATGCGTAAATCAAACGGTACATATATTAACAATAAATACAAGTATTGGGTTTTGAAATTCGAACTACTTTAAAAAGGATAGCACTGACTCAATCACAGGTACAATCTCTAGACTAACTCGTAAGTGGGTAAGGTCCAAAAAGTTGGACACGCTAACTCACGCAATTAAATTTTCTATAAAACTTTTCCATTATGACACGAAAATTAGCGATACAATTTTAAGGACAGTTTTCGTCGCACAACGGAACTTTTTTCGCCTTTGTTGGTTAACTACGCTTAACTATGGTCCAACTTTTGGTCCTCACCCACGTATCGTCCGTTCCATTCGTGGCAGTTCTTGTGAATCGACCTTCGAATTCTACGAACTCTTGCAATACGATGACATTTTAAAAACGGCCTGTAGGTATATAAATGCGCCATCACTTTACCGAATTTCACTTCATCGAATCAAGTATCATTTCATCGAACACTATCTTCTGAAATCATTATATTTTCAGGATATCATAAACATTAATTACGTGCGGCGAGAAATTCCTTCGATGAAATGAAAATTGTGCGTAATAATACGTTTGTTGAAAGGTATTTCGACACAATAATAGGTACCCTATAAGTGCCTGTAGATGTAGATGCCAGACTGGCAAATGCCACATATAGTGCTTTTTTTCAAAATAAAACGGCAGGACCTGCGTCGCAAGAGGCCTGAACGACATGACGCACGGTAAGTGCAATCTCATGTCGCGATGATTTTTTAAACAGACTGCGTTGGTCACCGATATATCTTCATACTTACCCTATGGCAATGCGGATTTGCCGTTCGTCGATATACTTTTTTCCAATTATTAATTCAAGATAGCAAATGAAAATGGCGGCTCGAATAAAGTTAAATTCGTAAATGTCTAAATACACTCACCTTTAGAGTCTTTGGTTAGATACCTAACGTTATAATACTTAAGAATGCATTGTTTTACTAATTTTAATTTTGACTAATCTAGAAAGTTATCTTATGTATCTAAGAGAAAATTAATACATCATTTAGTGAGATGTTGCTGAAAAGTTAAACGATGAATTATAATAACCTACTCATCACATAAAATGGCCGTGTATAAAGAGCTTTCGTCGGAGCGAGGCAACAAGGAATTATAGCAGCTGACAAAGAAATTTATGAGATAAATACAAGCCAAAGAAGCTTTGTGTCAAAAACTGAAAATTAGTAGCAGCTACGGAGGTGCGCTAAAGCAGGTGCATTATGAAACGACTTTTGAACAAGATATTCAATCTGAAACTTTTTAAATTAGGAGATTACGAGCTTAGGAGCTAAAGCGGCATTTATCCGTGTCCATTTCTCGTCCAAGTTAATTGCAAATTGCAACATAGGTACTTACCCGTATTTTTCATTCGACTGCAGGGATTTAGATTTTATTGCCAAATGGAATTATTGGCAATGGCTTTTTAAAGATCGATAGTTATATTAAAAATATGAAAGCTACTTCTTCGGAATTCGGTATTTAAAAAAAAAAACCGAATTCCGAAAATTGAAATTGTTAAAAAAACTCTTTCGCGATTGACGTAAGCTGTCAGACGGTCGCGTCGAGCGCCTACGTCAATTCCATACATTTTGTCAGTTTTCGAAAATCGTTTACGTTAGCGTTAAGCAACTTGTTTGTCTAGCCTCTCAGATATCAGAATCAGACTTATTAAACCTAACAATTTAAAAAATTTATGCTTTTTTAATACATTTTCAGCTGGTATTTGTTACAATTATGAAATTAAGATTGTAAATTACCTAAATAATTCAAGTAATTGTTGATTTTGTTCAATTATTTCATGTAAATAAATTAATCGTAACGCGGTCGTTATCGCATTTGTAATCGTAATCGCTAATACGATTCATTCGTCATTCGTATCGGTATCGCGGTAGTTGTTTAAAATGTACCTAATGGAAGTATATTAAATTTTAACTATCCATACAATCCTTAGTTCACAGTGCCTTAAATGTTTAAAAAAACTCAGGCAAGAGCTAAGACATCATGCGTCGTGAAAATAAACCTTATTTAATTTTCCCTAAAGATCAAAACCAATCTCTCAGTTAAAATGTGTGATTTTTCAGAGTTTCTCAAATATGTGGGCCGTTTAATAAGTGCGATATTAGGCTTGGAGTGAAAGCTCTCTCACTCACACTTGTGGGCTGCATATTGTTTCGTCTCTGTCGCGAGCCGCGTGTTACTGACGTTTAATAAACTCTCCAGGATTATAGAGTTAACGGTGATACGTTTTTGAAAACGCCAACTAACACGTCGTGATACTTTCGCGAGATTGTTTATTTTGCTTTATGAGCGCCTATTATGTCTGATCTTGTGCCTGTAACTAACGTTTATTGAGTACTAGTTTTTTTGTCACTCACGTACAAATATTTTCCAGAAGAAATTATCTAAATGTTAGCGAAAACCGCGTGATAGCAAATGTATGTCTGTCACTCACACGTTCGCTGATAGCGACTTTTTTAATTAAATATTTAGAGATAGAGATTGGACAAGGAAAAAAAGGTGAAATTAAATGATTGCTAACTGCTAAGTAATTCCTAAGCTGATACCATTGAAGGTCACTAAAATATCTTATCACCCGACTTTTGTGCAATGATTGCCAATGATCAAGATAAGGTCAATTTATGAGGTACAGCAATATAGCTAAGTAGTGGAGGATTAATATGGATAGGGTATTTGAGACAATTACTTAACTCAATACATGCAATTAATTCCAACAATTACTTCAGTATGTCTTTATTGCACAAAGAAAAGTTTGAATTAAACCGTAAAATGTGAATATAATATAATGACAATACGCAATGAAAACAGTAAATCCATGTGATTAGTAAGCAGGATGTATGGATAAGTTATTTTTGCATTTTACTTATTTTTTCTTTCTAATGCCCCCTTTCTACAGAGCAGCAGGCTTATGGCGCGTGTATAGCACTTACATCTATCTAGCAGTGTTGCCATTCTCGCTACTACACCAAGCACCGTCAGGCCATCGACGTACAAGTCAAGTATCGACCACGTCCGAAGCGATAGTCTATCGCAACTGGCTCACGGGCCTCACGTCGCGTGTATAGCACTCACGTCTATTTAGCAGTTTCGTCAGTTTCCATCGCAACCCCACCAAGTACCGTCAGTTCTTCGACGTACAAGTCAAGTATCAACCACGTCCGCAGCGATAGTCAACGGTAGCGGGCTCACGGCACGTGTATAGCACTCACGTTTTTTTTACCAGTGTTGCCAGTCTCTATTGCAAACCCACCAAGTACCGTCAGTTCATCGACCTACAAGTCAAGTATCAACCGCGTCCGAAAAGATAGTCGACCGCAGCAGGCTCACGGTGCGTGTATAGCACTCAGATCTATTTACTAATGTTGCCAGTCTCTATCGCAACATTCGCAACCACACAAAGCACAGTAAATTCATCGACGTACAAGTCAAGTATCAACCTCGTCCGAAGCGATAGTCGATCGCAACCGGCTCATACGGCGCGTGTATAGCACTCACGTCTATTTAGCACTGTTTCTAGTCTCTATCGCAACATTCATAACCACACCAAGTACGGTAAGTTCATCGACATACAAGTCAAGTATCAACCACGCTGGTAGCGTAACTAACGCTGATACCACTAAAGTAGACGGTAGGTTCACGGCCGCGAGCGAAGCACTCACGTCTACCCGCAGTAGTGTTATTCTCTAATGTCCGTTCCTAATATTCAAACCATAGAAAGATAAGGTTACTTAGAGTTAAAATTTGACATTTGCCATTTAGAAATTCTGTAAAATTTTAAAGTATCAAAGTTATCCAGCAGGTCAATATGTAGTTATTAACGTTTGTAAAGGGTAGGTACCTAATTTAATTCGAATGAATATCGTATTGAATTAAAAAAATCGGCAGTCACAAAATATATATTTTAAAACTAACCTAGATCTGTTAAACGAGCCAACAAATTTATTTTTTGGAAGATACTACAAGTCTGAGGGTCAACATAATGTTTCGATGGTGACTTCAACGTCGAACTCAATTCTAGGTTACAGAATACTATAGCTGTGCCGCGCGACGTTCCTAATTAAATGGAAACAACGTTTATTTGGATTTTGACAGAGATATGACGCACACGGGGCTAGAGCCTGGCTTAGAGATACGATACGTGGAAAACTGGAAAGGCGTCTGTGTATTCTGTGCTTATGATTCGTATATTCAACACAATAATGACCGTTATTTTCAACTACTTTTCTACTACATAAATATAAGGTAATGTAATGTAAAAAAAACTTAGTATAGGCTTTATAGCTTCATAGAGCAAAATCTAGAATGACGTTTTTAATAAAAATAACGGTAACAAAACCACGATTTGAATTGGCCACAACGGAGTGAATTGTCTGACTTAAATAATTAATGTGTTTATATTAATTTATAACTATAATCGAAACTGTTTTTTGCCAATACTAGCAAATAATATTCAATAATAATCCATTAAACCCAAAGTTCAATTTGTAACTAGCGAAAATAATTGATTGTTTGTGATTGATACGTGTTAGATAATACCCTAGTGCTCAATATTTAATGCGAATTTTGCGTCTTTTTGAATAATGAACAATAGTTGTAGACGTACTAAATAAGAATATAAGTATTTATTTTTGCAAGAAGCTGGCGAAAATTTGCAACCACAGTAAGCGAAAACTGCCGTACGGAATCATCGGTACGCCACCATCCGACTCGAATTTGAAGTCACAGTTTGACTTTCCAATCATATGGATAAAAAAACAAGTTTCTGAAAAAATAAAGCGGTGATAAAAGTATTCGACATAATATAAAGTGATGGTACAGTCAACAGCATAAATAAGTGATCATTTATGTACCTTGTCACTTTAACGTCGTGTTTGAAATGCCATACAAAATTGTGAAACGATTGAAAGCGACAAGGTATCTACATAAATTATCACTTATTTATGCTGTTGACTGTACTAGTGCTGGACACTTAAAGCTGACAGGCATAAATAATGGACACTTATGACCGTTGAATGTTGCAAAACAAATGAATAACGCTTATCTTCTGTAAACTAAGTATCAACCGTTCATCATTGGTGCTTGTTCATTACTGGTTCCATCAACTTAACTCGGAAACGTATCAATTATTCCATTGTTAAGATTGTATTTTCCCTTTGCCCTAATCAGCTAATTTGCCACAGTTTCAGTAATCTACAACGAGCCTTTAATCTCTAACCGGCGTTTAGGTCGCGTGATGAACTGAAGGGCTGAACGACAAGGGTTTTTCACGCGGACGGCATTAACGATACGCGGCAATTATCGCCGTAATTAAATTTACCCGCGTTATGACTAATTTATCCGATAACCAACCACGCTCCTTGCCCGCCACTACAGCTGAGCGGCGGCGGGACGAACTTGTAGACCTGATTTTTTCATAAAATCTACGTTAATATTATGAAATTAAGACTGCATCGAGCGGGTAGTGGCGCCCTCATTACTGTTATTGTGTTTACTAATAAACTAAAATATTGGGAGGGAGGTTTGTTGTTGTATTAAATGCATACACAATTTATAGGGTATATGACATGATAACAATTGAACTATGAGTATGTAGCTTAACGTAAAAAAGTGGCCTTTTCTTCCGTTAACTTGATCACACGAATGTTAAATGTGATTAAACTATGTCATATATGCTATACTCGTACATAATAATCATAATGATAACAATTTATTCGTAAAGCGCATTTACACATTGTGTAATCATTTGTACAACAATAAACCGCCCTTCGATTTCAAGACCAATACTTTATTAGAAAACACAATAATACTCGTAGTAATGAGACCAGCTGCTTATTTCACCGTACTGACAGTGATAGGTGACAGGTGCCAATTCGCTATACATTGCAAAGTTAATAAGCTTCCACATCAGCGGGATTCATATCAGCTGCGCCATGTTCACTAATATGTCACCAGTCACCTGTCACCTGTCATTGTCAGGATGGTGAAATAGGGGGCCGGACGCTCGGTGCAGTATTAAAGGTAATGATTTTGTATAATTGTAAGAAATCTCTGAAATATTATTTTTATGGTATGGAGAAGGCCAACGAGCGTAACGAGAGTAACGTAGGATACAAGACGATGTTATTATCTTAAGGAACACTCTTCAACGCGACAGACGAACTTTTAAACCGCGAAATGAAGTTATCCCACCTGCCCCGTACCGACCAAAAGTAAAATTACCTACTTATATTTTGTATCTGTGAATAAACAAAGCCAAACCAAACTATCAGTTTTCACGTCGACGGCAATGGAACCCATGACTTGTCTTCACATTGAAAAGGGGTAACCATGGCATTACGAGAAATAGACGAACAATTTAAATTATTTCCCAGGTTTAAAAGGTCTTACAAGGGTTTGGACACGAGTGCTTTTGCAAGAGATCGACGTTTTGGAAAACCTGCACTTAGCATAATTCTTTATGTATGTAAATAACCCAAGTCCCTAAAGGGTGGTTCGCATATCGTATGTTAATCCGTTTAGAATATAACATTCGGCGTACCTCAGCCAGCCCCCTCTGGGAGCAAAGTAGTGGGTTATATATTAACATACGGAGCACGAGCTCCGACAAAAATGACGAACGATGCGGACTTGTTGCACCAATTTAGTCTTAATTGCCATTACAATTGGGATCAATCGTATTTTTGTTTGTTTTTGGTATGGAGAAGGTAAACGAGCACGCAGGCCACCCCGTGGTGAGTAAGAACTCCATAGACATGTAAAATCTCTACATTGCAAATGTGTTGACAACTCGCTCTTAAACTCGACGCACCAATTATTAACCGGCGAGTTGAAGTTGCCCCGTCAAAACGGAAAAAGTGTAAAAACCACATTTAAGGGTGTGCATTCTCAGCTTACTAACTGTACCTGTCGAGTGAAGGCGGGGGCGCTTGTATGATTTCGATCACTCAGTTCGACAGAGATAATGTATTTAAGAAAATACACCTCAGGTTAATGTAAAAGAAAGGAGGAACGTTAAGTAAAACATTATTGTCCCCAAAATGTATTTATTTTTACCTGCCCTATGTTACTGTTCCAAGCTCTATTCGTAGGTGTCATGCTGAGTAATAAGAACAGTCACACATCCAGTGCCCGATTCCCTGATTCCTATTTTTATTAGACCCGATGTAAAGTTATTGGTAGGGAACGAAAATGGATAGGCGCTGCGCGACCAGGATACTCCTAAAACTAAAGTTTGAAGTCGCGTTAAGGCTGTCCCTTTTTTCATTGCCGTAATATTCGAAGGGTGAAAGGGAAAGAGCTTCCGAAGCTTTAAATTTTGTGGTTCGTTATTAACCCTCCCGGTTTCTAATTGGGCCTGGTGTTCGTCCGCGTCGGGCCGTGCCGTGCGCCCGCGCGGATCGCTGCATCCTCTTGCGTTTCATCATACCGTAGTTTTACACCAATTTATTTTATTAAAAGCATGAGATTTTGATGGTGATTTAAAGCGGTGTTTTTTATCTTAATCCTGACTAATTAGGACGTTCTTTGTTTACTGGTTTAATTCCAGACAAAAAAGAGGGGTGCTATGAGTTTATCATGTGTATATATGTATCTATATGTCTGTGGGTCTGCTGAATCGTAGATCCCAAACGGGTGGACCGATTTGGACGCGGTTTTTAGGCAAAGAAAGCTAGTTTCATCGGGATGGTTCTTTCATGAAAATTGGTTGTGCCTTTTAAGAGGTCTCAAAGTAAGTTGCCATACTACCAAGCGTTTTTATTTATATATTAGTTATAAGATCGATGCGGATTAATATTAATAGGTTATCATTTCTTAGGGATAGTTAAAGAACTGAAGAGTGGTGATGTAAAGACTAATTTCACTGCGGCACAATGCTGAGAGGGGTCCTATTCAACATAATGTCCTACTTTTACTTTATATTTTTTCTATTGTTTTTCTTTTTCTGTGTGTTGAATAAATATTTTCTATTCTTCTATTCTATTCATAATTTTACTTCGTCCAAAAAGGTGTTACAAAAATACCCATTAAAAAAAAGTCAACCTTAGTAAGCTGTAATCTCAGTCATACAACATCAACTTTTTGGGTATTTTTGTAACACGTAGGTATATTCCACACGAATGGAAGCTAGCCAGTAATAAAATATTCGCAAGCTGTTCAAGCGCAAATTACTTGAAATATACCTCACAATTTTAAATTGGCAAGACATGTCGATCTGAGTTTCGATTAGTCGCAGTCAACTCGACTCGAGTTCGAACTTCGAGCTCAAGCATTAATCGAATCTCGGCGCCAGCGGGCGGACGATCAAGTATGCGTTAGTTCACATTACCAGCCCACTTGAACCTAACTCGATACTTGTTCTCGATCACTCGATACCCGACGTCGATGCTCGAGATCTCTGCTAAGAGTGATATCGGGATGTCGAGGGTCGGAAACGGAACATAGAATACCAGTGCGATGCAACATGGTTGATGCAGTCACTTCAATCCGAACACATATGTCCAACAGTCGACCGGCTTCGATTGATAGATACTTGTACTTGTAGAATCTAACTGTTCGCTGGTTCCGTACGTCGCCATATTCGCTTCCAATATCAAAGCTGTGTTTATCTTGCCTCAGCAGCCGTTTGGAGGCTCCGAGTGGATTTGGCTGTTGCGAATATGTTAGAAATTCTGACGTCGATTCAAATATGTTGCTGTCTTTCTGGCAATTTCTTCACATTGATACGTTACGCAATACGAAATAATTAAAAAACTCTAATGCCTGTGAATTCATATCGTGTTTTGCAGATTATTGTGATGGCAGAAGTAAAAGTATTTTATCAATGGAATTATAATACTGCTGTCCATCATAAAGATAACCGTAATGAACTGTAAGATCTAATAGGTAGATAAGAAGTAAATCTTGCAATATTACACAACCATGAAGTTTCTGGATATTCATAATGTTGATAGCACTACAACAATGTTGTTATTACTATTCCTTCACACGCATCAAATAAGTTTAGCATTGACTTACTACTGCCACATTATCAAAATTTTGAAACTTCATGATTGTACAATGTGTTAGTCTTGACTTTCTTATCTGCCTTGACTTGATTGACTTTTGATCTGGTTTATCGATATTAAGTGATAATTATATTAAAATGCGTAACCAAAAATTATATCTTGCTTCCACGTCGTTAATAATTTTGTTGACGATGGTGTCTTTTATTGGAATGAATTTGGTGGTAGCTACTACGACATCAATAATACGATGACGATAGGAGCACGATTGGCTCAACCAAACTGTACCTAATAGAGCCTCTGGATATATGTCGTTGGAAAAAAAATCGGTACGGCAAATTTTTACTTTCTTTTGTTGGTAGCTAAAATCAATAGGGTTTAAAACAAGAATTAAAACCAGTTGTTGTTAATGCAACAGAGTGGGATTACAAGTCCCTGCCGATCGGCCCTGCGGCGGGAGCACAGGATAAGCCACATTTTGCATCAACGCCGCCGCACCCTCACCGTCGCTTCAGATGAATTTTAAAACCTATTAATGTGTTAAAAGGATGTCCATTAGGACGGTAAATTCTTTCACCTCGGCCATTACACGAGCTGTCGTGATGCTGCAGCTCTCCGGCCAAATCGGCTCCGACGAAGTCGTTAGCTTTGACTAAGTAGTTGATAATCGTCCGCGACTTAATTGTGTTCAAGCCGTTAAAATTCGATGCTGTTTTACGTGGCATTCACTTCACAAATCGTTGGTGGTCGCGTTACACGTATAAGTCCTTAATTAATTTCGGCAGGTGAAGGGTTGATCGCAAATCGACTTACGGACTTAGGATCGTTCGGCGGTTAATATCAGTAATTAACATTTAAATGAATTTGTGTACTTGTGTGTGCGTGCCTGTGTTGTCGCCGCGAAGATTACCGTTTGAGCCGGCTTTCGGTAGTTTACACATGACGCGGAGCTGCGTGATCGGCGGAGGTTGTTTGTTGGTGCAGCTGGTTAGGGTGCGATTGATTTTAGATTAACATTTTCGGAAAATCGAGTGATAATTAGGATTAAGGGAAGTTCTAAGGCTCGATTTATTTTGCAGTTTTGTTTGTTATCTGTGGTGATTTGGTTTTATACCGATTTGTTTAGACTGGTTTATAATGTACAGTGAAAATTAAGATCACTTTAGTTCCCTGTCATAATAAACTTTAAACTGAATATCAAACGACAAGCATGACAATGACAAGGTTCTAAGTATACCCATATTTTTTTATCGGGTATTTAATTTTATAATATTACTTAATTGTTGTCTCACACAGAGAAATTAACTATTTCCTTGACTTGCTTTAAGTTTGATCTCATTTTATAATATGAACTAAATTTAAAAACGCCAAACTTGAATAAAAAATCTAAACGTATCTTTTGCATGGTGACAAGCTTCAAATTGGTCCTTTCACTACGGATTCCTAAGGTGCAAACAGATAAACAAGTACCTAAACTACGCAGTGCAAAGCGATCGGCCACAATCGATGCGCTGGCCATTCCGACAGTAATGAATCGGGCGATATGCATTACGCCTCTCGCCGTTTGTCAACACGCGGCGTGTTGCGCGCCCCATGCACCGCCCTAATGTTGACTATCTGTTCCGGTACATGTACTAGGATGATTTACGCAAACTATCGTTAGATTACCTTTAGGATTAAAAAATGTCGGTACACAGGGCCTTGCCAAGATGCATTGCGCTAACTAACGTTCTTTCGTTTTAAACCAATGGCGTCACAGGTAGATCACGTGACTTTTCTTATCACGTCATCTACCAGTGACGCGATTGGTTTAAAGACGAATGGAATAGAAACGCTAGTTAGCGCAATGCATCTTGGCAGGGCCCTCAGAATATCAGTAGAATTCGTTTTCCATTTCGGTTGGTACTGCATTGCAAATTTAAGATGTCATTCTTGGCAGACCGTTTCATGTTACCGATTACTTATGATGGCTCTGGGACAAGTTACAGCCAGTAAAGGCTCTGAAATCTAGGGGCATGGGAAAGTCCACTAATAGCATTTATTATTGGCAGTTGATCGGGCCACATGAACTTCGTTGGTTGGACAACGGTTAGATATGGGCATCTTTTTGAGGTAGGAGCTGCCAACAACCAACCAAGGGCCATTGTAGAAGTAACAGTTTTAAAAAGAACGGTAGGCGTAGTCATATTGGCCCATCGTTGATAATCGGTTGGGCATATAATGCTATTATGTTATTGTATTGGCCCTATGTTACCATATGCGGCCAACGTTACATATCCAACGGTAGGCGTAGTCACTAGGGAATGCAAATAAACCGGTTATTAATCGTTTTTGTATGAAAATAACCGGTTAAAATCGGTTAAACCGGTTATTTGCATTCCCTAGTAGTCACATTATTGGCCCGAAGTTGGTCAATGATTGGGCGTAATAATAATATTTTATTGTATTGGGTCAATGTCCGTTTTACGCGGGGAACTAACTATTTGCCAACGCTTCCCTATTGTTGGCTAATTGAGGCCAACGGAAAATGGTACTTAGGGTCAATGAATATCGCTACTTACCAGCACTTGTCATAATAGTAATACGCAATCAGAGTTAGTTAATAAGTTAATAACGATTGTCGTTCCTTGGTGACGATTTCGCCCAAGCGCTACGAGAGCCTGATTAGCAGATATTTAAAAACAATTCGTAAAATGCAATCGGACAGTTAACAATTTATTCGACATATACGCACGGATTCTGTAATCTGTAAAGTTAATAACGGGTTACACAAAACGCCATGCAACACACAGCTTTCGCAACCCCTCGTTTTGTTTACGTTAAAATTTGAATACGTGACAAATTAACGTATCCAAAAGGTCCGCTGATTGAGTTAAGAACAAAATGTGAATTTCAAAAATAGAACAAGAGCGTAGATTGAAAAATAAATATAATTAAATGCAAGGAGTGTCGCGAACGTGACAGCGGCGGGACGTTAATGCCCGGGGACTAAATAACGTTAGAGCACCCTTGTTACTGCAATTACGGCGGGCGCAGGCCAGCGGTGCTACTCTCTTACTGCGAAAGAGAGTTCTATCGAACCGGGTTGACTTGAGCTTGAGCGTCTAAAAACATTTGTATAATTCAATTTAACTATCCAAGGAATTATAAACGTCCAGCGTAAAAACATTTATTTTTGGAACGTAACGGGCAAATTATATAACACTAATTTATCGTAACAACCTTTTTTTAACATTCATATCGAATATGATATTTGTTATAACACACACGAATAATAATTATTAAAAAAATTGTAGTAATGAGCTGGTGATATAATATTCATTTTACATATTTTGTATGAAATATGCCTCCCCGATAACTATGATGATTCGATGATATTAATTTTAAATAAGCCAATTTGCTAAATTGGGTCAATCACGCAACAGGCGGAAAAGTTATGATAGTGGTCGATATCATAAGTGTTTGACATGAGTTGACAGGAAAGTTAGTAGTCGTTTGTTGTTTTTGAAAAAATAATAACCATTGAAAATCTGCCCCTCTTGGGCGGTCAATTTGTTCAACCCCTACATATTGTCCTTTCACCTTGAAACTAGACTTTGAATTTTTTACATAAGAAAGAGTTAGGGCGTAATAAGCGAAGTCTGGGGTGTTATTATCTCGTTCCTCCGACCGACCGCCGTTTTTGAGAGAATCACACCCCTGCACAAATAAGTCTTTTTTTCCATACAACAGTGAATCAGTCCAACTTTAACTATTGTTCATAACCAATTAATAAACCAAGCCAGTTCGAGTGACCTATCTATGCTGTAACATAATACCACCCAAACGGTATATTTGAGCGTTTTAAAGTTTTCATCCGGATTTGGCTGCATCGCGACATCAATCAAATCCCCAAACACTTTAGGCAACGCTTTTCGACGGTGTCCGGTGCGATTTATGTAACGCGGCGATTCGGTACCTACCTATTCGATTTATGCTCTGAGTATTATTGCCTTTTTATGTTGTTTTTTGTAGGGTTTTGGCTATATGTCTGCTGTTTTAGAACGGTTTTTTCTATTATGACGTCATAATCTCTGAACGACGCCCAAAAATATTGAGTAAATACGCGGTGGTTATTATAATCTATTTGTAATTAACCATTCAAGTAATGTAGGTACCCATATTACGAATCCTAGAGCTTAGTTTATGTATTTTTTTTTCTTTATTTCGGAAAACAAACATCCTAAATAACACGTTAATATTACAACAGAAATGAGTTACTCATCACTTCATAAGCCAATACCAGTTTTCACAAATGTATGTACACTTTGGAATTGACTAAGTACACAAAGCTATTAACTTCTATTAAAACATGCGCTTAAAACAGTAAATTTAAGATAGATACTCTATTTGTGTGAGATTTATATAACTATTTATTACCTATGGTGGTGTTGTTTGTCGCAATTTCGTCCGAGCGAAATTAGTGGAAGAATAATCTTAATGCTCATCTTTTAGTATCGGTATCAAGCTGTTTACTTAATTATCTGCCAATCATCGATATCCGCCAGGAAATCAGCTGCGAAACCAGCGGACACCAAGTCGCCTCTATACTATATTATATCTTAGTAGTATTTTATTGTATCTTAGTATTGTGATTTGTTATGCCTTGCGATACAAACTTTATTGTGGTTTTTTGTAGCCAACCAGTTTTATTCTGCGAAAAATCCCTAATCGTATTTCTCTCGGGAACTAAGTACATAACAAAACTTTCTAGGAAAATTGGAGGTATCTTACTTACCCCGGGAAAAAACTATCTTCATACATTGGTTTAGCAATATATGCATAACAATACAGACATATCACCCGTTTATAACGTTAGTAGGGATAACAAAACGCCAAACAGTTAAAAATAACGAGCGTTTTGATTGGTTTACTTGAAATACCGGCAGACAAACAATAACTTATTCATAATTATATTCGTATTCACCGCGGTTTGTGCTGTGTAATGAAGATTAATAGGTCAAATCAATACAATGTATTACGTCGGCCATGAACATTGGGATAAACACCCGTACCCTTACCATGAGTTACAATTACCGTACTCGCTAGCGTGTGGAATGCTCTGTCCCTCACAGTATTGTAATAGAGTGTGAGGGACAGAGCATTCGACTTGCTAGCGAGTACGGGTAATTGTTAATCATGGTAAGGGTACTGTACCCTTACTATGAGTTACAATTACCGTACTCGCTAGCGTGTGGAATGCTCTGTCCGTCACAGTATGATAATAGAGTGTGAGGGACAGAGCATTCGACTTGCTAGCGAGTACGGGTAATTTTAAGGCATGGTAAGGGTACTGTACCCTTACTATGAGTTACAATTACCGTACTCGCTAGCGTGTGGAATGCTCTGTCCGTCACAGTATGATAATAGAGTGTGAGGGACAGAGCATTCGACTTGCTAGCGAGTACGGGTAATTGTAAGTCATGGTAAGGGTACTGTACCCTTACTATGAGTTACAATTACCGTACTCGCTAGCGTGTGGAATGCTCTGTCCGTCACAGTATTATAATAGAGTGTGAGGGACAGAGCATTCGACTTGCTAGCGAGTACGGGTAATTGTAAGTCATGGTAAGGGTACTGTACCCTTACTATGAGTTACAATTACCGTACTCGCTAGCGTGTGGAATGCTCTGTCCCTCACAGTATTGTAATATAGTGTGAGGGACAGAGCATTCAACTTGCTAGCGAGTACGGGTAATTGTTAATCATGGTAAGGGTACTGTACCCTTACTATGAGTTACAATTACCGTACTCGCTAGCGTGTGGAATGCTCTGTCCGTCACAGTATGATAATAGAGTGTGAGGGACAGAGCATTCGACTTGCTAGCGAGTACGGGTAATTGTAAGTCATGGTAAGGGTACTGTACCCTTACTATGAGTTATAATTACCGTACTCGCTAGCGTGTGGAATGCTCTGTCCGTCACAGTATTATAATAGAGTGTGAGGGACAGAGCATTCGACTTGCTAGCGAGTACGGGTAATTGTAAGTCATGGTAAGGGTACTGTACCCTTACTATGAGTTACAATTACCGTACTCGCTAGCGTGTGGAATGCTCTGTCCCTCACAGTATTGTAATATAGTGTGAGGGACAGAGCATTCGACTTGCTAGCGAGTACGGGTAATTGTTAATCATGGTAAGGGTACTGTACCCTTACTATGAGTTACAATTACCGTACTCGCTAGCGTGTGGAATGCTCTGTCCGTCACAGTATGATAATAGAGTGTGAGGGACAGAGCATTCGACTTGCTAGCGAGTACGGGTAATTGTAAGTCATGGTAAGGGTACTGTACCCTTACTATGAGTTACAATTACCGTACTCGCTAGCGTGTGGAATGCTCTGTCCGTCACAGTATGATAATAGAGTGTGAGGGACAGAGCATTCGACTTGCTAGCGAGTACGGGTAATTGTAAGTCATGGTAAGGGTACTGTACCCTTACTATGAGTTACAATTACCGTACTCGCTAGCGTGTGGAATGCTCTGTCCGTCACAGTATTATAATAGAGTGTGAGGGACAGAGCATTCGACTTGCTAGCGAGTACGGGTAATTGTAAGTCATGGTAAGGGTACTGTACCCTTACTATGAGTTACAATTACCGTACTCGCTAGCGTGTGGAATGCTCTGTCCCTCACAGTATTGTAATATAGTGTGAGGGACAGAGCATTCGACTTGCTAGCGAGTACGGGTAATTGTAACTCATGGTAAGGGTACTGTACCCTTACTATGAGTTACAATTACCGTACTCGCTAGCGTGTGGAATGCTCTGTCCCTCACAGTATTGTATATAGTGTGAGGGACAGAGCATTCGACTTGCTAGCGAGTACGGTAATTGTAAGTCATGGTAAGGGTACTGTACCCTTACTATGAGTTACAATTACTGTACTCGCTAGCGAGTCGAATGCTCTGTCCTTCACTATGTAGTTACAGAGTCGAGGGACAGAGCATTCGACTCGCTAGCCAGTGCGGTAATTGTAACTCATGGTAAGGGTACTAGAGAGAGCATTCGACTCGCTAGCGACTGCGGTAATTGTAACTCATATAGAAAGGGTTCCGAACCGTGTCCGCGGCGAAGCGCGCTGATTGTAACGTTTTCAGCAAACTGGTGAGCGTCATTATTGCCCGAACACGCTCATCAACTGGCTCCATTACTAAATTAACTTATTCATATTCGTTTACATAATTAAATACCTGATCAACAAAGTCAATTTATGACATTAATTTCAAAGTAAAATGGAACTTTAACAGAGTTTCAATTTAAAACCACTAATCATTATCAATCACTTTACGCATTTCAACAACGATTTTGTTTTCTTACGAATACTCTGGGGCAAAGAATTTCAAGTTGTTGCATGCCAATTCAACCAAAAACGTTTCAAGCCTTTGACAGTATACTGTTTGCGACTTGTTCAAACACCTCTTTTCCATTTGACAAAGGTAACAAAAAGCTTTTTAAACTTCGTTTAGTACGGCCGAACTTTTTCATCGGAACAAATTTGTAAGTCCTTCATTGTTGAAAACGAAGTTGCATCTTAAAGAATTAATGTGCCGTTCGTTGTTAGACAGGAAGCAAATAATAAATTTTAAATAAATATCAGGGGAATCTCACACTAATTCTTGGGACCTAGTGAAGTAAGGGTGTAAGGTGTAAGTCGACTTAACTCGCAATAAAAAAGGGTATATACATGAACGGAGTATACTAGACTTAAACCCTTTTTCACTTGATCTTCACAAGACTTATACCATTCCCCCCCCCCACCCCAGAATTGACCTAGTCTTAAATTAAACTCTAGGCTTGTCATATGGGGACAATGATAAATATACAGGGTGATTACGGGGTCGTGTAGCAACAAAGTAAACTAAAACTCACTACACCATTAAGGACATAACATAACGTAATAGATTTAAAAGTGTTAAGACAATGACTTTGTTTTTTATTCAAATAAACATTTAGTGAACTCATTTTATTCGGGATCATGGCCACCCTACTTACTCAATTTCTTACTCGTCTGATCGTTCGATTTTCAAATAGGTTTTAAGTTTTTAACATAAAAACTTTAGGTGACCATAATTTTAGTAATAATTAGGGAAAAATAACATTATTTTAATAAAATGCTAAACTTTAATTGTTTCAAAAACCACTATACGAATAGAATCTCAACCTTTTACTGAGTTGGGAAAATTAAGTTAGGATCACGACCCCGCGGTCACCTGTGTATAACATAGCATAACATTTATTTTATCACACAATTAGAACAATCCTTTTAAATCTTATAATATAGTAAATTAAGCAATAGGTACAAAAAGACTTCGGACATGAATAGTCTAGCTATCACGCTTCATGAGATACAGCCGGTGACATACAGACAGACGGATAGTGGAGTCTTAGTAATAGGGTTCCGTTTTTACCCTTTCGGTATTGCTTGATATTGTCGTCCATACGTTACTAACACTGTGTATATTTATAAAATGCGCCTTTTGCATTATTTAAATTATAATTCCTATTAATACTTGCGACCTCGTTTGTGAAAATCGGGTCATCCTTTCAACCTCGTCGAGGGAACAAGGAACAATACAAACTTAGGTACATACATACAGAGGCCTCAGACAAGATGCACTACGCTAACTAACGTTTCTATTCGATTCGTTTTTAAACCAATCGCGTCACTGGTAGACGTGACTTTTCGTATCACGTCATCTTCCAGTTACGCGATTGGTTTAAAAACGAATCGAATAGAAACATTAGTTAGCGTAGTGCATTTTGTCTGAGCCCTCAGGTCTAAAATAGTATCCTCCTTCTTCGGCAGTCTCATCAATAACTTAACCTAATTAGGCTAGATTAGAACGATGTAGGAGCGGCATGCATCTAAATCTCACGTGTACGAAGAGCAAGCTAGCTCAGTTTTAACACTTAAGGGCTACTTGCACCAAACATTTTACACTGGGTTAAGACTCTAACTCGAGTTAGTAAACGTCAGATTCATACAAAAACTGTCATTTTAACTCGAGTTTAATTTAAACCCAGGGTTAAATTTCTGGTGCAAGTGGACCTAAGTGATTTGCTTTATCCTTCCTACCATCGACGAATTATACCACAGTATAAATAGAACAGTGGTTCATCTTCAACCAATGGTATATCACGCGGTTTGTATGCGCTGCTTAAAAGCGCCACAAATCAAAAACAAATATAGTTTGATTTAAAACTTTAATTAAATAGCATTCCGAATGTAAATGCAACAGAAACACATTTTGATTTGTGTCGCTTTCGTATTTAAGCAAATTTGTGTGCGTGCCTTGAACGTACGTGCCTCGAGCCCCCACAAGCAAACTCAACAGAGGCTCTAGATAAGATACATTCGGCGTTCGTTATCGTTATTCAAAATGTATAGGATTGACGTAAGCCAGAGGTCCCCAAACTTTTTTGGCTCATAGACCAGTTTGGCAGATTTTTCGGTTTTGGGTGGACCTAATATTTACGTTATCACGTAAAAACTAAGCAATCAATTTTGGGGATTTTCGCTAACGTTGGAGGTCTAGTCGGCTAAAAATTGACAATTTAATTAAAATTTAGCTTGGAAAAATATATTTTTTTAAATAAACACTTACACGCAGAGAAAATTAAAACATATGTATTTAGATAAATATGTGTATATTTATATATTATAAGAAAGTATTACTTAAGTAAGTAGGTGTCTAATATCTGTGTAAATTAAAGTCACGACCTGTTTAAATGGGATCCACTATCGTGGACCCCCATTTTCCTCTAATGGACCCCCATTAATTTTTAGTACATTAATTGTAGACTTAGTTCGTCGAGGTTCCTGCTATTACCTAGTATCAATAATATTATGTTGGTGCGGATAGTGTTGGATGTTTTTCTTTCAAATTCGCATATACGGGTACAAATAGATTTGGATTTGAATTAGAAAATAGAAGTTTTTGTAATCATAATCATAATCGTAATCAATTTATTGCATCCATGGTATTTACAGAGGTCTTACAGTGAAATATGTGCTAAACATCATCAGGGTGTATTTTTTCATACATACCAAAATTGAAAATTATAAACAGCACAAAAGTAGAGAGAGATATAAATTAATGTAAAAGATGGTATGGATGTTTGGGTGTTGGTTTTTCAATCACTTTTTCTGGCTTAACACATACGAGTAGAATACTTTTATTTTGGGAAATTAAATATGTCCCCAAGGAAAAGCGATTAACGAGTACAACGCGGATGGAGTCGCAGGCCAAAGCTAGTATTTAATATTGCAGAAACTAATTATCATTCGCTTTATGTGAGGAGTCCTGGGACACTTAGGTACCTGCACATTGTGGTGTTATTCTCTATCTTAAAGATAAACTCGACGTTGTATTCTCTTTCGAACCATCCTATTGACCCCCAGCCCTAAAGCAAATGTTTATAATCGAAGATCAACATTATGCCAGGGTCTCTACTCTAGGCGGTAAACCCCATATCGTCTGTCACCTGTTACAGTACTGTTTTTAAGTTTGCCACAATTACTGTCAAGTAAATAAGAGCTATCAAAACGTTGACAATACGATAACAGATCAAAGACGATATGGTTTTTACCGCCTATAATCTCAGCCCAGTTATCGCAAAAATAAACAGCTCAATTGATCCCAGATATCACTCAATCGCCACAGACTCAGAGGTACAGCATTAATGGGTTATGGACTTGAAACTGGGCTATAGAATAGGTCCTCTAGCCGGGGTCCCCTTGTCCCGGCAACTTAGTTCCGACTTCCTGCGCCGAGGCAACTGAATTAAACAGCCCCTTCAGAACTGGGTCGCCGTAAACAATTGGACACTTGAACACGTAAATTCGCTACCTATTTTGGAAATTTGTGCAAGTTTGTTGATCAGTACGTAATGACTTTTAGTTGTTAAGTAGGGTAAATGCTCAATACTTGGTCACCTTCCAGTTACTGGGGTGATATTCTCTTAAAAACGGCGTTCGGTCGGTCGCAGGGCTTATATAGTATAAGGCTGCCTTATTGAGAATGCACGAGCTAAAATGTGTTTTGTATGCTCTGACGGGTCTAATTAAACTCGCCGGTTTATATATGCTGCGCCACGTTCACTCGTTCGTTGGACCGACCCCACGCCGCTGTTTTCAAGAGAATAACACCCCTGGCCACTTAGTAATATTTTTAATGCAAGATGATCTGATGACCAAAGATGTCATGTTCTTAGTTGAAAAACGATGTGTCCTTAGATTGACATAAGTACTTGTAATAATTACAGGACTGTATTTGCCTGTACGTCTCAGGCTCAGTGAATATATGTATATGTAGCTACCGTCCCTAAACTGTGATTGTTTTGTTCATCACAACAGCCTAAACAAGCCATATATCTGCCACGTTATCCAAAAGAATTAGACCCTGTCACAATGTTTCAAGACAACAATTTGCCACCATTAGCGGAACCCGCATAGTTTCGACAGATCGGTATTCCCGTGGGATCCCTAAATATCTGGAGTCTTCTGCGGTGTCCGAACCATTAGCTGAGTTTACTTAACCCTTAAAGTTATTTTGTACTTACACTCCTTAAGGTATTTGTTTTTATTGTTGAATACATAAAATAGAGTTAATAGGTAGAAATAAAGGAGGCTAGATTTGATGTGTTTTTTTTAAATTTTGCGGTTAAGGTTAAACGTGAACGTAGTTAATAAATGTTGACTAACTGTAGTCATATAGTAATTAATTTAAATAAAATAAGGTTACTTGCAGGTTGGTCAATTCGGTTTAACGTGACAATATTTTTAAGCGGCAACACTACATCAAGCGGTAGCAACTGGGTAAAAGTTGGATAATGTTGCCATTACAACCCGAAAAAAATTTTTTTTCACTCATCTGTCAAAGATAGAAAGTAATGTTTTTGACAGGTATGGTATGTATGGCTGTTTATTACCTCGTAAAGGGTGAATAGACAGCCCGATTTTGATAAAGGTGTTGGTCGTTACATTCACCTTCGCGTTGCGAGTATAACTGGATACTTAATGTAAAATAACGCAAGGATTGCGGAAACATAACCTAATAAATGTGTATCTTAAAAAAGAACTGTTACCTACTTATCTTAAACGAGTAGGTATATCTTGCTATGATTTACTCTTGTACATTTATAAAATACTTATCAATGTGAAATAGAGGTAGAAGGCTTTCAATTTTATCGAATACACCGTTACATTTTTTGTGTCATTGTCAACTTCGACTTTTAGATCAATAAAACAGAGAGCTCAAGCGTAGATTATTAAATTTCCTCCCCCAAAACCCCTTTTGCTCAAATTCTAATCTTTCTACCGGGTTAAATATTAACTGTCATAAACCCCAAGTCATGTTCAAGAGTAAACCTCATCACTAGCGATAGCGGTATCGACTCGATACCGGGCCCTCCATCCCTTAAACTTAACCCTTCACTAATCTGGCCGCAAGAGACCGCACATGCGTACTCCAGGGGTAATGAATGATGATAAATAGTTTTGTATTAGCACCGTTTTGCGGGTCTTTAGCACTTGAGTGGTTTAGTGTTAGTGCTAAGGGCGGAAAATACTTAATTAATATCGAATCAATCATGAAAATAGTGCTGGACTTTCCGATCCAAATACCAAGTGGAGGCGATTAGGAATTTTCGGTATTAGGTAAATGTATTTAATGCTTGGTTAATTGTTTAAAATTTGATGTTAGCAACTTCCAAAATGACCCTACCTATGATAGTTTTTCGTGATTGGAGTAACTACGTATTTGTACAATGCAAATTGCATTTCGCGAAATAGGCTTACTCATCCGTTGTAACGTCAAGTTATTTATACATATTATTAACATATTATATCTTTAACAATTATTTTACCTATAGTTTTTTCCTACAGAAGACATTAATGTGTCCGATCTTGTAAAGGAGAAGAAGGCAAAAGCGTATGAACGCTGACCTAGAAACCAATAACAATAAGCACTAGATCATCGGATATCCTTTTTAATTCTACAACGTTTTTATGTAGCGGGAAACCTCAAATAACTGTGAGTTTTGTTTTTAAATCTGGAAAATCGGGACGCCTACATAGACGACTTTAGCTTAATTACTATGAAATATAGTTACTGGTCCTGTTAGCATGTTAAGCAGCTCCCTTTTAGTGTACCTACTATATTGCAGGAAATTAATACTTTATTAAAATGCAATCAGCTTGTTGTGGGGGTTGATGATGGCTTAATGTATTCTTTATTTTGGCGTAGTTTAAGCATGAAACAATTTCATTAAATTTTTTGTAACGAAAATACATTGTATAAAAACTAATTACGTTTTTGAAAATGACTCTTTGTAAATGAATGTTTTTAAGACATGAACAGAACTTAAAGTTCCACCGCAACTCTTATCTGGGCCGACGCAGCATCCGATTTATGAAACAGCTTTGTAAATATAATAAAATAAAATGTGTCTTGTAAGAATCTACCAAAAAAATACGACTACTTTACCATCACTTTTCCCCTCAGCTTTTTTACCAACACCTAAAATGCAAATTGCACCGGAACCTTCCCCACGAACGTGCTCCAAAAGAACCTATAATCCCAATTTCAAAATTCAACAATAAATCTCGTGCAGGAAAACGCAATTGGGTACACGTAAATCTCATGGACGCATGGCTGCCGATACTCGAAACACCACTTAGCCGGTATAATTTCAATGAGTAATGGCGAGGAAGCAAGAACCGACCTGGGTCAATGCATTACTGCCCGGAGAGCCGTTTCCGTATGCACCACGGGGCTTTGAAGAGGAGAGGTGAATTTTACAATAGTATAATACTTCTTGTTTTTGAAATAATGGGAAAGAAAATCAAACATCGCAAAATATATCGCACCTTCAGAACAATAGTGACCTAATTTAGAAATTTTATATTTCGAGTTTGGTCTCTATAGTAATAAATTTACGACTTGAAGTTTGAAAGCAGAAATTTTGAATTAGGTCACTATTGCTCTGAAGGTGCGAATGTTTTAGATACAAAAAATAGTTTTGAAAATTAGGAATCGTTTAAAACTTACACACAATGAAGATATATTAAGAAGAGTTAGTTAAGCATACGAGTATGTTAAATAAATCAGAAGCTTTGTCTTGTTACCATAAAATGATTTTTTTTATCTCAGCTGGATTAGATTTTCTTCTCTATCTGTTGAGAATCTTGCTTAAACTTTACTTGATTTGATTAGCGCATTATTATCTTTAGGTAGAATAGCGATTTTCATACATTTACGTGACTAGTACTATATCAAGACAGTATAATAACACTAAGTGACGATGAAGGCACGTAATAAAATAGGTTCTAATAAATGTGCCTGTTCATTATCTGTCAGTTTAACACAACATGAACAAATATTTCTGTGTTACGGCATTAATTTTCCCCATATCAATTGTTTAAACGTGTGTTAAATAAGTTACTTAACGGTTATACGGTCATTCATTATAATTTATAACAAGTTATATTAAGACAATTGTCAAGATTTAAAAGATGTTTGCTTACATCCTCCATCCCGTCAACCCGTGATCATAAGAAAACGATCCAAATTCCAACACTTTTATCCGTCTTCTCCGCCGCCTTCCATCCCCTGGCACTTCCTGAGTAAGGGGCATCCCTAGATTGACCACGCTTATCTCCCACTGTAAACATTGCGCGATGACGGCCTGTCAAGGCGATAGGGGGCTACGGGGGGTAAAGGGAGGGGGTGGGACCAGGGGCTGATAGCACCAGTCATCAGGCGAGGCTGGAAACGAGAGTAATGTCCGGTGGAACATTGTTATAAGCGAACGTTATTAATTCAAGACGTTCTAGGGTGATGACGTAACAAGTATTTTGTTGTTAGATAGTACTTAATAAATAATAAAAATCCCTCGTTAATGAGTTTGCGCTATAACACGTTGAAAAATATTAAATACCCAAAAAAAAACACTACAAATGCTTCAGTTATATAAAAAAAAATCAAAGAGAATTAACTTCAAAAGCGGTGGTACAGTAAAAGCTAAGACACGTTTCCCGGCGACTCGCAATATTCGCTGAAAGAATTGAAATAAAACAATACGTTGTCTTTAAATGCAGGTGTATAAAGGAAGTTAATGTACAAAGCTGAGGTAGAAAGCTGGGCTCATGTTGGATTACTACTGCTCTACTCTACTGTTTTTGGCGCCGGTTCCCGGGAGAGGAGACGGCGTTTTACATTCAAAACTCATTTAAAAAAAATATTTGAAAGTATCGCTTTGTCATTTCAGGAATATAACTAAAACATACACGTACTTTTACTGTGTTTGTTATATAGATGGTAAACCTTAAAAAAAGTATTTCGTTTGCCTCGGCTGCGCAGACGTCGATCGGTACAAATATTTAATTCATCTTAAAAGCAGTACAACACCATTATAAATCGATTGACCCTGGGCAAAATGAACTTGACATTTGATAGATCTCATTAATGATTTTTTTATTCTAGATCATAAGGGAAACTGGGATCCCCTTGGAATGCATAATTTTTTTTACGCATATTTACTTTTCGCATAATTTTTTTTACAGGCTTACATTGCAGAATTTAATAAACATATTTTTTTTAGATTAGGTTAGGTTACGGTAGGTTAGTTTTTTATAATAATTAAAATAAAACCATTTCTATTGTAAAAACCGTTTTAGGTCAAACGATTTTATGCATAAAGATACGTTTTGCGTAAAAAAATATACGATCCAATACAGACCCAGGGAAACCCCCTAAAATTAAGATTATTATTTTTCCAAAAGCTATGTTTTGCAGGACCTATTTTGTATCAATATACATGCATAAATTAATTTATATCTTACGTGTAGGTTAGGTAAAATAATCACTAAGGTTTCATTCTCACCTAAGAACCATGAGCAATATCAAAAAATATAGTCTGAAACGGAAAAGTTACAGGGATTCGATTATTGTGTAGTGTACTCGTTCATGTCTAAACTCTGCTAATGATCACAGATGTACTAACTGCGTCTAATAAACATAGTCTACATTGCCGCTACTACATCGCACCGCTCGTCGCTCGTCGCTCGTGGCGCGGCCCTCCGGCCCCGTAATGCACAACACACAGCACTCATGCGCCGCGATTGTTCTTTTCTGCCGGGAATTAGCAAACATTTCGGGATACTCTTAATGCCGCGGGCAGAATGCGGTATTTAGCTTTATTTATAAGCACTACATTCATTTGCACTAGGATATTTTTAACTTAACAGACAAAATTACTTTCAATTACGTAAAATGGCGGTTTTGGGTTAAAAAGGAATGTTCAGTCTGTTTACTTAAAGTTGGGTGGAGGTTTTTGGACTTAGGGGTAATTCTACCTATTTATAACAATTTTAAAAGTAGAATAAGGTCACGTATTATTTTTTATGAGTCAGAATTATTATTTTTTGACTATTGTTTACAGTCTTTTCTATAACCATCTGAGATTAATTAGTGATGTTAATTGACTTGATGTTGAGTGAAGCAGTAACCTATTCCACGTGTACTTAAAATTGAATATGCAAGTTGCAAAACATTCCCGGAAGTTTGAAAATTCTTCTCAAGAAATTACCAGGAATTGATCATGGGAAGCTTTTTATATTAGTGAAGATTCACGCAGGAATTTATTTGCATGATAACTCTGCACCGCTAATCAATAGCTAAATCAGAGTGCGGTCTGCACTATTACATACCATGTCTGTTAAGCGAGCGACCCCCCCGGTATGATTTTAGCCATGTATTAGCGTTAAAATATTCGTTACTTTTAACTACATAATTGTATCCCATTCATATTCGAGGTGGACTGCGAGAAACCCTGTCCCTGAAACAAGCTGCTTTACTGCATTGTGCCGGAATAAGTGTATTTTTGTAATGATGAATGATTGATCGCATGAATTTACTGGCAGCTACTTTTACGGCAGTGGTAGATGTACCGATTCATCCACAGATACTTAATAAATGTACATACTAAATATAATAAGTAGTTTAAAAATGATTTAAAAATCCTGAGATAGAAAACATGGTCGGCAAAAAATAAAATTACCTGGCTACTTCTGCAGAAATCTTCTTGAGTGGCGTCCGCGTACCGGAAGACGCAGCGTGGGTAGGCCTCCAACAAGGTGGACGAACGATGGAAACCAATGGATGCAAGCGGAGTAGGACCGGTCCTTGTTGCAGTCCTTGGGGGAGACCTATATCCAGCAATGGACGTCTTTCGGCTGAAATGATGATGACTGCTGCTTGCGGTCGCTCAGCGATGTCCGCCGCCGCGCTGCCGCACTGATCAATCTAGCTTTACCTGATTGAGCTATCAATTCACTTACATTATAACAAAAACGAGATGAGTATGAAGACATTAAACTATCCTAGATCTGTAATGTAAGCTGGTTACTGCGGTCCAATAACAGATGTAATACATCGCGCGGTTGCGGCTCGCGCAGACGGCGTGCGGTCGCTGAGCGATGTCCGCCGCAACACGTTGCGCTGATCATTCAGCTGCGGCTGATTGAGCTGTCAAGTCTTAAACACTAGCGGTTTTACTAAAAAAACAAAGAATAATGCTAGAGCTGGTCAGGTTTGTTCACAATAAAACCCATTACTCGCTGCCACTATGACGAAGGTTCTGAAGTGGATCAATTATTCAAGTTTCTGACCATATATACAACATGCATTGACATTTCACATGAATTGACGACGCACTGGCCTAGTTGGTAGTGACCCTGCCTACGAAGCTGGCGGTCCTGGGTTCAAATCCCGGTAAGGGCAGATATTTGTGTGATGAGCGCTAATATTTGTTTCCGAGTCATGGATGTTTTCTATGTATTTAACCATATATTTCTCTATGTAAGTATTTATATCATTGTCTAGTATCCATAGGTAAGCCTAGAGCTTAGTTTGGGACTAGGTCATTTGGTGTGACATTGATCCGTTTCTTTTTTAAATTACTTTTGGCTTCTAAAAGTCAGGTCAGGACCTTTATTGTGACTAAATACGTGTCAATGAATACTACTGATAAGTAACGTTTTCGTAAAAAAATAAAATGACTCAAAGTAAGTCGTCCAAAAAGCTTGTTACGAATATTATTCATTTATGATAAATCTATACCTATTTTCAATACCATTATTTTCAGACGGAGATATATTATTTATTTCATATACACATTCAGTTTCGTGTCAAATTCATATTAACCAAATAATATCACACAAATTGACTAAGTCCCAAACTAAGCTAGTACCTGCTATGGGTATTAGATACCGATAAACATACTTATATGTATATAGCCTAATGGTTGTCTAATCTCCATCTACAAGGGCCACACATGTGTTTAAATCACGCCTCTAAACAGCTGCATTCACATGTATGTGGCCCAGGTATGAGTAGGTATATACCCGTACAAGCCACAGATTACCGTGCGTCGGTGGCTTGGTGCCCACACACAGTCTTGACCGAAATCCTCCCAGACCACGTGGTTCGACTGTACCACATATAATGTAATACTAGTAACGTACCTACGGACATTCCTTATGCGGTCAAAGCGCGTAATCACTGCATAATGGCATAATATACAAGCTTAGAATAATAGATGCTGTTGCGTCACAATTCAGGTATGATGGAGAGCTGTTAGCTTGTTATACTGCTTATTAATAATCCTGTTTAAGCTAAAGAACTTAGCATGGACCTGATTAATTAAGAAGCCGGAATAATCACGCCTCACAACGTCAATATACGTAACTTTTTAAACCTTCAGGCTTGGATAGTTTTAAGGAATAGACCTGCTTTATTTTATCCTTCCTTCTGAGGGTCCAGAATTTGGATTGTAGAAAATGCGCGATTCGTGAGTATAACCCTGATAACTAGGTTGATTGTCGATGGCACGAAAAATTCACAGTCAAAAATTTATTTAAGTTCTTTATTTGGTATTTAAAGTAAAATGAATGAATGTACCAACCCCAACCCAACAAACTTGAATACAACCCTAATTATTAAAAAAACCTAGCCCTTACATCTTAGCATGTTTGTGCAAAATGTGGTTACAGAGTTAACAAATTTTTAGAGTTCATAGTAATCCTGTATCTCTGCCTTCCCCACTCCGGGAATGAAGGCGTGAGTATATGTATGTATGTAGCTCTTATAATAATTTCTTTGGGATCTTTTAAAATTTCCTATAATAAGTATTACATGCAAATCTTTTCAGCTGTTCTTGTCATTCTTTTGTCTTTAGGAATAGGATAAACTAGGAAGAGGGATCATCATTGTCATATCAGTCGAAAGACTTCCACTGCTGGACAAAGGATTTCCGCAAAGATCCTAACAACGGTCGGTTTTTTGCTACTCGCATCCATCGGTTTCCCGCGATCTTCACCAGATGGGCGGGGCTCATTGCTCACAGAACTGATAGGAAACTGTTGGCTGGCATCCAATAAGGTGGAAGTAGGATAGTAGGTTTAAATCTCGAAAAAATTAACGTACCACCCTAGATGAAATAGCGCCCCCCCTAGTTATTAAAGTACACTTAATTAACGAGTTGCATAAAAGTTAAATGAGTGCGTATTTCAGAGACAAATAGCCGCCGGGTTGGAGGTCACGGTGGCTGGCTCCCCCGAGGGCGACGCGATCGTTGCGCACCTCTGAGCACTAAATCTGAGCAAAGATTGAAATAAACAATATCAACCCTGATTAGCCAACTTTGTGCAGCGGCATTGAACCAACAGGACACAATCTGTTTCCCCTACAGTTATTTATTGAAGACGCTACCGTTTTTATGGGTTTTGTAACTTTAAAGCAAAGGCAGGAGCTCTATTCTACTCGGTAAAGCTATATTGATTTTGACGGATAACCTTTGTTTCGGTGAAATATGTTTGCCAAACGTATCGTTTCCCAACCGTTTCATTTGCCAACCCGCTTTGTTTTCTGTAACCGTAAATATTATAAAAACTAATTTAACCTAACCTATAGGGTTCTATTCAATTCAATTCAACATTTATTCATGAACAATACAATGATTGTGTTTGAAATTAGTACATACACTTAATAATTGAATGAAATACTTTGACTAGGATCATGTACATTTGATAAATAGTGAAATAAAAGTTTTTAAACATGTGCAAATATTTCATCAAGACTATAGAAGCTTCCCCGCAACAAATATGTTTTCAATCTTTTACTGAATGCGTCACAGTTTGTTACCATTTTTAAATTTGTGAGAAGTTTATTAAATATTTTTATAGCCTGGTTCCTAGTGCAATGCTGCTCTATCTTGTGCTTAGGACAAAAACTATGCTTACAATTTTTGGTGCGTGTAAGTAAGCGCAACTTTTGTTCCTCACTAGTCTCATACTTTGATATTTTTTTTCACAAACGCAGTGAGTAAGACAAGTACATAAAAGCTAGGAATTGTCTCTTATCCACACGATGGTACTGAAATAAATCCTGAAATATTTACAGTTACAGGAAAAAAAATGGGTTGGCAAATGAAAACGATACATTTGGCAAACATATTTCGGCCAAACGGCAGGCTCCGGATTTTGACATATTGTTATCGTATTGTTTTTAACTCGGCCGTCATTACTGTCAAATAAATAAGAGCTAAGGTAACGTTGACAATACTATAACATATCAAAAGCAATATGGTTGTACCAAGTAGAATAAAGCCCCTGAACCATTTTCTTACGAACGTGTAGAGTTATCAACTTGAAATTGATATCAACTGTACTTTGTTTTTGTGTGTTTTTTGTGCATATCCTTGTAATCTGGCATATTCTCGTACAGTTTCCTCAATCATGGTAAGGTTAACTGGAAGAGATCCCTTAAAGGGATAAGTTCGCCATTGGACATGTTAATCTTAAGTACATGTACGAATTTTCTTGTTTGTTGAGAAAGAAAAGGTGACAAACCATTTTATATGTACGTCTAATTCGGAGTGTATGTGCTTACCAGAGATCGGAATAGGTAGAGCTAATTTGCCTAAACTTGATGCATGTTCATTCAATAATGTATTCCCATCTCTCTCACGCATGAATGAATATGCGTCAAGTTTAGGCAAATTAGCTCTACCTATTCCGATCTCTGGTGCTTACACACACGTACGCAAACGGATTGATTGATCAGTGTGGCAAAAAGTTCCGCGTTAGTCAAGTATTGTGCGCTCGCATCCTGCACGGGCGCGACTGCACTGAATCCTAAATAGATCGGCATTGTCAGCTTTATGTTTTCTTGCCACCGTACTACTTTATTTACGTAGATTCTTTTTATGACTGACGCAAGACGGAAGGTAGAGCTTTCATTTGAATAAGGCATAAAAGGAAAATGGACCGGCTCCGGCGGCGTCTTTGTTTTGGAGAATGTTAAAGTTATGATTCTACATAAACATGTATGCACGTCGAGTTTATGACCTTTCATGAAACTTTTACTACCCTTATCTGCGTTGCGGCTTGTACGTACATTTCTAAATTCTTGATTAGCATTATCTTCATGCTTTAACCAATGATAAAGTACATGTAAACTAGTAAAAACATTATTAAAATCAAATTTAGCCCCTTAATTTGATTCCTATAATTTATGAATCAATAATGTTTTGAATTTGTATTCATTGTTGGCAGTACGTGCCTCGAAGTTGTATTAGCTCTGTGGTGAAGAAATTCACAATATTTACTCTGATCACGCTTTATTCTTATAAGCTACTAGCTTTTGCCCGCGACTTTGTCCGCTTATTTATAGAATTTCCTTCGGGAACTAACAATTTATCCGGAATACAATACTGCAAGTTATAATTATCATACAATACATGCATGATAACTGCGTTGGAATATCGATTTTAAATCAATCTGATTATAAAATTAAAATAGCAATACACAAATCCCAAAAATACCAAAATTGCGACCCAATTTGACATTCGCGGTACTGAACGCCGAACGTCGAAATCATAAATCACTCGGATTAAGCAAAAATAGACTCTTGGTCAACGTCGCAAGCGCTTTGACGCACGCGATATTAATTGTGTCCTGCTATTCCACAATCTTATCTGCGGGTTACGAATAGTTAGCAAGTTTGATTATGTACACCTACATTATTTGCGGGTAAACTCACTTACCCTCTATCTATCCGTACTCCATGATGCCCCCGCAACTGCCGCAACTAGTAACCCAATTGCAAGCCGCGTGTTACATTGTGTGTGGAAAATTATGCATAAGTTATTATACCGTAGGTTCAGAAAATTGCACTTATTGCATGCTTGATACAATTTTACGTCACGGATTATAATTTTGAAGCGTTATTAAGGTTTTAAAGGTTTTTCTATAGAGGTTTTAAAGGTTTTTTTGGTTTTTATGATAGCATCTGAAATTCGTTCACGATGGGAGCCGATTTTCGAATCTCCCTGATGATTAGTGGGTACCTTATAAAGAAAATTAAGTCACGCGGTTATGTCGTTTATGAATACCCCCTTATTTAATACATAGGCGTGACAATTTGAGTATTGAAGTGAGAATAAAAAGTACAAAATTATAGAAATCAGTAAAAAATCGGCGGTATTATGAGTGTAAAGATCCGAGATTTAAAAATCGACCCCCTGGATATAACAGTCAGCTAAAGAGCAACACAGTAACAGGGCCGAGATTCTAGGTGTTAAAAACAATATCGTCTTTATCTGTTATCGTATTGTCAACGTTTTGATAGCTCTTATTTACTTCTCCGACCGAGTTAAAAACAACACCATAATTTTAACTGGTCAAATGCGGTATGTTTTTCATCGCTTAGAATAGAGGCCCGTTCGTCGGCCGATATGTGCCAGTCGGTTAATCGTATCCATCAGTAGACCATCAGTTTCTCTTAAGGTTTCTTACATTTCTTCACAGATTTTGGACTGTCAGGCTGCTCAGGACTGGAGGTAAACTCAAGCGCAAAATAGCTGAAGTGTGCTTAACCTTTTCAACGCCACAGTCGGCTCTGACCGACAACTAAAAGTCGTGCCACTGACGCCACGTCGGCTACAGCCGACAAGAGTTCAAGATTAAAAGAGACTTTGTTTGGTAGCAATAAGGTGTAATTTGCATAGCATAGCAAACGAGTTTGGCGTGTGGGTGGCACATTTTGTATTCGACGTATGGCGTTCAAAAGGTTAAAATATGCTCTGTCGTTATCTTCTATATGACATAGGATGAAGAATACTGTAACAAAAATAGGTCTATTGTGGGTATATATTGGAATCCCTAATCGTCATTTGTTCCAATGCATCGTTTGTCCGAATTTTCGTTTACCTTAAACGCATTTCCGCTTGTTTTTTTTTAGTGTTGTTATAATACAACGCTAACCTAACCTAACCTAGGTACTTTAAGAGAACTTAAAAAGTTATTTGACTCAGCTGTACACCAGTTTTTGACAGTCAATCATTCGGACAAACGTTATTAGAGACTCCGAGGGGCACCGGTCTATTGAGCATTTACGAATAAGGGGTCAGTCTGTGTGTTGGCTTGCCACAACAGACATCCCGCATCCTAAATGCCCGCAGGCTACATATAGCAGGTCAAGTTTTTTTTACCATCGCACTAACGTATTATAGTTTATTTATTTCGAATAGTTTTAGACGTTAATATTCAGATAGAATCAGCAATTAAATTGAAACCGTAAACAATGCTGCGCGTTCGTTGCATAGCGCCGTCCTGTCGTCCGCCATTACCCGCCGCGCCGCGATGCGTGACTCTTTATGGCCCGTGACTCCGTTCACCCCTTCACCCTAAACGCGGACACGTGTACGAATTAATCCTGATTTTTCCAATAAATCACAGAAAACCTCCAAAGACTAAACATCCAATTGTTATACAATTCAATTTCGCCCGGCTAACATAAATTCAATTGAGTTTTTCCAAGCAATTTGGATTACGGTTGGACGGGTGATTAAAAAACGTTTTATATTTGGTGCAATTTTTTTAACTGCATTTTTTCTGGACTATGTATGGTCATGTAAGTATGTTTATAACGTAAAGTAGATTATTTCGTTAAACAACGATCAACAGGTTTAAAAGAGGGTTAAGAATATTTAATATTCTTATTGTTAAGTTAATTTGTGCATACCTATTCAGCTAACATTTTGTGGAAAAAAAAGTTTCGTATTCGTATTGTATACTCGGCTTAGCGGTCGAAGCTAAAAGCTAGCCGCAGCGTCTAGGCGGCGGGGATTATAAACCCGGTGTAGGTACGTTTTGTATGAAAACTCATAATTCACACGTTGCCCAGGGAGCCAACGAATTCACTTTCGCGCCCGTAAATATTACCATTTCGGCGCGAACGTGCGCGCTGGTGTACTTTCGCGTATATTTGGCTGCCGCAAATTCTTCATTACGCCGATTTAGTACCGAGCTAACAAACACGTTTTATGGGGAACCATACAAGCTTATCAAATTTGCATACCTTCATTCGCACTCTTCCTCGACCATTACCTTTCCATTTGGTAAATAATTTAGGAGCCCTCTAGGACGCCGGCCAAATATTAAAAGTGATGGTTCCCCAAGGTTTAATATTATACTCCCCTCGTATTAAATTTTCTGTCACGCGAAATTCCCAAATGCATACGCCAGATATTTTTTGCACATGTTCATATTCTCGCTTTTGTCCTCCATTCGATACAGAATGTCACTAGCTATCGTAATTTCGATGTTCTCAGAATTTCAAAATCGCGTTCGGCATTTGCAGGAAAATTAAATGGCTCTATTGAAGTCCATTATGGGGATGGCTTTTTTATTTGACGCCATTATATTCAACGATTGTTATACAATAAGAGCTTGCATTGCTATTGTTGCTTACCAACATGCGACAGATTTAGAAAAATGTCTGCTTCAATGTTGTTTTACTCTAGGTAAGCACAATTTAATACATCAACTAGAACAAAGGTAACACAAAGTGCATTCGTAAAAGCTGAAAAGTCTATAAAATTATTTTACTGAGGTCTAAGGAACAACAACAACAGCTAAACAAATCGTCAATGTAAAAATATATTATTTAAGCATTAATTAAGGCCGAGTTACAGAGATTCGGTTACCTAAAGAACCCCATTTCATTTTGAAATCGCAACACCCTCGTGGTGCATACTCGTACGACAGTTAAGACGTAACGAGTCATATGGCGTCATTTTATATTCATAGTACAATGGTATGCAAGTTGCGCAGGGCGTTGAATAATCGAGCTCATTGTATATGCATCAAATTCACGGAACAAAACTAATCTAGAGCTCAGGGGCAATAAAAATGTCCCACCTCCGCCCGCTGCGTTAAAAATAGATGGGTACAAGGTGTAATCTCGGCGAGGCTTATTATAAAAATTTCGCATCAGGAATATCCTTCAGCACTCGAGAGTCGAGTCGAGTCGCGCGGGCCGGGTGTCGCTATTACTTGCAAGAAGAGCGGGCTCCGTCAGGCTCAAGCCAACCGTTATTAGGAACATCTACTTAAATAATAATATCTCTAGATTTTTCGTTTAGATTTTTTAAATCTGGAGTTGTGGACGTTTAGTTTTAAAATCTTGCTTTTGCTGAATGTTTTGTATAGAGATGTTATCTGTTTTGTACTGGCATTGCTGACCAAAGAGTGGTTGCCGTTTAAAATATAAACTTGTTATGTTTATCGATACTCTTGTAAGATCATATTTCACTTATTTATACTTCTTTTTCTCATTCGGATTTCGTTTTTTCTCAATTGTTTACTAATCAACCTTATAACATGTTTCAGCAAAATAAGGATTGGGATACCATACGACCATTTTTCAGAATCAGCTTAAGTATAGATACACATGCTGAATGCTGACGTGATTACTTATAAATAGTAGAATTGATGTTTTGGATCAGTGAACGTTATTCAAAAACGCAGTGATTTTTACCCGACTGCCAAAGGAGGAGGGTAATGTGTTTAACAGCCTACTCGTATATATGTATGTTTGTTCCTTTGTGGCACTATAAAAACTAAACCCCTTGTCCGATTTTGATGATTCTTATGTCAATCGATTTGTCTTAATCTGGCGAGTGTCACTGAAGAGATGACAGTAATCTAAATTCAATATGGCGGCAACAAGACGCTATAAATTAAAATTAAAAAAAAAGTCGACCGAGTATGACAAGTGGTATTGAATAGGGATTTAAAAATCATCTTTAGGTTTCCTTCATCATTTTTCATTTTGAACGATCATTTAGGATTTATAACGATTTAAATTTGGTTAGCAACAGTCGGGTTTTGAAAGCTTGCTTTTTGTTAAAGTTATTATAATAACTGTTTCATAAATGTCTACTCTTATGTCGCTGCAAGGACTCCGTTTTGGGGAAACTAAGTAATAAAATGAACAAACCAGCTTTAGCTTGGTACTAAATTTGTATATTAATTATTAAATTTTATTTTTTTTCTCATTCAAGGCGTCTGTAGTGCTACAATTAAGAATATATACAAAAAGAATGAGCCGTTACCGCCATTGCCATCGGTACCAAAAAAAAAACAACCAAAAAAAAGAATACAAATAGACGACTTCGACAAATGTGCCATAAGGCACAAAATTCATGAATTCTATGCTGTGCGAAAGCAAGTACCAACTCTCAAAAGTCTGCTTACCGAATTGAAAAAAGATATTGATTTTACAGGTAGTAGGGAGTACTTGCGATTGCTATTGCATAGTATGGGGTTCAAATACAAAAAGTGCAGAAACCAACGGTACATATTGAAGGAGCGTTCGGATATTGTGGTTTGGCGGGAAAGTTATTTAGACGAAATAAAAGAAGCAAGGGACAAAAATATACCTCTTGTTTGTTGTTGGGGTGTTCAGAGTGTCGCCTCCTAGTGTGGGTGGAAGGTAGGAAACCGCGAGGACGTAAAAACCCGAACGGAATACTACCAACTACCACGGCACACCCCGGGCAACATTGTTGGTAGAGACTTGACGGAGTCCCCTGTGCCCTCTCTGTACCAGCAATGGCTGAGATCTCTCGGCTCCATCGGGTTTGTAGGCGACCCGATGGACTATCCAGCCTACCTGCGGTAGTCCTCCGCAGTTGAGCGCCGTATGCGAGGATGCAGGAGTCCTGGGGGGTTGAGTCGAACGGAGTCGGGATAGCACTACCGGGAGACAACACGCCCTCTTTGGTCCGAATTTCTGGCAAAACGGTAGCCTTGCAGCCAGCCACTGCAAGGTAATGGACACGCGTCCGTACGGTCGAGGTGGGTACGGTTTCGCAGGCGAGATGTGTGGGGGCCCACTGGGTGGGCGGGGTGTCGGCCATGCTGACGGGGCAAGGGCGTGTGGAACACCTGGGGAGACCCGGATCGGTCAACCCAGCCACACTGTCTGCAGCTCCCGATGTCGCGCATGACACCCAACTCTGCACATCTATATCTCACGAGTACTCCTGATGATCTATTGTAGACATCCCCGGTGCGGGCTCCGTGGAGGGTGGGAAACTCGTGAGATGAAGAACAAACAACGGACTATGGACAATTTACGATCCGAAACCCCGAGAGTGCCGGAGGGGAAACCCAAAGGCGCTCAACAAGAGAGCGGTGCTCCTACGGGCGTGCCAGCCTCTCCAAACAAAACAGGTGCGGGTAGTAGTGGCCAAGGGCTACACCACACACAAACACCACACAAAGGTGGCGGCAGGGCGCAAGCCCCGCCAGCTACCCTTACACACCAAACACAGCGGAAGGGAAGTGGCACGAAAGTGACGCTACCTTCTTTCACACGTGGCTTCGAGGCATCGACATCGACCCCCAAGACCACAAGAACACACCCACGCGGGGGCGGTGCTAAGGCACCGTCACACACATACACAAAGTCTGCGAGGGGTGGGAAGTCTGCTGGGAAACCGGCGGGCTCAAAACCCCGAACGTGGACTCAACCCAGGCCACTACGCAAAGCCAGCCCGGAGATCGTCCCGCCTGCACCTGCGGAGAAATCCGCAGACGCGGGGCAGACACCGGCGCTGCTACCTACGCCTTCGACAGCTTCCCAGCTGGATGCCAGCTGGAAACTTCCCGTGTTAACCACGTGGGGAAGAAGGGAGCAAACCGCCAAGCGGGACGCCCCAGTACCCAGTGCGACCGAACTCGGGAAGAAGAAGCACAAGAACCAAAAGCAGCGCCGCAAGTACCGTAGGCTACTGGCGGAACAAGCTGCTGCTCCGGTGCCTGACCAACAACCAGGTGCTCCCGGAACGGAGACGGTGCGAGGCGCTGCCGGTGACCCCGTTCATCCGGCAACAAGCCGTGCCGCTCCCAAAGGGAAAGGAGCCGTCAACAGGGCCTCGGAGGGGAGCCCCCCGGTCGCTCGGACCACTGCTAAAAGGGCGCGCTTGGACGAGACTGTGTCTCCGAGAGGCGAACCCAAGAAGCAGAGGATCGAGCGATCGTCGGGTACCCCGCGAGTGGCGTACGCGGACGCAGCGAAGGCGGACCTGATGGTTGCTGTCACATCAGCAAGCACGGGTCACCTTTCGGCTGAACTCGCTGACGAGGCCCTAAACCTCATCCAAGCCCGCGTGATGGCAGAAGCGGTCCAAAACCTGCAGAGCAGGGGCGGACCACAGTTTCAGGGAAAGCCGTTACACGTGAACGGCACCCTGAGGCTGTGGTGCGGGGACCAAGCAGCGGTGACCTGGCTGAGGGAGTGCGTAGCCGCCATCACCCTCTCCTCTGGCGATAACCTCACCGTGAAACGCCAGAGCGAAATACCGCGCAGAGTACGCTGCGGCATCCTGCTCCCGGGCGTGTACGACGATTTTGGCGTGGTGGCGCACTCGCTCCGCTACCAGAATACCTGGGTGCAGATGGACCGGTGGCTTCTGCACAGCGCTGACAGGCAAGGCAATGAGACCTTTGCCATCGTCAGCATACCGGAGACGGAGGTGCAGGCCATTCTGGATAGGGGGCGCCGGCTCACATTTTTGTGTGGGTCGGTGTACCTAAAATTCCAGGGGCCACGAGGGAAGTTCGTGGAGACTCCACCCTCGAGCACCCACGGCACAACACCTGCTACACAGCGGGAACCTGAGCCGATGGACACGGCCACGGTGACCGGCGCGGCCGACGACATTGTCGAGGTCGCGCCTGGGTCCCAATCCCCGGCGCAAGGCGCCCCCTGCTCCGAGCACGACGAGGAAGAGCTCCTCCGTGACTCGTCGGAAAGCGGGGAGGAGTGTGCCCAGGGGATAGGCAAACTGGCCATCGGCGAGGAAGGCAGCGAGGAGGGGTCAGTGGGGCTTTGCACCAATGACGGAACCCCCTTCACCCGGCTGTAACATCCTCCAAGCTAACCTCCACCACAGCGAAACCGCGACGGCTCAGGTCCGGAAGTGGCTGGAGGCCAACAACACCGCCGTAGTCCTGATCCAGGAGCCGTGGATCAGGAAGGGGGCCATATGCGGGCTCCGGAACATCGGAGGTAAGCTCATAGTACACACAGGTCCGGATAACCCCCGGACCTGCATTTACACCAGTAGGAACATACATGCCGAACCCTTAACCAGTTTCTGCTCTAGAGACCTGTGTGCCATAAAGGTGCGAGGGGCGCAAGATTCCAGCCTGCCGGAGGTGGTCCTGGCTTCCATCTATATGCCAGAGGCAGAAGACCCACCGCCACACGAAATGACGAGGCTAGTGACCCACTGCGAAGAGTACAAGCTGCAACTGATTGTGGCCACGGACTCCAACGCACACCACCCCCTCTGGGGTATGAAAACCGCTAACAACAGAGGTAAGCTACTTGTAGAATACCTAATGTCAACTAACCTTAACATCCTAAATACAGGCTCTGAACCCACATTTGTAAACAGACGAAGCAAGACAATTATTGACTTGACCTTAGCAACTGAAGAAACTACACAGTACATCATGAACTGGCACGTCTCAAAGGAACTGTCGTGCTCAGACCATAGATGGATACGTTTCGACATTCAGGTAAATACACTCGCAGAAACTCCTCGGCGGAACCCACGTAGAACCAACCGCTTGCTATACGCTGAGCGGCTGGAACTTACGTTGCCGTCGGCGGCTACACTCCAAGTCGAGGGCTGCGAAGCGATAGAAAACCAGGTAACTCTCCTAACGGAGGCCATTGTGGCTAGTTATCATCATGCATGTCCTCTCTCAAACCCACCAGCCAACCGCAACAGCGAAGGAAAATGGTGGGGCCCTGAGCTGGAGAGGCTCAGGAAGAAGATGAGACGACAACTGAACAGAGCAATGAACACAGGCGCAGACCACGACTGGGAGAACTACAAAACGACCAAGTCCAGGTACAAGAAACGCCTCAGGTACAGGAGCACGAGCTCATGGCGGAACTTCTGCAACAACATAGAAGCATGTTCACAGGCCAACAGGGTAAGGAAGGTTCTCTCCAACCAGACCATGCACACCATGGGCTCCTTACGCAAGCCAGACAACACACTCACCAGCTCGTCAGAGGAGGCAGAGCGAGTCCTCGTAGAGACGCATTTCCCTGACTGTGTGATATCACAGTTGACCAGCTGAACGAGCGGAGAGGCCCCCCCTACCACGGTAGACTGGGAGCAGGCCCTCAAGGTAATCAACCCTCATAAAGTGAAATGGGCAATCAACAGCTTTGACTCCTTTAAATCACCGGGCCTAGACGAGATCTTCCCAGCCCTACTGAAGTGGGGGGGCGAGAGACTGATTCGGGCTCTCGCCGGGATCCTGACCGCTTGTCTGGCACACAGATATGTGCCTAAACGGTGGAGGGAGGTCAAGGTAATATTCATACCAAAACCAGGTAAGAGCGACTACTCGGACCCCAGATCCTACAGACCCATCAGCCTAACCTCGTTCCTACTAAAGAGCTTGGAAAGGCTATGCGACAGAAATCTACGGGAGAGCTGCCTGGTAAACGTACCAATGCACCCAAACCAACATGCCTACAGCCAAGGTAAATCAACAGACTCAGCCCTACATGCAGTAGTAAGCAAGGTAGAGGAAGCCATCAAGAACAAATCTATGTGCCTAGGCGTCTTCATAGATATTGAGGGGGCTTTTGACAAGACCAATTTCAACAGCATAACAGCCGCGCTAGTCAGGCACGGGGCGAACCCGACCCTGGTCGAGTGGATAGGTAACATGCTCAGCAAAAGGGTCATCAGACTCAATGCAAACAACAACCAACTAGCACTGGTGGCAAAGGGCTGTCCCCAGGGAGGCGTTCTCTCCCCGCTACTATGGAACATAGTTGTGAACGAGTTGATCGCCAAACTAAACGACAGTCACTACTACGCGGTAGGCTACGCGGACGACATAGCGATACTCACGAGCGGCAACGTCACCAGCACGGTCTGCGACGTCACCCGCTCAGCCCTAAGTATCGTAGAACGCTGGTGCTCAACCAACAAACTATCTGTCAACCCGAAGAAAACGGAGATGGTATTGTTCACCAACAAACGCAACTTGGGCAACTACCAACTCCCCAAGCTGTTTGGAACAGAACTCCAGCTATCAAATGAGGTAAAGTATCTAGGAGTCATACTGGACAGCAAATTGAACTGGAGCAATCACCTAAACAACAAGATAGACAAGGCAACAATCGCTTTCTGGCAGTGTCGCAGGATGGTAGGTAAAACCTGGGGACTACAACCCAAAATCATCCTATGGCTCTACACGTCAGTAATACGACCAATCATAGCCTATGGTGCGGTAGTCTGGTGGCCACGCACCAGACTCTCCACTGTGGAAGCAAAACTACAACGACTCCAGAGACTAGCCGGTATGGCAGCCACCGGATGCATGCGGACTACGCCCACAGCATCCCTGGAAGCCCTGCTCGACCTCCCGCCACTGCATCTCTTCATCCAGCAGGAAGCGGCAGCGACAGCGGTACGTCTTAGGAACTTGCACCTGTGGAGACCCGCCAGGGTACCACACACCGAAATTCTCTACGAAGCGGTCAATGAGGAGCCGCTCATAGAGGCAGCCACCGACAGAATACCAAAACAGTTCATCTTCGACAAGAAGTACAAAATACAACTGCACGAGGATCCGTGGGAAGGCCTCAACCCCAGGGAAGTAAGGATCTTCACAGATGGATCCAAGACAAAGTCGGGATCCGGAGCAGGTACTTTTTCGGAAGACCTAAACATACATATCTCAACGCCATTAGGAGCCCACAGCACAGTTTTCCAGGCTGAATGCGTGGGCATCATCATGGCTATAACAGCGATCGAGCAAAGGAAGGTAAAAGATCTCCCTATCCGAATACTCTCCGACAGCCGATCAGTTCTCCAAGCCCTACAATGCTACACAGCAACATCAGGGCTAATATACGAATGTCACAACGCCCTTTCTAAGGTATGTAACATCAACCCCATCACCCTACAGTGGATTAAGGGACACAATAACTCTCGAGGTAATGACGCGGCGGACGTACTCGCGAGAAGGGGCTCAGAAACGGAACTAATAGGTCCTGAACCATTTCTGCCCCTGCCGACCAGCTGGCTGCGGAACAAGCTGCGCCAAGTCACCAAGGAAAAGCACCAACACTACTGGAGCAACCTAAACACCTGCAGGCAAAGTAAGGAAGCCCTTCCGATAATCAATCCCGGATTATCGCGTAAGCTACGACTCCTCAAAAGGGCCCAACTCCGATTACTAACTGGAGCCATAACTGGCCATGCCTTGTTTAACAAACACTTGTTCACATTAGGTGTTACAGACAGCCCCCTGTGCAGAGCCTGTATGACGGCGGAGGAAACCGCGGCCCACGTCATCATGGAATGCCCTGAGGTGGCAACATACCGGGCACGTCACCTCGGAACACCGAGGTCGCTACCGGAAGCCGTCGGCAACATCAAGGGTTTGCTAGGCTTCCTGGTAGAACTGGGTTGGCAAGAGTAGTGCCAAAACCCAGCACGCAAAAAAGGCGCATACATTAAGTCGTCGAGTTGCGGAAACCAGCCCGCTCTAACCTAACCTAACCTAACCTACCTCTTGTTTATTTAGATGAGACTTACATCCATACTTCTCTTAATCACGCAAAATGCTGGCAAAGCGAAAATGAACCCGGTGTGTCGAAATCCGTTTCAACCGGCAAACGATATATTATAGTTCATGCCGGCGGACCATCGGGATTTGTTCCCAATGCACTCCTAATATATAATGATAAGGAAAAGAAAGCCGATTATCATGACTCCATGAACAGGAACAATTTTAAGAAATGGGTTTTGCAGAGATTAATTCCCAATCTCAGTGAACCCACGTGTGTTATAATGGATAATGCCCGGGACCATTCTTTCCAAATTAACAAAGCTCCAACATCTGGCGATAGAAAACACGTCATTGCTGAGTGGCTGCGTTTAAATAACATCTCATTTCCCCAAAATGCATCTAAAGATAAATTGGTCACAATTTTGAGACGTCATAAACCCGAGCCAGTATACGAAATAGATACGATTCTCTCAAATCATGGTCACAAGGTGATAAGGTTACCGCCCTATCACTGTGATTTAAATCCCATCGAGATGATTTGGGGCATCATGAAAGCAAAAGTGGCAACTAAAAATGTTTCCATCACGAATGATGCCTTCCTAAAGCTCGTTGAAGATAGTTTTCAGGTATTTACATTTATCAATGAATTTTATTGAACAGTTAAAAATATAGCTTACTTTTACACTTCGTTATTACTTAGGAAGTGACTATACAAAATTGGAGTAAATGCTGCGAACACGTAAAAAAAATAGAAGACGGATATAGGACAAAACGTCCTATAATCGAATCACAGACCGAAAGATTTATAATCGAGGTTGGTGGTCCTGAAAGTGACTCTTCAACGGACGAAAGTGAAAATACATCGGAGCCAGAATCTGATGAATATATGGATGTCGAATATTTAGAATCGGATTTTGACGGATAGGTAATTATTCATATTTAGTTATCAACTAGACATGCTCTTCCGATTACATGAAAACATAGTTTCACAATCTACAAGTACTTAATTGTATATCTCACTCGTTCTTGCACGATGCCAATACTCACTGTCCCGACTTTTCATGACGTACACGTATAATTGCCATATGTAAGCTGTTTGTAGCGACACTACATCAGGGCTAAATAGGAACTTGTCAGGCTTTAACTGTGAATAACGTAATCAACCCCATTTATGCAGAAGCAGATATTGGCTAAATCATTCAGCGAGCACTAGAATTCCCTCAATCAGCTGCCCCGCGCTTCAACGAAACAGATCTGATGCAAATATAATAAATCTCTGCAACAATATACGTTGATTATCAAAATGAAATCTTTTTGTTGGCACAACTAATCAAGTTTATCGTGGATTTGTATCTTCATTTGTTTAAAAGGGTCTAAGACTGTTTACTTTTGCAGACGCGATTAGGCTAATGAAGTTTTTCTAAATCCCGTGTTGTAGTTGGAGGAGTTAAGACCCTGTCGGTCGGCGCGTGCAGGGGCCCCTTACCTGCCCTGGTGAGTACTTAAGACGCGTCCCGTGGCCCCGGTAAACGGGCAAATATGTTCTGACGTCCCCCGTCTTGGGATAACAGGGACATTGTTTGTTCTTCGTATTTTTGCAAAGCCCCGCAATAAAACGTTTGCATTTTACATTTTTGGGGGCCATAAATAAAAATACTCTTGTAAAATTGCATTTTAAGCATTTCTAAAAGCGTGCCGTCACCTTTGCCCGGGAGGCTGTGGGTTTTATATTGCAGGGGAATATTAAAGTTTCGGGTAACGAAGGGACGGCGTCTTTCTGCAATTGGAAATTTACGACTTAATATAAACTTTGTTACATGTCAAGGGAATGTTAACATTTTATGCGTAAAGCTTGCTTGCAAAAATTATCCCAATAACAAAAGAGGCATTGTCAATTAATTATGCTGCCTATTATTATGAAAATCAGTGTGTAAACAGAGGACACAAATGGACAGAAGAGCGGCGGCCGGCGGCGGCAGCGGCCCGCGTGGTGCTGGGGTTCAAGTGAAATTAAATTACGAGTCGACAAAATGAGTTACGCCCTTTTCTGTAGATTAACAAACAAAAACTGATGGCGCGAGGGTCAGGGCTGGCATTAATGTTGTTAAGGCAAATGACTCTATTCTTCGCGACGCGTCGCCTTTCACGCTGTTGTTCGCGCACAATGCTACAATTTAAGCTGTGCCTTTGTTCTTGCTCAGTCCGCTTCCGATTCAGTCTTTTATCGCCGGCCATTATATCGCCACTGCCCGCCGTATCTGTCGCAGCCTCACTATTCGTCCATCTAATGCTTTCGATATATTTTATTAGGTGTTTAATGCTTATTAGTTCTGGAAATATAAAAAAACCTACAGTAGGTAATACTGGCAGCCGAGTCAAATAAAACATTTATTTTTGTTATTTTTTGTCAAATCTCATATTTCCAATCTTTCACAATATTTTCAATTATACCTGAATAAATATTGGGTAGGTGGCGCTGTTCGTAGCATTCTTTAACTCGAATTTATTCGATACGAAAATGAAGAGAAACATAATTCTCCTCTTTCTGCTCTTTCAGTTTAAGTACGAATCAGTAAACTTATCCGTATCAACCAACGAACAGGGAGTCCGCGATGCGCCTGACCGCAAAACAACCAAGGGCGTGCGGCGGATTAGGAATTTTCCACGGTTCGCGATCCAATTAATTTAAAAATCGCCATAACCATTCGAACCGAAAGGGGCTTTATTGTTATGTAAATTTGTGCAAACTTCGTACGCAGACGCAGGCATGACTAATTGTTAATTCGGCTAATGCGCTTACAGCGGGACACCGCGACTCATCCGCCGATGTTGTAAAGGATTACGCGCCCGCCTGACCGCGGCCTGTTTGCTTCTCGAGGGTTGTGGTTTAACGGCAGTGACGTCATCGGTTCCTTTAAAGGTAGGGACGTCAATGGCTGCTTTAAAGGTAGGAACGTCAATGGCTGCTTTTAAGACAAAAAAATTCACCAACTTCATTCTTTTAAGAACTATCGTTTTGAGTGTTCTTTTATGTGCAAGGAATGTTTTTCGTAAGTAGAACCACTGAGACGGTGGTGCAGATTAATATTTTCTCAAGCTCACCATAATTTTAAGGATTACACTGTTCCACGGTCACGCATTAGTAGCTGCGCAAAGCATACCTTATAATACTTACTAATGGATGCAAAAAGCATAGAGCGCAGTGAGTACATAGTGCAGGTTACTTAGTATTAGACGTAGCTTTAGGTTAGTAATGCCGGTATTAGTGTCCTCATAAATTGGCGAAGTTTCAACATCATAAATTCAAGTGAGGTTGCTATAATTTTAAATGTTAAATGCTAGCAAAATATGGTTTGTACAACATGCTTTAGGAAGTTCAGGCGTGAGCTAAGGTAGTAAAACTTTTCTTTAAGCTACATGAACTTAACCATGACACATTTCGGGAGAGCGAGGCTCTCTAATTGCCTTAGGCGAGGGACTCGATGTGGAGTCCTTAATAAAAAAATAAATTGTTTTTAATCTCAATTAGTACATGCAATGCAAGAGGCCATAAGTCTTTCGGGTCTGGGTAAAGTCAGTTAGAATTGCATAAGATATGAGAACGAATAAGAGAGAGAGGTACAAACCCGTAGCTTAAGACCAGGAATTCTATTCTACTTGGTAAAACCGTTTTGCCTATGACATGTTATCGTATTGTGGACATTACGATAGGTCTTATTTACTTGACAGTAATGGCTGCTGAGTTAAAACCAATACCATAGCATGTCAAAGGCAATATCGTTGTACTCAGTACAATAGGCGCGTTAAATTATCACTCTGCAACTAAATAATGTGGCCCTGCAGAATTGTATAGCAAAGTCTGGCAGTTTACATGTGTATATACCTACGTATAGAATAGTTTAGTGTGCAGCAAGCTTGGCAGAAACTATAATTGCAGTAGCTACCCGTTGCCCCTCGCCGGGCCCGTAGTTCTTCCCTTCTCGTAATTATTAAATGGAGACGAAGTCCGCAGGCGGCGGGCGGCGTGAAATGGCCCATTACATGCTTCACCGTATTTCAACACTAGGAATTTCGTGCGTTATTCTTTATTGTCCCCTTTTGTTATTGTTTTTGAATTATGCGATATCAAATCGTGGTTGACTTAATTAATGGTAATTCGTTAGGGCAGACCAGACAAGGGCATTGCGCCCAGTAAGATTTTTTATTTTGTTACGTAGTTTGTGGGTACTTATGTAAACACCTTTGATCAACCGATACCTATTCATTTCATAAAATGTTTTACTTCGCCGAATTTTAATTTCATCGACAGGCATTTACACGTGCAGGTGTTATAATCTTTTGATGGTCACATGTCTAACCTAACTTAACCTACGTAACCCATGCTTAAGATAACCTAAAAACAATAAGGTTTCAGCAGAATTTAGCTTTCGATGAAAATGAAATTCAATGAAATGATACATTCGATCAAATGAGTGTCGGTGATTCAAGGGTATCCCAAAAAACGTGCAGGTATTTTAGAAAAGAAAAGTTAGTAAAGTCGAGTAGTTACAAAAAGATATATGTGTATTCATATCTTATATCTTCTTGACTGTGGGTACAACTGATCTTAAGAAGTTCATGACGTCACTTAGTCTAGTAGGTACAAAAGAAAGTGACTACTGGCATGGCAAGAAACTGCAATTAGTTAAAGTCGCAGGACCGTATTTAACCAAGAAGGGTCGCAGGGTATTTAAACATATGTGGGGACGCCTTAAGCCGCAAACACACTGAAAGCGGCGGTGCGGCGCGTTTCTATACTAAAAAGCGTTCGAAAAGCGTAGCAGAGGCGATTTTAAGTATGGGAAAGTGCCGCACCGCTCCGCCTCCGCTCCCAGTGCGTTTGCGACTTTAAGCTTCTAATGAGTTTTCCGTTGCTCATTCATTGGTGGTTAGTTATGTTAGCAAACCCAGCAACAAACCTTAGATCTTAGAGCCCAAGTATTAAACCAGAAAATTAGGGTCCTAGTGAAAAAGGGCATATGTCGACTAATTAAGGCATCAAAGAAATCTCCACCGCATAGACTGACTATGACAGATGAAGCCGTAAAAGCTCGAACGCACAGATTGTATCATATCATCATTTTCTCCGCGGGACAGTTTCTGAACGCAAACTTAATTTAATCCGTACAAGTTTACCTACTAAATTCGGTGCATACATTGTTGAGCATAATGTCTAAGTCCCACTGTTGGGACAGGAGAGAGTTGGGACAGCGTTTGACAAATCCCAGCTCCCTGTGCCAGTTTATGATGCAATCTGCAATCTAATCTTCGGACCGCTTTCTGAGACAAACTACTCCTAACTTGTCAAGCGTTAGTTCTCGCTTACAATGCATTGCTCCGGTACGCCTGGACACGAAATAATACTCGATGTGCATGTAGGACTAGGAAGCTAGGCATTCTGTTGCTAGTAGGTTTTAGGTATTAACTATTCATAGATTAATTTTTGAATGTCAGAGCAAAAACAGCTAAGGTACTTTTATTAGAATATTTTGTAAATTAAGGTGTAATGTAAATTGTCTCATTCTCTTCTTCCCTTTCTTTGCTAAAAAGCAAAACATGATTGAAAATAGGTCTAGGAAAGATGTCAAACCGATTTTAGTTTGGCTGGTATTAAATTTTTTAGTAAAAGAGTGTGACAGCGGATTTTTGAGGTACACCATGGGTACCCAAACTATAATCTTTGAATATTTTGCGGTTAAAAAGTTAATAACCCTATTTTGCTTCTAGATTAAGAGGACAAGGGCGTCTAGTCCATACAAATTTTCTTTCATACTCTCTATTATTTAATTAATTAATTAATTATTTTAAAAAGTAACTGATACCACAAAAAGTACCCAATTTTGAAACTGGGTGCCTTTCGACTAACCTAAAATTTTATGTGCTAAAATTTTTTGGTCTAAAATGTTACCTATAATATTGTTACGCCGATGGCATAAGGCGTCTCATCTTTTATCGTTAATTTTGGTGCTTTAGAAGCGTTTTCAGCAGGCTGAAATATCGTTTCAGTCCGTTTCAGAGGTAGCTCTATCACATACCAGATTATCAGAATTTCGACCAACTTGCCGTTGTTTTCAGGCGCCTGAAACATGTTTTCAGTCCGTTTCAGGCCACCCTCTATCAGATGACGCCATAACCTGAAAACCCATTTTCAGGCATTTTCGGGACCCCTTATGGGCCTTTGAAGTACATTTCAGTATATGGCAATTTTCCACTAAGAGTGACAGAGATAGCATGATTAGAAAGAGACAGCTATACTGAGAACCTTCCAGAAACGTGTGAAAGAGATAGCATGATTAGAAAGAGACAGCTATACTGAGAACCTTCCAGAAACGTGTGAAAGAGATAGCATGATTAGAAAGAGACAGCTATACTGAGAACCTTCCAGAAACGTGTGAAAGAGATAGCATGATTAGAAAGAGACAGCTATACTGAGAACCTTCCAGAAGCGTGTGAAAGAGATAACACGAAATGAGACGGCAACACGCGGAACATTCCAGACTCATCCAGACCCGTGAGTCAAGGTCATTGCGATCGTAAAAACAACAAGGTAGCAAGGCGTAGAACATTCCAGCAACGAACAGTCTCGTTCGACCTTGGCGGGACGAAGTACATCGAACATTCCGGAAGGCGTTCTAGAATAATCGGACTCGGGAACTATAAAACGGCGGACACCGGTTGCGACGAGTCAGTCTTTACTTGGAAAGCGATCAGTGCGAATAAGAGCGACCCGAGCGATCATCTGAGTACTCGAAGTTTATTGTGCGATAATTGTTTTGTAACGGTTTAAGTGAGTGCGTAATTAAAGTCTACTTTTGATTATCGGTGTATTCGTGCATTTCTATCAGTTACCTACCCCCACGTACGTAACAATATTGAATGGCATACTTCTTTTTTACCATAAAGTTTTTTTTTGCATACATAATTTTTGTAAAGCACTTTTGGGCTAAAATTGTTTTGTCTAAAATTTTAATGACTAAAAGCGTAAATCCATAATATTGTTTGGTCCAAGCCCCAGTATAAAACACCTAGGTCTCAACTAGTCTATAGGTTAGAACTATGTCAAGGCGCCACAACAACGCCGAATAGGAGCTCCGCGAAGCGGAACCCCAAGACTTCGCCTCACGGTCAACGTTATACCAAAAAAACATTCGACAATAAAAAGTTATCCCAAACAAATGTTATACTAAACAATTTTTCAACCAAACAATAAATATTATGCAAAACAATTTTGATCAAACAATTTTCGAAATTTAAATCATTAGACGAAACGTTGGTATGCAAAAAATATGTGGCGAAACAAAAATAGGCCAAACAATTTTAGACCAACCAATCCAACCAACCAACCTTTTAAAACTAGTCCAGTAAACAAGTTAAAAAGTAAAAATAAATTAAACAATTAAATAACATATTATAATCAATCCAAGATCCAGTTGTCCTTTTCGTGCTCTATTCGACCGCAAAAAGCCGATAGAAATACCTAGTTTTTTAAATATCTATTTATCAAAACTTTTCGAGACCGCATTTAATTTCAATTACCTACCACCAGAACCACAAAATTCGTTTTTATGGCGTTGTTTTCTTTTGCCAAAGTATTATAAAAATTATGAGCACGCGAGCAGAACCTTGAAACAAAATTAAAGGTCACGACGTCGGTTTCATTTCCTTCATCAGTTATTCATCAATATCGAAAGCAATTTCAGCCTCACGAAGGGTGTGATTAGCAATTCCTACAAAATAACACACAACAGTGGTAATCAAGCGATTCGTTATGAAAGAAAAATCACATTTCGTCGGCAGGCGAGGCGGTGCCAAGCACAGATTTCGTCGGCAATGTATCGTGAAATTAGTTTAGTGGCACTATATAATTATGCGCCCTTACTTTTTATAGTCCCTGTGTCGTGGGTCGCCGGGCGCCGAGGCCGCGCGCCCTCGCGCCCCTCCCGCGCTGTTATGACGAAAACGTCACCCCGGTATGTCACTTGATGAATCGACACTATTTTAAACAATTTCTCCTCGCCTCCATTACGATAGCCAACATTAACAGTAAACACCAGCCGTTTACCGACGGTTGTACGAAAATCAGGAATAAAACTTCAATCACCTGAGAGATACATTTTATAGATTTATTATATAAAATCTTAACGCTACATTTGAATTTTAACTTAATACAGTATAGTAACATGTGAAATTTACAGAGCTACCTACTCGATTAGTACAGATAATAGTAATTAGTTATAATTATTGCGCAAGACCATCCCGAGACGGGGACATCCTTAGTTTGAATAATCACTAAAATACTTAAGTACCGAATCTTAGCTAATATAATAAGTGACGAAGCTCAGATATTTTAAGATTCTTTATAGCTATTTCGATTTATGTATGTACATGATATGAGAGAAGTTTGAAATATATTATAAGTATTTGCAAAATTAAACCATAATTTGTCGAAGCACCTATGAATCTATTAATTCTACTACGTTAACTGATTCTTGCTGTGATAACGAACAACCTTATTTGGCGATATCATATTGTAAATAAGTTAATGGTTTTCGGTCATGTTTTCTTGTTAAAACATATTAAGAACAGATGCGAAATCAGATTCTCTTTTCAGTGCGTACACCTATGTCTACTATTTAGAATTTGTTTCTACTATCCCTACTCTTTCTACGTACTATTTCATGTTGGGTAACGGAAGGTACTCGAATAAATAAGAGTGAGCTTGTAAGAACGAAGCGAACAGGGACCGGCAGTGGCGCCTACAACTACGAGTACTGTGGCAACGCGGCAGCAGAACAAACGTTCGTTATGGCATTTTGTCAGTATATCTCTAGAAAAAATATGTATGATATCACTTTATTAAATGCAATTCGTTTGTAAATTTGTAATCCACCGCTACCTATGTAAAAAAACATGATAAGATGATCGTTAAATATATACAAGCTCTTAGGTAGGTACGTAATTGTATGATATGGAGCCCTAGGGCTCGGTTGGACTAGTGAGGGCGATACAGGGTACTAGTCCACTGACAATAAGATTGACATTTGTACAAAAATATGCAGAGATAAATTCTTAAACACCGTCTACGTCATATAATTCTAATTATTATTTTATCTGTAAATATCAGAAAAACTTTGCTGACATTTAGTATCTGAATTATTGCTGCTAGAGTTCGATATATATATATATAAGCTAAAGGTACTGTGGAATTATTTGTATACTAACATTGTTATGTTGGTGAATAAACCTGCTCCAACCAATTTCGTAAATTAAATGCTACAAATGAACCACATCAAAACTCCAAATAATGTAATAATTTTACCCTGAAAAATATTTTATGACGATGAGGAAATAATGTTTGACAACACTGATTTATGTTAATTCCCGAACGATAGTTTTAAATTACACATCCTAAACGAGTTTCTTATATATCACAGGCTTAAATTATACTCATTACATTTAGGGACGTGCATACTATACGTACGTACTCTTATATTAATACAGTCGAACGGAATTAGGTAACTATTTACACAAAATAGGGGAAAAATAATGAGGCGAACCCTCCCACAACCCTCAGAGATTGGAAGCAGCGCCGCCACCCCGCTCGCGCTCGCCGCTGGGGCTCGCTGGTGACGCTTTACTTAATACTGTTACTGAGAGCATTTATTAATACACTATAAAGTCCCAATGCAGTAGCCCCAATGACGAGCGGGCACTCGTTCCGATCACAATACACCTAACCACTTCAAAAACTATCAAACAAGCTATAAGTAACCTAACACGAATACGAGGGCACAAAGAAAAATAAATAATCTCAATTTTCACTACATCAATAACGGCGAGCAGTCAATAAAATTGCAATACTTACGAGTAGGCAATTATCAAAATTAATTCCATTTCGAAAATGTAACAATTTTCCTATCCTCTTAACCAACGAACAAAGCATACTTATAATAATGAGAATCGATCTCTAAACCTTTTTACAATCCATTTCCAACAAGCGTAGCGCGACGCGCATTTCTTTCCATTAATTTTAATAATAATAAAAAGTCCTTGTAAATTTTAAGCGTCTAAAAATCACCATCTCACGTCACGGTCGCGTCGGGAACCTCGCACTTAACATCATACTTTCAAAATGTCTTTTTAAACACTACAGGGAGTAAGGGCTGTGTTGAAACTGAGGCCCTCGAGAGTTAAGCTCAGGGCTGTGCTGGAACTGAGGCCCTCGAGAGTTAAGCTCAAGAGAGCAGCCCGAGGTGGCGCAGCGCGGGCCCCACGTACGGCACGGGCACGGCGCCCGCGAAGTTCACCGACTGGAACATGAGGTAGGCGACGTTCAGGAGCTATCACACGATCTCGTTCGGATGTGTGTTCTGGTTGGAGTCGTTCAGTCTCGCACATTGCTGAAACAAAAACACCAGTTAGTTTTTTTTTCCAAATTGTAAGTGTACCTACTCAAATAGTTTTTAAATTCACAAGACTATTTAACACCAATGGTTTTGTTTGAACTCGGCGAGTTTTCGTTTACAACAGTGGGGATACTATGAGCATGACGACTACGATACTTGCTGGATTTAAACCACATACAGGTAGGAAGGAGGTAAAATTTAAAAGAGCTTCTAAAACAAATCAGGAATAGGTACCTCAGACTTCTACGTAATGTGCGAGATAAATGTTTAATTAGGTAAGTTGTGTGACGTATAATTGTAATGCCAAAGGCACCTAACTGAATTGGCACGACTTTCTGATTAAACTTTCCAGCAGAAAAGGAAGAAATAGATGGAAAGTTGCTTAGTCTTACCTCTTGTTTCCGCTCCCAAGTCTTCATTGCTGATTTATATTTCTCAAACTCATGACACCAATTCGAATATATCTTTTGATACTCGTTGCTTTTTTCCGGCGGTGAACATCTGTAGAAAAAATAACTTTAATATTGTACTGGATTTTTCTTTTTGATCTTTATTTTTTATTAAAAGTTAAACCGTCAGTTTTGCGAGGATGTTTGATGATGCAATATTTGCACTACGTCTTACGTTGCTGTTTAATTTGAGGACAACCCCTCGTGTTCAGTGCAAACATTAAACAGTTACATCGATTCATTCCTGTGCGCTTTCACATAAAATATATATACTTTGCAAGAAATTTATTGAAATATTCTTAATCTTAAGTTAACATAAATATTTGTCAGTTGTGAAATCTTGATACAGTCAATTTTATCAATATATGTACATAGCATCGCATCTTTTTTGCAACCGCTATTAAATAATAAAAGGCTTTGTTAACAACAAGAGCTAATACGATGTTTTTTAAACTTGTGACAATATCATCGAACAATCTCAAAGTCAATTAAAAGTCAAATTGTCTGGGTTGTAAAGCACAGAACAAAAAAATCTTAAAAAATTAGCTACTTAAGCTGACTTAATTTTTGTTAATCAAACTCCAATGAGAGATTTATGTTGCTACGTAATAATAGCGCCAATTCCATAATTAAATACGAGTATGTCATTTTTTATTTTCTGTAAATTTTACGATGGATCTCATTTTTCATTAATTTTCTTGGGTTAGTTTTATCTAACGCCAGGTTAAGTTATATCATTGCATTTTTAAAATTAAGGTCTACTTTTGAGTTTCTCGTTAAAAATCATCTCAACAGTATTATACCCTGAGGAAGCTACAGGAGCTACTTACAAAATAAAGAGTTTTATTTTCATTAATTTTTGACGAAATATGACTTGACTTATTGACCTTGATAGCCGTCTTAAGATGCGTTTCCTTGATGTTTACTTTGACGTATCTTGTGACCAACATTTCAGCCAACATGAGTTTATTTTTACGGCCTCTTAGTCTTTGGGTGCGGGTGTACCTGTGGATGTCGACGGTGATGTTGTAGGAGCAGAGCAGCGAGCCGCCGAGCCAGCAGTCATAGCGGCCAGCGTCGGCCTCGCCCACGGCAATTATGAGCAGCCCGTGCTCGGACGTCTCGATGTACTTCTCAGGTTTACTGGAATACCGAGCAAACATCAATATTGGTTTCATCATCATCATCATCATCATCATGTCAGCTGAAACACTTCCTTTGCTCGACAAAGTCCTTGAACAATATTTCAGCTCTCGTTTTATGTGTACAAGATTAAGAAATAATTTAATTTAATTCATAATTCAATATTCTTGCCAGTAGTTTTATCTAGTAATATTTATTCCATAGCTATCATCAATTTACTATACTTAAAAGGAGGGAATCGAAGGATGCTAATTGTTCAGTGACATCTCGGGAAACCTAAAATAGGGTGTTAGATAAAGATCACTGCAGCTCTTGAGCAAGAAACTTATACAACTAGCGACGGTTACTTAAAGGTCCTAATAGTGCAAATATCATAATAATATCATCTGACCAAATCGTAATAATACCATCACGCTATAGTCTAAAACTTCAGGATAGAAACCTATTTTCAAATTTTACTGTTAACAGTTATAAAGAACTCAGGTACGAACAAAGCGATAGTGAACCCAATTCAAAAGTCAATTAAAATAACCCCAATATCAATTGCAAGCAAAACCGCAGCGCGTTCCGTTTGCGATCCCACGGCGGAAGCGCGATAGCAGCAGATTTGGAAACACTTTAATTAATGTTGTTAGATGCGTGTTAGCTTCAAGTATTTTCGGAATAATTTCTGTTCGCAAGCAAACGGAAGACAGCGGAAAATTAGGGTTGCATTTAATTAAAGTACAGTTTATTTAACGATTTGTTTTGACGCTGCATCGGTGGTGTGGAAATTTGAATACGTAAACGTTTTTAAGAGGGAGGTAAACGGAACGTAGCGTTAAACCGTTTGACTGCGAAGCCAAAATTGATAGTTCTCGGTCTGGCTTGTTTGAGGCCAATGATATTTGTTAATAGAATTTACAGAATATATTCTGTTATTGTAGAATAATTATTATGAAATTAGATTTGACCGTCGCATGCGTCACCGATACGCTTCTGCGGGCCCGTTATGGTCGTGTTTATCGATGTGGATAAACGAGGATAGAACAGCTGTCACTTTCTGACCAATATGTAAGTACGAGGGTGACGGACGCTTTATCGATAGCGATAAAGGCGACCATTATACGGGCCCTGGATCGGTGAATCATTAGTCAAAACTTATTTGGTTCCGCCAAGATATTTCAGGAATTTGATGATCTTATTTTGATTCACCATGATCCTATCATAAAGAAGAAAGAGGCTTGGTTGATAATGATGGATCACTTTAAGGCGGATCAGACAAATGATGAGAAATCGACGCTAAAGAAAATTTGCAAGCAATCGGTGACTAAACAAGAGCAAGATTTTTCAAGACTAATTCGATCTTACTAAGTATTCTAGAAAAATAATGCAACTTGAGTGTCTTAACACTTACTTGAAGGTGATGGCATGTCGTCCCTTGTCACGTGAGTAGTGGAACCAGGAGACAGCACGCGGCTGCAGCACTTCCGGCATCTTGATGAAGCTGCCCAGGTGCAGGCTCTGGCCCCACGTCGCCGACACACTCTTGCGCGCGATAGACGAGTCACAGATGTCCGCCGTCTCGTTGGCCACGTCTTGTATTAATCTGTGATGATAAAAATTATATTGTATAACACTTGATGATTCATGAGCGACTAGCTGATCCGACACTCGTTATCCTGTCCAATTCTTTTGTCCCTAAAATCCTTATTCGGACTATCTATGGAAAGCCAAATCTGGCCATTATGCGCTTAACAGTGAACACCATTTCTTTTCTAATGACTATCGGATTGTCCATCAAGAGTAAACAGAGAAAGAGACTCTTGACTAAAGACCCTTTTTCTTTAAATAGAAGCGTTTAGTCACCCGTTTCATTATTAAAATAAGGATTTTTTATTTTGTAGCGGAAAAACAGGTGGTAAAAGATGGATAGAAGTTCCTTCCACTTGAATACTTTCTAAACCATCTAGTCGACTTACCCAGGCATGTACTCTCTGCACACTGCCGCCTCACGGTCCCAGCCGCAGTACGGGTCGCGCGCGCAGCGCACACACGCGTCGTACCGGCGCGCGCACAGCGCGAGCCGTAGCTGCAACACGCGCCGGTCCGACGCCGCGTACAGAGAACCGTGCGCGCGGGACAGAGACATCGCCTGTAACACCGAACGTTTTTAGCTATTCGATGGTTTATCGCTAATAATAAATAAACTGCCATCTTGCTTTTTGATTACGAGTTTGAAAAAAATAATGTTACAACTAATAATAATGTGTGGCATTGAAGGTAGGTATACTACTAAGTTAACATAAAATACAATTTTTATACTTAACATGTATTTTGTAAGGCTAAAAATAACAATTTCGTGACGAGAAAGGTACTACTTTTCCTTTTGTAGTATTTACCCACATAATTCGAAATCTACTACCGTAGCTGAATAGCCGAATAGGGAAATGTGATCCAATACAAATCTAATTTCGCCTATAGTAGAAATTGTAGTCGTTTTGTAAAAAAATATCGTTTGTGAAACTTGAACTAGATGGTAAATAAATTGAGTGTTTTTGTCGAAAGGCGATATTTTACCAGGAATTCTTCGTTACACTATTTCAGCTAGATTTATTGATAGGTTATTAAAAATTTAAGTAAAATGTTTTGTTATTAATCACCTGAATAGGTTCTCCAGGCGTAACGTCGAAAATATCCAGAAGAGCAGATTGGCTATCACCGTTTCGGGTCCATTGAACTATCTTGTGAATTTTCCCTTCATCTGTAACAAAGGATTATCGCGTGAGCATTACAGGCTTATAACAAAAAGGGCCACGACCATAAAATCCGCTTCAATATTACAATATTGGTACGTCTTCACAGATAAAAAACTAATATTAAATGGCGAGCACACTTACAGATAATAAATTATTATTATAAACTTTTTCTTTGATAATCCAAGCGTAGTAAGCGTACAATAATGTATCTGACGTGTAAGGTTTGGTAAGGCATAGATTTCCTTTGATGTTGTTACTAAAGGCATAGCTTAAAGGTACGTATAATGTTCAGGTAGGTAAGTAATATTGTTTTACAAACAAGTGTCGCTTGTTCATTACATTCCTGGAGGATTGAAAGCGGCCTTTTAGGGCTAAGTGAATAATTATTTTTCGCGTAGGAGTAAATGAGAACTTTAGCCGAAAATAATTTCAGGACATTTGCTCTCCTAGAACAAAAACCTTCATTTATGAACTCAATTTGTACAAGGGAGAAACGTATTTCAAAAACAAAATACACCGGTATCAAACTTTGCCTTATAGATAAGCCAGTCAAAGGTATAACCTAGTAAATATTCATTTAAACCTGTGGATCCCCACTTTAATTTAAAACTTGCTACCGTTCACGCTCTAATCAACTTTCGGCGTAGTTTGACGACCTTTGTTGCGAGGGTCCGCAGTCCACGTAAACACGACGAGTCACGAATCCGTCCGCATAGTATTCATTTCTCCACTTCCTTAACTAGCAGGTAAATTATAAGGGCACGTCAAAATAAAGGCGCCAATTAAATTGACTCGTTAGTCGTTCGTACAATAGTCACGAAGGCATTATTAGCGGCCCAGGTCGCCTGTGTAACTGATGTACTAGTTTTGTTGGAAACTACATTACGAGTAACTTAAACGTTTCAAAGAATGTTGCTTACCTAAATAAGGGTTCGACATCGACTACCAAGTATTTGGTTGCCGCTTTCTGAGCAACGTTTCAACATTTAGACCCTTTCAACAAGGTAGTTATTGTTTCCAATAGTTCCGCTACGGAAAATAACACGAGTTCGCGAACAAATACAATTGGTATTGGGCACGTGACCACACAATATGACGGCAAAAGCTTACATTGTAACGTCCGTAAGGTCACGCTGCGGCGCCGCGCCCGCGGTCTCCTCTCAAAGAGGCCGAATCACGAACGAATTAATATTCGGCCCACGAATCTTAATAGCTAATTGGATTACAGGCATGTACCGAAATTACCTAACCCGGTTACGCACAATAGTAGCTATACGCGTGCCGTGTGTGCCCGGGCGCCTCAGACGGAATGGCGGCAAAGCCTCGTATTGTTATTGCGTTTGTTAAGTTATAGTTGCCCTGCTATACACCAGTAATTGTATTAAGCCTGTTGTTCCATGTGAATGGTAATACGTACCAATGCCGATCGTGCCTAACAACACGTGCTGAGTTCGCCTTTAGCTGTATTATTGGGATTAGCGAAGGTTGTGTTAGTGTGATGCTTATTTTCATCATAGCAATTTTCGAGCTTAACGATGCCTTTGTTAACCGTGATTTTAGTTTTATTCCTCGACTACGGCGACATTCTAAAGCCTCCGATTTGATATTATTCTCTCTTAGCTAAAATACAAAAATTACCTGCTTTAAAAACGAAACTGCACTTTTTAGGATTGCTTAGTCAACAAGGAACCATTATAGTTTTGCCATGTCCGGCTGTCCTTCAGTCCGTCTGTCCGCGGTTTAATTCAGAGACTCTTCGTTCTACAAAGCTGTAATTTGGCATAGTTTTTGGCAAATTGTAAAATAAAATATTGAATAGAAAAACGGGTCCCCCCATACAATTAAAGCAAATGTATTTTTTACATAATGTGTCATTGGATAGTTCTTAAAAAAACATCGTGTACATGTTATTATCAATCTTCAGATTTGGCGGACTGTTTAGGAAATGTTGAACTCGAAAGGAGTAATTTTCTTTAGAGTTCCGTCTAAATCACCTTAAATAACATATAAATAATGATTACTAATTAACATCAATTATATGCTTAGTTTTGTACCCCAGTAAGCGTTATACTGTCGGTTGCGGAATGGTGTCGATGAAATCCGAGATTAGTATGTTTGGCAAGCGAGGTGACAAGAGTCCATTAGGCATCACGGCGCAGCTCTGATTGACGCAAACAAGTAGCGGGTGTAATTTATGGCCGGATGGGGAGAGGCGGAAGGGGCTGTCACGACGCGCACACGCATTACGCTCGCAGCTAAACGTTGTGTCAAAAAGTTTCCTCTTTACAGTCAAATTGGCTCTGTGACGTTTCGAGTGATGTAATAACGTCATAAAATATAAATACTCGTAAGTAACATACATATGTGTGTATCTTTATGTGTTAAAAAAGGAACGGCAAGTTTTATGGTTATTATCATTAAGGACTTTTTATGCTAATAATATTTGTCGTAGACTATTTAGTGATTTTTTTTTAGTAGGTACTGATATCAATAAGTGTTTCTGAAACCGTAGTGGCCGCTGTACCTTTTTTGGCCGCTTGAGGTTGAAATAAGTATCAAAAACATTGTAATATTAAAAAAAACATAATTAATATTAAATACTGAAGATTAATATCGGGATAATATATAAAAATAATTTTACATTTTCAAAATATTGGTTAATATTTAGAATGGCCAAAAACGGTGCAAAGATTGCCAAAAGCGGCACTTCTACCCTACTTCTACCAATCACACGATTTGACGTATCGATTTATCAAAATTAAAAACAAAAGAGTAAATAGTAGCAAATTGTAATAGAGTATTAGTAGTAGGTACTCGGCTGCCTATCTCTGTCATACTATCTTTGGCATAACAAATATACTGAGTATACTGAGAGATGATTAATTCCTTTTTCGGCACATTCTTTTTTGGACATATTCCGTTTTCGGCACATTCTTGTTTCGGCACATTTTAGTAAATAAATTATACTATGGAATACTTGTGACTTTGCTTGCGTAATAAAATAAAATAATATTTATTAGTAAAATATTATATTATAATCAATAAAAATAAAAGACAAAAACTAAACAGTACCTACACTGATTACTTAAAATAATTGGGCAACTAACTAATATTTATTCGATGAGGTATTTGTAGTATTCACCATTGGAAAATATTTTATTGTATTTCTTTCTTGCACGCTATTTATATACTTATGTCTTGAAAATAAAAATAACTATCATCATCATTAAATTTAAGAGCCAGGCTCTTGTCGGTGGAGTAATTGCCACTTTTCTCTATCCTGTGCCAGCCTTTTCACCTCCTGATACGACACGACATTCGCCTTCCGTCTTATTTGGTTAAAGTATGTGAGCCTAGGTCTTCCTCTTCCTCTTTTTCCTTCGACTTTACCCTCCAAAATGTTCAAAAAGAAACTATCGTGCCGCATCAAGTGGCCCATCATCTTTCCTCTTCTACATTCTATAGTTTTTAAAATATGTCTTTTCTCGTTCACCATCTTCAAAACTTCTTCGTTGGTTTTCTTTTCCGTCCAGCTAATTTTTTCCATCCTTCGCCAACACCACATCTCAAACGCTTCCAACCTTTCTCTATCTCTCTGTGTTAGTGTCCAAGTCTCGCTACCGTACAACGCAATGCTCCAGATGTAGATTTTAATTAAGCGTTTTTTAGCCTTTTTTGATATTTTAGTTCTTAATAGGTGCTTCTTGTTATTGAAGGCTTTTTTAGCCATGGCTATCCTTTGAATGATGTCTGCGGTGCATCTGGAGTCATTGGTAATTAAACTTCCTAAATATTTAAATTTGTTTACTTGTTCTATTGTACTATTGTTAAGAATGATTGGGTTATGTTTTTTTGCATGTTTAGATGTTATAAGAGTTTTAGTTTTACTGCTATTAATTTTAAGTCCAAACTGATTGAAAATTTCCTCCATTTTTACAACTAGGTCTTGTAGTTGACTGTTGGTTTCAGCAAATGCTGCAATATCATCCGCAAACCTAATGAAGTGAATTTTTTGTCCATTAAATAGAGTAGTAGAGTATCATTTAATTGATGATATAGAGGAAGAACAAATAGTGGAAGAGGACGAGAAAGGGCCAGACATCTTAAAAGAAGAGTTTTTGAAAGCCTTGATGAGTATTCACAATAACAAAGCAGCAGGGTGTGACCAAATATTTATTGAAATGATAAAATATGCAGTATGTGAACCCATGGTACAGGAAGTTTTTGAGTTAATGAGAGATATATACATAACAGGACAAATACCGGTAGATTTCCAAATAAGCAGAACAGTGGCATTGCCAAAAAAACTTAATTCTTTAAAATGTGAAGAACACCGAACCTTAAGCCTTATTTCGCAAGCATCTAAAATTTTATTAAAAATAATTCAAAACAGATTGAGACCAATTGCTGAAAACCATTTAAGTTCCGATCAGTATGGTTTTCGACAGAATAAAGGGACTAGAGAAGCTATTTTAGCTCTTAGATTAATAGTTGACAGGCGGTTAGATTTAAATATGGATACACACATAGCATTTGTTGACCTGGAGAAGGCTTTTGATAAAATAGACTGGAAGAAGATGATGTATAGCCTGCGTGGTGTTGGTGTTTGCTACAGGGACCGAAAGATTATTTGCGAACTTTATAAGAACCAGGAGACCATTATAGAAGTTGGAGAGGAAAAAGCAAAAGCAAAGATAAGGCAAGGTGTCAGACAGGGATGTCCACTCTCACCGCTCATATTTAACATTTTTATAGAAGATGCCATAAAAAAGGTAATAGATTCAGATTTGGGGGGAATTAAATTTAATGGACGAAAAATAACTATACCTAGGATTAATTTCATTTGTTGTATATAATGATTTATGCCCAAAACGGAATGTGCCGAAACAAGAATGTGCCGAAAACGGAATATGTCCAAAAAAGAATGTGCCGAAAAAGGAATTAATCTGAGAGATGTCAGAGCGAGTGTGACAAAACTATAGTCAGCCGAGTAACCGACTAATCAATACTCTCTTTTTATTGTAGGTATAGTAATATTTATTAGTGCATAGTGTTCATCTGTAAGGTATTTGTAAATATAGGCCTTGTAGCCTGAAACAAAGTTATTCTATTCTATTTTATAACGCATTTCTATTTATTTGAAAACTATAAAACGTTGACTTTTCCTCAGTTTTAACTATCTTCCAAAGTTCTTGAGCTTGCGGAATAATATCGCTGTTACCAAAATCAGCTAAGACGAATATACATAATATTATATTACAATTAAAAATATTTCCCCTATAATCGCAATACTCACAACTAAGTAAATCTAGCATTAATATTTTTTTCGTGCGTAGTGCATTTCTATTTATTTGAAAACAAATAACAATATGGAACCTTGACTTGTCCTGAGTTTTTCCGCACATCGGGTATATTAAGTGTGAAAGATCTTGAACATACGGAATACTATCACTCTTGCCAAAATCAGCAAGGACGAAGTACATAATAAATATTATATTACAATTAAAAATATTTCCCCCATCGTCACGACTAAGTGAACCTTCATACGTTGAACGTGTACACAATTACTGAGTGCTTTTACGCATTGACACAAGTATTTGGTTGACGCGATAACAGCAGTACACGGGAAAGCATTCACCAAACTTGTCTGCTAGCTGCGCGGGAGGCAGTACACGGCGGAATCTGGTTACGGGAACCCGGGTACATGTTTTAAGCTTTAAGACGTGACACGTAATGTGTTACTACTAATACAGGGGAGGGTATTAAACTAATGGGTTCCATTCAATGGGACAGGTGCAAAATGGGTAACGTTATAATAAGCCTTAAGTGCGTATTTTGAGACGATATTTATTTATAAATTCAAATTGAAAACGACTAGCGGTTAGCTAGCTAGGCGGGCTTAGTGCGGGTTACATACTAAGTATAAACATTAAATTGCATTGCAATGATATAGCGGTACTCGTGTTTAGAATAAACGAGTACATTTATTTCGAGATTTGAAATATATTTTTTCACCTGCTGTTTTTTATTTTAATACGTGCATGTATTTTTTATTTCAGCATGAGCATAGTTATAGTAAGTGTACCCCACAATTCATTTGACCTTACATATAAAATCTGTTACTAATAGATATTATCAAACAAACTATCAAACGCAACTAAGAGTAAACAATGAAAAATGTGGTTAAAAATCACAACATATCTTCCTGATATGATGATGTCTGATTAAGCCAGAATACGTCGAGAAGCAACTCATTACTTACGATTAAGCCAACAAGGTTTCTGCTAATAGCTCCTTATACATACAGTGGTGGTCACATAATTAGGGACACTTGTTTTTTTCGAATACAATTGCCTACAAATAATTATGGCTTTTAAATTTTGACAACCATTCAAAAAGTTCTTAACCAATTATATTTTTAGTTACACTTATCGTTAACTAATAAAGTAAAGTTTAAATATATGTACAATTTATCTCTGTTGAGATCGGATCTTTCATTTTATAAGGATGTGAAAAAATAAATATTCGACTCTCATACAAAGTTGTATAATTTTGTGTGGACGCGTCAGCACTTAGTTTTTAAATCCTTATAAAATATAAGGTCATTTTTTAATATTAGTTCACTGTACATCAGTTTAAACCTTAGTTAATTATGTAAAGTAAAATGTATTTAGCAATAAAATTGGTCGAGAACTTTTTGATTAGTGGTCAAAATTGAAAAGTCATATTTGTAGGCAATTGCATGGGGAAAAAACAAGTGTCCCTAATTATGTGGCCACCACTGTATAATGTAACCTATCTAAAAATGTTTTTGAAAAAAGCCACTCGAGCCCTCTACTTGACGGCACGCGTGCGACCCACGAGGTTAACAATATCAGTCAATATAAAATAGGTAACCACACTAATAAGCTTTGTTCAAGGTGTATCATCGATGTGTTATTTGATCAACTTATTAAACATTCAAGGGAGTGGTAAACGGGTACGTCTTCGGCGAATCAGGTCACGCACCTTGTCAGACTCTAATTACTGACATCCAAACTGTGACACGGGCAGACGATCTCTAAATCTACCGAAGGTTTAGGTTTAGTCATTAATTTTCCGATCACGGCCGGCCGAAATAATTAAACAATCCCACATTCGGAGAGAAGGGCCGTCTCGGCGGGCCGGCCCCTAACGAATATCGTAAGGAAATACAATTTATGTGTAGATCTGTAACAGGTAATGTTCATCAAAAAATACGATTACAAAGTAAATTAGGCCTTATAGAAGCTAATATTTTTATATCATTCTACGGATTACTGATGCATATCAGATTATCTTGACAGTATCATGAAATTGTGCCCCGAAATAGAAGCACTTCCTCCTCCACAAAGAAAAGGTCTTTTATGAAGTGAATCAAATTAAATTAAGAACGGATGAATGTCGAACAAATACGAAAGGGCGTAAACAAAATTCTGTAATTATCTTTTCATATTTTCCACGCGAGCGGGCTCGGGGCTGCAGAAAGCCGTCTCAAAAGAAATAATCCCGCAATCCAATAAAGATTTCGCTTCGACAGGCCTAAGTGAAAACTTTTTTGCGATCCCCGAACAATATAAGTTTTATTCCTCCAAGTGGTATAAATTCCCAAACACAAAGTAGCTGTAACCTCTTTATTGCTTTTCATATAAAGCCCGCGTTTAACGTATAGATGTGCCGGTTACCGATCGCGTTGACTTTTTGTGGATCGTCCCGTTCACATCGCGAGCAAACAAACGCCGCATACCTTTTGTCACGAACCGTATGAAATTGACTGTTTCTAGGATTTTTTAATTAACTCTAGTTCGGTGTTTTATGAACTGTATGTTTTTTAAACTATTTTCATAGGAATTTGTCTATTTCATAAACACCAAGTAGATATAGACAGTAAAATAGTACGTCGTAGTTCCTCAAAAAAGGACCCGAAAAGCATTTTTTGCACGTTGGGCCTCGTACATACAGCTCCCTCATAACTAGAACATATCAAATGTAATAGGAAATCGTGCGGGTAAAATGAAGATCGTTACAAATTTATTCGTTTTTGTAAGTGGGCGGGATAAATTCCACGATTAGCAGCTCCAACGATTTCGACGGAGCCTTTTTATCACGAATCGCAATATGTATTTTATAGGCGCAGTAAATCGAAGAGCGCGGCTTTTTAACGTTTGCCTACGAACACTCGGTCTTTTACGAGATTCGTCGCTCGAAATTTTATGCGCCTATGAAATGGATAGGCCTGCCGCTTCCTGACCCGTTTCAAATGTATGTCTCCAATCGATATGAATAATTGCCTGTTACTGCCGACCGACGCGGCTCACTATTATTATATGGTAAAGTTTCACTAACACTTAGTGGCTCCATAAAGCTTTTCTTTGATTGTTTCGAGAACTATTGATAGCCGGCTTAATCAACAAAATATTTGTGCGTAAACTGTAATTTGTGAGTTACACCAAACAGGGAAAGTAACGTTATTTATGATTTCATAATACAATTAAGGTGTCTACCTAAAAGCACATCGCCGACATGTAACGAGTCCCCTGTCACATGAGTAATGGGCCTAGTCCGTGGAATTTAATACCGATTATTTTAGTCAGAAAGAAGAAAAAGTAAGGCACTTTCACTTATTGTGTTATGGTCGGATATCAAAACAAATGACTCTCCAGTTATTTATCCGGTAAATGTTACATTTGAGATGCGAGTGAGGCGGGCGGTTATTCCGAACACGTTCCAAAGGTGTATTTTTAAAGAAGGCTTTCTCGGTGGCCAGCATTAGGGATGCCGCGACCGCGCCCTCCTGCCGAAACTTTCTCGTTGGCGCACCTTTTGATATTCAATATACTGCGGGTCCTAAGCAATCCTTTGATGAGATGTTTTATGCAAAAAACGTTGGGGGCCGTTAGCGGGCGCGAATAAGCGTTCCAAACTGAACACATTAGTATTCCCGAACCCGCGCGGGACCGCGGCCTCCCTCCAGTTTTGGGGAATAAAAAATCAATGTTTATTTTCGTTGGACGCGATTCGAATGCTAATTACGGGCATAACTAATTGCTTGTGTTTGTGTGAAGGCGCTATCGTTCTGTAAATTGCCCACGAATCACGTGCCAAAACGAGATTGAATTTTCTCACTTTATGAAATTGAAAGTTATGGTAATGGTGGAATCATTAAAATAACTAAACAATTTGTATTCCAAATATTATTTTCATAGAAACTAAGTAATATTCGTGGAACATAAATTCATTTAAGTAAATTATCATAGCATCAAATTGACGGTATATTTCGTTAGAAAAGTTAATTTAACCTACGATGCCGACGTTCTACCAAGCATGAGATTCGCCCGGTGAACCTAGGAACATGATATTTTAGCAGAGTATAATGAAGTCAGGAAATTCAAATCCTCAAGGGTTCAGAGGGTCACCGCGGATAGAGTAACTAAGTTACTACGTACTCAATATAACGGTGTATTATTTGTATGTTACTTATAAGTTTTAGTCTATTACTGTGAAGTGTATAAGGGCTATCATAGCGTCAACAATACGGTTACGGTATATACGGGCCAAAACAAATTGGAATAGAGGACCAGGAGGGGCTCTATTCTACTACATAGGTAAAACTATATTACTTTTGACGTGTGATCGAATTTATTTTTAATTCGGCCGCCATTACTGTCTAGTAAATAAGAGCTTTCAAAACATCAATTTGATAACATGTCTAAATCAATATGGGTTTACCGGGTAGAATAGAGCCCCAATTGCATTATTCGCTTCATATACTGGAGCGGTAAAGGCATATACTCGTAGTAGATGGGGGCTGAAGGTGTTGCAAACTATAAATTACTCGGAAACACCGTTCAAGCGTATCGCATAGCAATAAATATTGCACATTTTCGTCCTGCGGTGGGAAGCTCGTCAATGGCGCGCGGAGCTGCCAGGTTGATTAGCTGTGGGCTAGCTGAAGCCTGGCTATTGGTGTTTGAAATACTCAAAATACCGATATGATACGTTCCCGTTGTTACTATTTGAATTGAGCTGAATTTATAATAGAATATTTTACGGTTTATAACAAAACAGTGAGAAGAAAATATGGAAACACGATATAAACATGTATACCATTTCATGTCAATATAAAACAACAAATATAAGAGACAAGTTAAGGTGATAAAATTCAGAAATATACATAAAATTATTTATGAAAAATATCGTTAAACATCTATAAATTAATTAGTCTCTCCAAGTATAATGGTTTTTTATATATTCCATATGATATAAATTTTATTACTCTTGCTCGTTAAGAGATATCAGCAATTTGAACCAGTACCTACGTACCTAATTCTAATGTTCCATGTTCGACCATGGCATAACGTATTACCAATGATGATTTAACGAAAAATTTGTAGATTTGTTTGCATTTTATACGAATTCCATATGACACGGATAGTCAACTAAATATGTTATATGCCACCCTAAGATTGAATTCCGTTTTCACGTCATAAAACAATTAAGACGTTTTTGCATAACGTCTCAAATGGTCAACTTTAGTGACCTCTTAATTTTTTAAAGGACATTATGTTAAAATTGAAACACCACACTTGTCTGGCCGGCTGTTTTTGAAAACAACTGCAGACGTAACAGTATTGTTTACAACATAATCGATTCCGCGGACCTACACATCTATAACAATCCTGTAGGCTTGGGCAACGAAGACATCAGCTGGGCTCACTACCGCTCACTACGCCGAAATGGAGTTGTTGCTCGTTCCATTAAAGGCCGGGACGCGGCCAAATTTTCTCTCGCCCGAAAAGTTCTCGCATCTCGCAAAAGTTATGCACAAACTGTGAACGATCTCATCAATTGCTGCGCAAGCCCTGTGTACAGGGTGTTCGTATTTCGGCCGGCGCGATACCTCAGCCATACCTTAGCATATCATTTTGCGCGAACCGCATTTCATGTTTATGGCGAAACTTGGACTTCATGCACTTAGGCAAATGGGTTTCCGATACTTATAAGCGCCAGTATCCGAACTGTATCGCTACGATCTATGCATGGTAACTTATTTTGTGAATTATTGCTTACATTATTTCAATAGCGGCATAAATACCGCTTCGAACTTTTAGCGCTTAGGCTGTAGAATTATTGCATGTTGCTAAGTTTGCGGGCAGTATTCCTCGTAAATAATTCGAGCAAACTGCCGCGGAATTTGAGACTAAATACGCAGCATTCGTGTTATGTATTCAGATATTTTTGTTACGTAATTATAATGTAGGATAGGTTCGTTAAACAATTAATTGAGAGCTTGTTTAATCCGAACCAGTGCCCTCATTTGGGCGTTATCGAACGATGCCCATGCCAGCGACAAATCCCAACGATATTATGCTGCAGTGCTAATATACAGGTGGATTATTACTAAACATAAAATCGGTATTTCCATTATTATAACGAGAGGCACTGTGTGAGGAAAACGCGCTGCACACACGCCGCCCGCTGCGTCCAAACGCGCTGGTAACTAAATTTCAAAACATCAAAGGACAGACCGTTTTGCGACTTTGAGCTCCTATAATTATGTCATCAAATAGCTATGAATTTTCCAGCTGCGCCGACTCGACCGTTAAGCCGACTGTGAATTTTAAATCGTTTTTAATAGTACGGCCTGCAGCCGTGCACATATCAAAGCGCGCGTGTCTGCAATTTGATTTCTTGCGGCTAATTGCTGGGAATTTTGGGTTGTTGTTTTTACATGTTCGGGAATATTGGACCAAAATTGATTGCCAATACTATCTAAACTCGTAGGTATGCGCAAAAAATATATCATTCTTCTTTGAAAAATGAACCCTCGTATGAATTAATTAATGAACAAAAAAAAAGTACTGCAGCTCGTGGTTCAAAAAATTTAGCTCTACAGCTTCATGAAGACTTCAGACCACAGTTACATGAAGTACTTGTTGACAGAACTCTAATACACGTGGGAGGATGATATTTATGTACTTTTTTATAAAATTTCAATGAATACCCTAAAATTTCAATTAAAATACTAAGCACCATTTATGCATTTGCTATTCGGACTAAGTTGCCAGTGAAACCAATATAAAACACTGCAAACAGTACCCTCGGGTAACAAAGCACCCCTATATTATTAGTGGTGGCTTCAGATGAAGGGAAGTATGTTCAAGTTGTGTAGTTTGCGATTTCGTTTGTTTATACGAGGTAATTCAGGAAACTGCGCGACCGATTTGGGAAATTGTTTCGCCATTTGAAAAGTTTACTCCCACCCGTTGTAGGCCATAAATTGTACCGTTTCCAACAGGAAACGTAAAGCTATTCGAAACGCTGAAGTGCGAGAAGTTGATAATGTACTCAGTAAATAAGTGTTTAATATTATAAGGCTACATAATGGATGTTATCGCGAATGTTGGTTGTGACAGACATTTTGTGACGAGCGCCTCATAATTACATTCCAGGCTTCTATTTGACTGCTGATAGGTGTGCACAAACACAACACTTTGTCGTAGGGTCTGTGTTCGCGCGATACGCAAACATTAATATGTTCTTGAATTGTTTACAAAGGCGCCCTTGATACTAAAGAGTCTCGGCGTTGACGTCTAACTCGGGCAATTTAATTAACTTCCTTAACTTCTAAATACTCTTAACGTCTTTGATACCTCGGTTCCCTTTCACAGGCAAACACGTGACGGGTGTGTACAAGACAGGCTCTGTCAAACTTTTATCAGGCTGTGCGGCGGCGGCGAGCGACGTTTAAAGTTGTAGCAACAGTGATTTAGGCGCGATAAAACAAACGAAATGAGAGGAGAAGGGCCGCGCCGCGACGCAGCCGCAATGCAGGAGCCTCGCGCTCGTTTCTCATTGTCTGGTCGCACCTCGGCTCCCCGCTGCCGGTGCAGTTTAATGCATATTATAACGCGGTAAGCACTCAAAATGGGCTAAGCGGGGAGGCAATATACTCGCAGACGCTAGCGCACGAGCGTACTCTTTATTGAAAGAGTAAACTGTCCTTTTTCACGGGACGCCTCGGGCTCTTTGTGACGGCCGGAATTTCGTGCAACTTATTTTGCGCTCGAGTGTAAATAATAGTAGAGTAAAATACGACAGCATTGCGTTTTGGGATGAACTTTTTCTTTTTCATTAGTATTTAAATGTACGCCGTACCCATTTATTGCGGGATGTGTCCGAGGCAAATGCATTAAACAGGAATTGTTCGACCCGGACTAACGAGCGGTCGCAACTACGTACACGTCAGACGAGGAAGCCCTGCTGTATCCTAACATTGTGTAGATAAGTTAAAGTAATTATTACGCTACGTGGGCGTGGCTATAGCATCGGAGGGAACGTCAAAGGGAACGTTTAAACAATTTAATATTCTACACACAAGCATTTCAAACGCTAACGCAAACGTAGCTCTCCTTTTGGAAAAGTTGTTCCGTAAACGAACCCCCCTTCGTTAGATATCTACGTGAGTTTAATCCACTGCAGTGTTACGAGGAAATGTTCGGGTTGGAACGATTTTCCAGGCAAAATTGGTGAAAATTGCAACAACATAGGCGAAAATTACCACTTGGAGGCGTTGTTTGGAGCGGCGAGCCGAATTTATGCGGCGTTTGCAATGTGACGGGAGGCGTCCGCGAGACCGCGGCCCGGCCGGGCACATAATGGCCGAACGGGTTTCCACTCATTATACCCAACTAGCGCTTATAACTGCGGCGCAACTGCTTGTTAACTGATAAAACGAGGCCTGGCCAGGCACTATGTTAGTGTATGCGCTGCAAGGCCAGCTGCGAGCCTTTCAAGAGTCAATAAACTCAAAAGCTGACGATAACTTCAAAAACGGCGCGGAATTTCGCAACAAACAATCATGTTTTAATCGGTTTTTCGCGTTTTCAACTAAATCCCCTGTTTTACAGGCGAGTGGGCGGGCAGCACACCCGATGGCATCCAGACGAGAATCCAAACGTCCAGCCGTCACGTGCTAGACGAATTATGGCCTTTGAGTCACTTTCGCCTGCACTTTTTAATTTCCCAGTGCGCTGCCGTTTTTCAATTCGTATGCTTTTATGAAATTTTATGTGCTACCGTATCCGTGACGAGGGACTGTGGACTTGTTTTTTCTTTTGGCATTCCTGATTGTGCCGTGCACGGATTGGGTTGAGTGTGCTCGTTCCGTGACGCTACACCTACATACGCCATAATTGCACGAAAGTATAATTAGTCTTATTTCTTTTAAGCTATGTTTGAGTTAACAGATTTATGCCAACATTAACCTACGCTTTGGAGTGCATGCATAATAACGTCGATTTGATTTTACTTTAGTTTATTTAAAAGGTATTTTAAGACTTACTTGTCCCGGCATAGTAGACCGTGTAGTCGAGCTGGTGGCCCATCATGTCGACCTTGACTCGGTCCACTACCAACCGCGTGAAGAATAAGTCTCTCTTGTAGTAAATTGGTTTTTCGTTCTCGTGTGAGACGGCAGTGTCCATAAGTGGATGAGACCTGTTGATAGAGATTTAAGTATTTCAATAAAAAATAACCATAGCTTATTCCAACGTGTCTTAAAAAATAACAAATGAACACCCTACGGGTATTTCAAGTTTTTACTAGTTATCACATTTATTTTTGAACCGTAATAAACAACTTCCAATACGAGGTCAGTCAACTAAAATAGTTGCCGGCTTTTAGAATAAAAAGGTAACGGAAATAGTACTGAATAAAGAGAAATGAAGGACATTGCACCAGTAACGCCTCATTGATAATCGCCCTATAATAAATAATAATTAAAAGAAAATCATATAAATCACAACAGTTCTAGGCGAAAACCAATTAAACCGTAATTTAGGTATGGATATTTTAGAAATGTATTTTAATCTAACCAGAGCAAAAACATAAGAAATAATCCTGAGCATAAGAATGGCAAGGCGTTTTAGATACTAACGGTACGTTCAAAGCATTTAATTGTTGAGCCATTAAAACACTCTGACAGAAGAATCTAACGATTAATTTTAACGTACCTAATAAATTTTTCGTATGAATGTAACTTTCATTAAAACATGGATGAATGGTGGCTCAAAAAATAAGTAGATATTGGTGCTTAAGTTACGCGTTGTTGGAACTTTTGCATTAGAAGGTACTAATTTAGCTATACACGATATCGCAACTAGATATCAGCTAAAGTTTACGACATTTAAGCGTGACCTGATATTGTAGTAGGTAATATGGTAACAACCTTTTAAGCTAAACCATTGCTATAATATACAAGGAACTCTCGTAGAAGTCCACTCAGTGCGCTCTGTGTTGTATTACTTTGTTGTACGACAGTAGCGCAGTCAGAGGTGTCGAACAAAGCAATGCAGATATATACATGCAAGTCAGCGGAAACTGCAAGCTCGCCGATAAACATATAACAGGAACACGGCATCGACGAGTCAGACAATGACAATGTCGCGCGACGCAAATGTCATCAGATAAAAGCCTTTGCTTCGCCGTTAACAACGAAAATACTCATTCATTTAATTAAAACTCACTCGCATGAATAAAAATTTTATAAATTATTTTACACCAGACTGGTTCAGGTGGAGTGTTAAAATCTCGACGTTTCCACATGAGGATCGTGAAAAAGTGGGAAAAAAAATAATTGAACGCTCTCGGGGTGAGAGCGTCGGATAATTAACAGGACGTGTCGCCAGATAAAAGTGTCTGTAGGTTTCAATGAGCGGGAATTCTGGGATCGCAGGAGCCGCGCTCGTGTTCCACGTTTTTAAGTGACGATATTCAACTTTGTTTACGTCGACGTTCTCGGTTACAATAACTCGCGCCTTTTGTTTTTTCCGCTCGCCGGCGCGCGACATTTTTGCAAATTAATTAATGGCCGTTGTAAAGTTCGCCATTCGAGGCGACTAAACATTCTAAGTACGCGCGCATAGAACAAAAGGACGTTATTGGGATTTACGATGCAAAGGGTGTTTTTTATATATGAATTAAAAACCCAGACACTTAGGTTTTTTACAATAAACTCACGGAACGGCTGGAATGAACCCCTCTTTTCAAGGCATCTATTTGATTTGTAATACCCTTTCAATTAGTTTATTTAAACTTGGATGTGGCACTTGCTTGAGCTTGATCAAATCTAGCTTGGTCTTGGTCATGACAGTCACAAAAAAAATAAAAAACCCATCCTCATCCATGAATTAAATAAAACGCAACCTGCTAATGTATAAAACGCAATAACCTAAAGTAGCCTAACATAGCCGCTTTATTCGGAGACATTGGTTCCCCTATGAAATCCCTAATCGTCATTTGTCCTAATGCATCGTTTGTTCGAATTATCGTTTATCCTAAAGTCATTTCCGCTTAAATTTTAAAACTTTTTAGTGTTTTTATAATACAACCCTAACCTAACCGAACCGCAGATATAATAAGAAATCTTAAAAAGTTGCCTGACTCATCTGAAAACCAGTTTAGGGCAAATGAAAATTCGGAAAAACATGTGTTAGGACAAACGTTGTTAGAAATTCCGAGGGACGACCGGAGACATTTAGAGACAATTAACTTATTCCTTTTTCTAACTAACGTATGAAAAATCATCACTAAGGAACGACTTAATCATCATTAACTGAGTCTGAGTGCGGCCACTACCTTCTTACAAAGTCAATCAGTTGCAACTAAACCAAGAGAAATTAAGATAGTTACCTAATAAAGTTAAGGACGGTATCCGGCAACGAAGCGGTATCGTTAACGCAGGTGCCCGGGCGGGGCTCCGGCACGCGGCTGCTGATGACGGGCAGCCAGGCCGAGCTGGACGTGGCCTGCTCCTTGAACTTGCCCTCGAACGCCTTCTGGACGTCGCCGATGGTGAACGTGCAGATGGCTGAGCCCATCAGTCCCGTTGATGCAGTTGTGAACACCCCGTAGAATCGGCTGTCGTCGCCGGGCACCTTGTAGATGCTCTCTGATGGACAAATGGTATGGGTGAGTGGTTTTGTAGGACTGGCCCAAATGATTTTTTAAATTCAGAACATGAATTAAAACATTTGAACACTGAAACAAATATATTATAGTGCTTAGATAACATTGTTTCGATGTAGATTTACAAGCATTTTTTAAAGTTTACGTGCCTTCGCAAGAAATAAAATAAATATAACTTTGGTTTTCGTTTTATTTTGTGATATTTATTATAACCAAGCTATTCGTAATCTACTGGCTATTGGATTATTTATTAAGAGGATTTTAGGGTTGAAAATTTTCATACAAAATGCGGTAAAATTTCTCTCCCCTTAAACCTAGTCCGATTGTTACGATTTTTTATGTTGTAGATATTATGGAACACTAGGTCTGGACCTTTTCCTATTCAAAAAAATATTTTTTGGGTAAAAAAATAGGAACGGATATGTATAAACCTAGTTTTTCATAATAACTAGGTACAAGCAATGTACGAGTTGCAGAACATTCTCAGAAGTTAAGAAATCTTCTCAAGAAATTACTGAGAATATTTTAGGTAACATTTGAGAGCATTGAGAATGTTCTATTTCCATAAAAAATATGAAACTTCCCAGAATTTCTCATAAGAAACTTTCACAATTTGAGAAGTTACTTTTCGGTACAATTTTCACAATTTGAGAAGTTACTTTTCGGTTTTCAGCGTCGCTTCGCAATCCTCTCATAAAACATATATTATCTACGTACATTAAAATCGATTTGCACTGACATTGAGCAAATTCAATAGTACTTTTATTTAATAAATCTTCGCACATTGCAGTGATAATAACTTAATTGAAAACGTGTTCCACGTAGAACAATAGGCAGCGATCCATAATCTATTCATAGTTCAGTAGGTCGGGCGAGTTGGCCGAGCCGACTAGCAACTTGCTATAATTGTGGGCTCTGAACTTTACACTTCGATGTCACTGAAAGTTGTTAGAACCATTTAGGTAAACTGTGTCTACAATTATAAATGTCAAAATTGATTATTAACAAGTATTGGACTACAATTTCAAAGAGTTTGTCTTGAGAATATTTGACTTGGTATAATAATATATAATTAGCTTGTAAACTTGGTTTACTTTTGAAAATAAGATTAAGTTCAATTGTAATAAAAGTTTTATAACACTGAAGCACACAAAGTTCTTATTTATATTTCTTAGTTGATTTAAAAGAAGATAATACTTTGTACATTCGAATAATTAAACAGTTGTGTTTTATACAAAGTCGTCATTCCAAAAATAACACGATCGTTACGACAGTAAAAGTTAAAGTGCCTTACTGGGCAAGCTCACTGTTTCAAATATTGTTTTGGTCATAATGTAATTTTTGATATCTTTATTGATAGTCATTTTTTTATCGCTGGAGCTTTTTAAATATCTATCGTGTAGACAAGGCTAGGTTAGGAGGTTTGATTTATAAAAATCCTGAAAAATAACGTGTTAAAAAATACGTTATGACTTTCGATTAATATGACCTAAAACACATTATGAATAAAAATTATAATGGCAGAAGATATAGACCCGCTTTACTTATACAGGATGCACCCAGCTGTTAGTAGCTTCAGTCATGATTCAGAGAAGCGCCGCAACAAACAGCCCTATTCCGAAAAGACCGTTAACGCGACGTTTACGCAAACGGCGCTAATGGCGCTTGAACGGACATGTAAATAACACACCTATAGCAAATACTGAGCACTTGAGTGTTCCTATTACATTCTCATGAGTTATGCAAGGAATGTAGCGGGGCGCGTGAAAAACCGTCGAGCGCCGCCGTTAATATTCGATGAACTCGGTCTGAGACCGGCGGATCGGCTAGACTGTTAGAATCGCTCACTTTTGAGTCTCCGTCTGAATGTTTGCGAGAGATTCTCGCTACGTTAGGGATTAGGTAAAGGGTGTTTGCGTTCCGATCGCTGAGTTAAAAACTGCGCACATAAAAGATTTTCTTAGCAAGAAACAATAACGCTTCAGTTTGCGTCAATGTAAACAGTAGAAAAAACTTAAAGCTTTAGAGGTTTTAGTTCGAAGTTCAACAAAATAATACGAATCTCATCGAATCAAAACAATTACTTCTATTGCCCTTTTAATCTACGATGTACGTATTAGTAGTACCTTAACCTGCTAATAGCAAATCTTTAAACTCTACATTTTAAGAAATTATCTTTCCAATGTAAAATGATTTTCTAAATTAGAAACTTATTTTGATTACTAAATTCGTTTTCAAAAACAAGTAAGCATAAGCACACGCACAAATTTGTATCTTTGTTCCACATTATAAAACCACTTACGTATCTCATTGAAGTAGAAGGGGAACTCTCCAGGAATGCTGCAGTTAAGTCGAGCCTTGAGGTATGTGGCCCAGTTCTGGCTAAGGATGTTCTTGCCGCCGGTATCACGCTTGCAGACGCGGGCCACCCTCGAGTACACCGCCTTGCCGCAGTTGATATATTCCACAGCCGTCTCCCGGAAGAAGAATAGCACGTACTCTCCGACGTCAAAGGAACCCACAAAGTTTGGTTCTAGAAAGAAAGATAATGGTTAAAAACAATCAAAGAGTAAAAAGTGTTTACGTCCGACGCTTTGTTCTAGAACTATAAATTATTTGACACTGCATAGGGAAATATAACTCGAATTGCGGCTAACTGTTTTTAACCGTGAAAAATATCACCCTGTACCTACTTAAGTCAGAGTTTCAGAAAATTATAACGGGATCCGGGCCAGTATAATATGCGCTTGGATATGGACCTAACATCTTACTCTCAACTGTTCAAAAATCATCAACCCTGGTGCTAAAATTAGTCTTGAGTCCATTCTTACAATGATATTCATTATTTACATTATTATTATAACGTATCCACTAAACGTCCCAATTCTACAACGCAATTAGTAGACAAATCCATACGAAATTACAATAACCTCGTTGTAATTTAGTCAATTAAATGTATTTTATGTGTTCCGAGCGCCGTTCCCATGTTAATGCTGTAATATCAAATTGCTGTTATTCCGTGTGATGTGCGATAAATATTAGATGAAACGTTGGGCGTCGATTATGTCATAGAATACGGGGCGTCGGTGGGAGACATTAATAAGTGCTTATTAGCTGGTGCTGTAATGAAATCGCCACGTGCCCAGGATTAGAAGCACACGGCCCGGTCAATATCCCCATAGCCGCCATTGTCGATGACACTAAACCTAACAATATGCTTTTACCAACTGTAAATATTAAAGTTTAATAAGGTTTCTGCGAGCGTCTGCTAATCTTTTAAAGTTATTGCGGCGATAAATTAGGCTTCATCATTATTAATAGTTCCGATAAAGCCCGGCTATTTGTTTAATGAATATGTTGTACGTGGCGATACATTTTAACGATCAGAGTATTAAAGAGACATTATAGGTCACTACCTATTTGGACCAGTAACAATGTCTATATTAAAAAAAGATTTCTTGTCATGAAACTACTAGGGGTATGGAGACCTAACTTAAACAGAGAAATGTCATTATAATTTTCATTATACCTTCCTATTACAGTTCACAGAAATTAATGAACAACATCTGCCCCATTTCATTAAATAGCTAATTAATTAAGTAACACCATTCTTGTCGTAATCTTCCGAATTTCGAGGCCAAATTGCCGCTTTGATTGCAACTTACGTTTAGGCCGTAAATGATAGCGTCTCCCTAATAACCATATAGGGTTACCTAATGATGTTGCCGTTCCTTATATTGGCACTTTAATAAGGAATTAAACATTATGGGGCACAGTTAGGTGTGAAAGAAAGTTTTCGGACTGAATTTGAGTAGAGAAATCATCTTTAACTTTCATTCGTCTATATAAGTTTATTTATTTCACATAAACATTTATCTTTACAGGTCAGCCCAATGCAAATTAACATTACGAGCAGTAACATAATATAAATAGCGGTAAGTTGGTTCCTTAAGTCGCTAAAATATTTGACCACCCTGTATGTTAAGCTGAATTAGGGTTTTATTTCGTACAAGTTGGCTATTGAAATATAATTTATGGATTCTTAAATGCGAAGTGGGGTAGTTCTATTCATAAATCCCTAAATATTATAATCGAACTCATAAGAGCCCATTCTTCTATTGTAAAATGTAGATATCAAATTAAATAAAAGTGTAAAAAGGGATAGCACTCGATCAATCATTAATGCAAAACCACTGAGTTCGATGAAGTAGAAAATTTAGGGGCATCACGGCCCCATTTGTGAGCTCTCTCACAGTGGTCGGATTTATAGAAATTCAACTCCTAAAAAGGGTCAAAATAGATTGTGGGATCCGTGATAGGGACCTCTAGAGCCATTACAATAATGGATTTTGATAGTTGTATTACTTTCAATACACGTTACACGTTGGTGTATCAGGCTATTTTTTATATAATTTAATGTAATAGATTTCAACAGTGACACATCAAGGTCATTATGATCGAGGTGCGACCATTGAACCCTAAAATGTCCGATATTGTTCCTCAAAAGCAATGATTGTACAATCATCGTTATTTCATCGCGTGTTTGAATTTTAGCCATTGTCAGTGAGAATAAAATTCAAACAAATGTTAGTTTTTCAATGTTTGTCGTATATAATCGCTTGAATAAAAGTCAGACGGATTTATTTTATCATCAGATTGAAAAAACGATTTTTTTTGTTTATTAAATAAGTCTACTAGGTATGTATGTACTAAGTTAATAAACAAAGAAGATTAAGGGGTATAAATTCAATCGGCAGGTTGAACTAATGGGTAATTAAGGTAATATTACTCTGTTGTTAGGAATTAATATACCTACCTGAAGGCAAATTTGCACAAGATATATAACATGCATTAACTTTTCTAAATTAAAAGACGCAGGCAGGTGCGAAGTTTAACAAAATAAATAAAATAAGTAAATAGCGTAACAAAATGCTGCATAGATATTTTATGAAGGTTACAAAGAAAATTTGCCTATTTAAACAAGTGCTGTCTTAAGCAAGTGCTGTCTTTATGAAATTTGAAGAAATTTAATTAAACCTAACTGCAAATACGAATATTACAAATTACTAAGTAATTAGTCTACTAAAGGTACGAAAAAATATTTTACTTAAGTGCTGCATGACTTGTGGTTTTTAGTTAATAGAGTTTTTTGGCATTCATTAATTATTTACGAAGAGAATATAATTGACCTAGACTAGATGATCGAGACTAAGATAAAGCTGCTAAAAATCATTACAAAAAAAACATGAGGGAATAAAAAAAAAAATCTAGCCCTAACTATGCTTTAGGTGCCAGACAAAGACAAGAGCAATAATATATTATCTAAAATGACACTTATAAATAATATCTGACACACTCTTATACTCGTACATATAGTAACAGAGAGGTGTCAGATATTTTGAGCCCAAAATTGGATAGTATTATTATTGTTGGTGACTGTACGGAATTATTGCAAATGAAAGTCAAATGTAGTTGAAATGAACGCCATTTGACATACCGCTGTCAACAGTGCGCGTTATTGTCATCTCAGACCAATAAATAAAGGAAGGAGTTTAATGAACAAATCGTTATTAACTGAAATTAAGCGAATTTGTCGGGTTATAATTTCTATTCCGCTGTAACTACGGCACAAATTAACGGCAAGGTTCGGGAGCATTAATGCTCGCGGAGCGGAAACAGTTTAATTTTCACTGTTTGGTTTGAGCCAATATCCGTTTGAAACCAGGGAAATTTGATGGTTACTCTTTTTTATTCTCTGTACTAGGTGATAATAGGTTTAATAAGTTACTTAGAAACCAGTTTATTTAATCAGATTGAGTAATACTTAATTTTGATAAATTTCGAAGCCATCAGTGATATTTATTTCTGACGTTGGGGAATATTCTGCGTCACGCATTTATTATTTTGTACCCGAAATTAACCCTCACTCGATTATTTACTAATACGATTAACGATAATGACGTAGGGATGTTACGTCCACAACCCGTAACTTTGTTAACTCACATAGCGTTATTACAGTTTTATACAGTTTTTATGGCAACGTTTTGATTCACACTTGATATAATGGCTTTCAAACGCAGAGAACGGCCGTAGCGAATATTTTATAATGCGGTACTTACTGTCGAGCCATTTAGAGTCATATTTCAAGGTCCTCTTGAAGGCGAACTCTTGTCGGCCGGTGGTCAAATTATGCAGATCTGTTCTGAAGATGACGGTGTCAGCTTTAGTGAACTCGGCGTTGGTGCCGGAGTAGAGGGCGGGCAGGTCCCCGGGGTTGCCGCGCTCGACCCAGAGCGCCGTGGAGTTGTCGGCGGGGTCGTACGGGCACTTGGCGACGCCCATGCCGATCCCGGGCACGTACTCCCGCCGGGGCAGGTGCGTCAGATTCGACTGCAACAAAAAAGTTCAGTTTTATTAGTTTTATTACGCTCGTTGCAGGCTATCACGTCTCTATATAGTTTTCTGTAGTTGGAGAGAGATTAGGATTGTATCAGTAAATAAAAAGTTAATGTAAAAGTGTTTGGTGGTATTCAGCAACCTTATTTTCTTAATACCTGTAAAAAATCCTTTTGAAACGGAAGAAGTGAATGAAGGTTACTTATTCACCTCCCTTATTTCCCTAAGCGACATTAAAACAGAAAAAGTCTAAATTTTACGCGTGAACACGTCGATTTTATGCGCCATTAATCTAAAACACTTCTAAAAAATATAACGTAACGAGTGGATTTATGCGTTTCAAAGTCAGTAGCAGCCAACTGGCCGAGCCGCCCCCGGCCAGCCCCGCTTGACTCAACAACACATCTGCTATTAATTTTTCTAAAAATTTACGGCCGCTTCACGTTCAACGCGATTTATTAACCGAAACTTATTATTTTGAGGCGCTCGAATATTTTTCCGGCATCGTTCGGTCGTCCTCGGGAGAATTCCTCTATTAGTATAATGCGATGGGTGGCGGTACGGTTTTCGAAATTATCATAAAATTACTAAATGTAGCATAAACGTGGGGGTGGGCAGGGGCGGCCGTCGTCGTGGATTGAGACTTTATGTAAATTTTAACGACGCTGCGACCATCGGGGCCACCTGTGACCCGCTCCCCGCCCCACCTGTCGAAAACCTATGTCGTTTTTATTTCAATAAGCCGAGGATTAAATTAGGCATGCGAGGACGTGCCGCGCAGACCGCCGCGGGAACAAGGGTCTTTCCTCATTCCTTGCTTGCGTCTTACACTTTAAACTGCCATACCGGGAAGCCCTCCTCAATCACAATCGTTTACAGTCACGTGTTTTATTTCTTGCCAGGAAATCAGTTTGCTTCTAAATACAAACGGTTTGTTATTTAATGTAAAATTAAGTTGTGAGTTAAAGGCCATCCAGTACACAGTTTCAAAGTGCCGATTTAGTTTGTGCGACCATACATTGCAGATACTATTTTAAACAGTTCCCGCGCCGGAGTCAGCTGGCGGGGCGCGCTGTGTTCTAAACAGTCTAAACTTGAGTGTGAACTGTAAACCAAACTGAAGACCACAACGAGCGTTTACTTTCAAACTCGCTAGGGTTGTATTATTTTCCCTGCGCTTGGGCCTCGTCCTAAGTCCAGGATAAACAAGCAAATGGATCGGACGGAAGAGCTCCCCTTGTAGAATAAGAAAGTTTGTCGACGGACCCGCGAGCGCCCCTCATTAGGCCTTTTGCTTTTGTTTATTTACGAAATTAGCATCTAGAAAGCTTTTCAGTGACGGAACGGAGCGTTCGTTGACGACGTAATGATGTAGCATTCAATAAAAGTTGACGGCTGCGGGATTTACATCTTTGTCGGGGGTTCGTATTTTAATAAGGTTCCATTACTGGTTTTATTGCGGTTCCATCAATAGCAATCTTTATAGATAGAACAAATATTTATTCGCGGTGCGGCTTACATTGTTCCGGGTAGAATTAAAAACAAGCGGCAAGACATTATACGGAAAACAGAAGCTGTAGATAAAGCAAAGTAGTCCTTTCTAACTGCCTTGTTTCCGTTAGCTTTGCAACAAAGTCCGAAGCCGGACCTTTACTTAAGAATTACCGACGCGCTCTTTTAAGTGACTTTAACTCAACACTACAAAACAAAAGTTCAAGAAAAAGTAATTTTTGAACACCCTTTGTAAAATAAACAGATTTTGACTCTGTAGCCTACGACCCTTCTTGGGCCACTCCAAGACCAATTCAACTATTACTCATACGTACCCAGTATTTCAAAATAAGTTAAACCTTTTAGCCTACATAAAGCCACAAAGAAACAGACATGGATAGTCGCATAAAAATAACATCCATATCCATACTTCCTATACATCTGAAATCTATTCTAAACTCGTAGGTACTTTTACAATGTAAAACAGCGGACATGAGACGCTAGTACTTGGCACCTGCAGATACGTCCATGAAATACGACAATGGCTTCCCGATACAATGTGAACACGTATATCAGGCGAAAGAAACTTTGGAGACAGCCACTGCAATATGCAAGCACTGAACACTCTGAACAGACATTTTATTCAGCCTTGGTCTGAGAATAGCGGTAATGGGAAGTTGCCGCATCCCTGAATTGTTAATGGTAAATGTTTATTCATTGCTTCGATCGATTATTTGAATTTGTAGAGTTGAATTTTGTTTTAAATGTAAATAGGTACATATTTATTTTCGTTTGTAGGGTTGCTTTACAAACTATTTAATGGGTAACTTAGTTTTACATAGTGTCAGGCTTAATAATAGTAATCTTGAAAACAAAATTTACTAACAGGCTAAATATTATCAACTCTGCAGGAAAATTTGTCTCAAAACGTTTACAAAATACCTACTGTCATCATTATAAATTCAAATGTAAAAAGTATTCAGTAATTATTCTGTGTTTAAAGACGAGGGAAGGTTTAATTTAACAGAATCTACAGGACTAATGATTAATTAAGAAAAGCCTTTCTTGCAAATATAAAGGCGTTGTTGTATTGAAGTTAGATAATTGTTTCAGTATATAAAGGGGTGTACGTGTACAGAATTGAAACTTTCAAACACAGAAGGGAGTTCAAATTGAAGATCGCTTGGAGCGACAAAGTTTTGACAACCATGTCACTATCAGCTAATAAGTAATAGCGAGGGACCGATCTGAATCAGTAACGAGGCGTTTTGCCGCGCTATGTCGAGCCCGAACAATACCACACATTTATAGTAATCATAATCCGCGTCCAAATAAATGTCTGACTAGACCATTGTTTAGCCTTATTACTGTATACTTTTATCAGGACTAGCGTATTCATCCGAAAGAATTATCAATTCGGAATTGATAATTCTTTCGGATCGTTCAAAATTCTGGTATGAAAAGCCTTTGCCACTACAGTCTCTTTGGCGTTAATAAATAAAATTTTATTGACTTTTTGAAATTTTCAACGTGTTAATGAAAAAATATGAATTGTTTTTCATGACTTCTTGTATATTTAAATTTTCTTTCTACATTGTTAAGTATTTGGGTACCAAACGGCTAGCGTATTATACGCTATAATGGTCTAAACAAATCAAATGCCCAAATGGAGCTGAGGATCAACGTAGCAAGATCCCACGAGACGCAAGTCTGCATAATCAGAATTCCGTCAAAGTTAGGGTACACCAAGTTTTGACAGCCCGTATCACTTGCACACACAGCTCATTCTGCATTCGTAAAATAGAAATAAGCAGAGTTTTGTTAGTTTGCAGATGCGAGTGTGACGCGGACGAAGTTCGGAGCCGGCGGGTTACCTGGGGCTGCCTTCCTACATATTTAATAAACTTCCAGAAGTATTACGTAGGTTTTGTTTCATTGAGGCCTTTTAGTGATGTAAATATGTTAGCAAGTTATGTTCTTATGTAAAATTCAATAAAGCTTCAAAACATAAAAGATATACATTACTTTAGGGGGAATCTAGCAAGAATGACGCGGAGACAAATTCAAAATTTTTAATTGGTGGCCAGATTCCAAAATTAGTACTTGATTATCTTGAAGATTATAACTATGGGTCAATAATTTGCAAAAACATCGCGTAACATGTACTTAAACAAGTCAAATTGAGAACTTACTACGTTTTGAAGTTTTCGGTTAAAAGCAGACATTGAGATTGATTGTCCTTGTGTTATTTTTGCAAAGCCTGTAAGTGTACAGTAAGGGAAACTGAAAGATATACCTTTTTCGCTCTTGTCACAATGTAAATAAGACAAAAAGGTTCATCCTTTTCGTATAGTGAATGGTTTCCTCCTGCACAAATCACATATTTCAAACTAGAGAAAACTAATAAGATATTCCCAGAAAGCACGATCTCGAGGATGGACCTATAATTGAACTCCACGTAAATCGCGGCAACATTGTATTAGCCACACAACAATCCCCTTAGCATTTCTATCTGGATAAAGGATTACCAGCAACCAATCGTCATCAAAACTGTGGCTTATAAAACTATAATGGTACAAACAAAGCAACAATCGTAAACTGCGCGCGGTATTGGCTCCTAATTCCGAATGGGATAGGTCGCGCACCTGCGGCCTGACTCGCAGTATTGCCTGTGAAATACGACTGTGGACTTTAGATAACCGTATACAATGTTTGAATGCAAGAGTGTAGTTTGAAATATATCGATGATTGAAATTTATAGTCTGTAAAATATTGGAGCGTATGAAACCAATAGTTTTACTCGAGCGACCTAAAAATACGTGTTCTTTTATACAGCTGAAATGTTTTGAACTTTTGTTTGCATATACGTTTTGTATAGACCCTCAGTAAAAACGTTGAGCATGCTGACAAACTTGTACAGTCACCATATTAGATATTATATTTAATATTGGAGCGTGCGTGATTGGAGAATACAAGGTGCCCGAAAACATCTGCACGCGCTCTTACGTCGTATTTTCAACAGAATACAGAAGTTTTTGAACACTTCTTATATTATGGTAATTATATTAGAAAGAGACTGTATAGAATTAATGTCATTGACTAAATCCTATTATGTCAAAAGCTATCTTAACGTAAGGAATATAATTAAAATAAACTGGAAGAGAAGCCGTAATTAATAGCTGTGTTGCCTTTAACCAAAGAGTTGATGCAGAGTTGATTTATCCTCTTGGCTATTTCTCTTCTAATTTCCATACATAATGCGATAACGTTTCTCTTCCGTTAACCCAAGTCCATTTTTTACGATTTTTGTATATATTATGAAAAACTAGGACTGGACGTTTACCTTATATATCTCTTGGAAAGAAAAAAATATGAAAAAAAGCAAAAACAGAAACGTAAAAACCTATTTTTTTTTTATATTGAATATCGTGGGAATTAGACTTGATTTTGGGGTACAGAATCGTTATAGCCCGAAGTTAAATTTATTTTTAAAAAAATTGACAGCTACCCTATTTAAGCGTCGTTTCACCATACCCTAGAACGGAGATTAAACGAATGTATCGCCACCTCATTCGTCCTAATCGGTTAAATCATTAGGATTGCGAAGGGTAAAAGGGATGACTATACAAGCGTTGCTTATATCTCCACGTGAATACTCCCAAACGTCGTCCAGAAACCTCATCGTTTAGCTGTACCCTTACCATGAGTTACAATTACCGTACCCGCTAGCGAGTCGAATGCTCTGTCCCTCGCACTCTATTAACTAATACTGCGAGGTCTGCGAAGGACAGAGCATTCGACTCGCTAGCGAGTACGGTAATTGTAACTCATGGTACCCTTGTACTGTTGTTAAGAAAAACTTCACCTAGATTTAACTTTGGACTTTTTCTTTTTAGGGGCAGAAATAACTTGACTATAATTACAATACAACTACAAAAGGCTAAGTAATGTAGAAATATAAACTATCTAGTCTTCATTTTATTTTATTACTTACTTTTAATGGGTATTGAACGTTAGTACAAATGGTATCCTGATAATTGTGTTTATTTTTTATTGTACGGCGATATTCAGCTGGAAACTATTGATAGCTTAGAGACGCGCTAAATTTTTCACACTTTTTCTACATTGTCTTTACCTCTTTTGTTTTCGTATTGTTAATGTTATGATATAGCTCTTATTAGATAAGTCAGCATAGAGGCCAAGCATAAGTATTGTAATCATGGTTTTTTTATCTTAATTAAAACCATAACTTCTAAACTCATATTAAAAGTTATGTCAAACAAAATGTGAGTCGTCGACTAACTGATTCAACATTGCAGATGGATGTCCAAATCATTTTCCCAACAAAATACCCACAATTAAGCAACAGTACCCATCAGTCATTTGTTTTTCCCCGTTTACCAACGATTTGTTCAAAAGATTTAAAACGCACGCATTTATCTTATTGGAACAAAATGCGATAAGCCCCGCGTATTGATTGTTTCCATTTAAATTGAATGCCCCGTTCTGGTCCGTTTTCCAGGAGTCAAATGAACTGAAAAATAATAAAGCACTGGCTGACGAAGTGCGAGATCTTTGACGCTCAACCCTCTTTTGTTTATGAGCCATTTCGAAATTGAAAATTAATCTGTATATTGTTATTTGAAATAAGAGCGTAAGGCTCGATTGACGTGACCTTAATATAGATCACCATATACTAGCGATTAGTAATGTGCCGCATTCGACTATGGAGTGTCAGCAGCTCATTTACAGTATTTCAGGATTTTGAAAACCAGATGTAATTTTTTCGAGATTTGATCGTGTGCCTATAAGCCTAAAAAAAAGAATTTTATTCGTATCTTTTAATGTCTCAATAAGTGATATCAAAAACGAGTCGAAAAAGAGGAAGATTTAAAAAAAAAGTCCTTTGGTTTTTACGAATTTTATTAGCAGTAAACGGGAATTTTTGATTTTAGAATTTAAACTAATCGGAAAATGATCTTTAATAACTCGGAAAGTTGAATACTATACTCGTACTTAGAACTGGTTGTAGGATAGGGTAACTACAAGACCTTGAATACTGAGAATGAGCTGTAGGTACATATACGCTCCTCAAAGGAATGCGTCACATTACCTATCATCCTGTATGCATTGGCGGACTTATAAACTGCATCAATTTGTTTGAAAGTTGTCCTTAAGTGGATGCAGTTTATTTGCTCGTGAGTATATTTAATGTAGCTCCACGCTTTTATAGCAGCATAAAAAACTTGTAGGTATTATTCACAGATATCTTTTCAAAAAGTAAGTTAACAATAATTTAAAAACAAACATTTGGAATGTAGATGTGAAATTGCTAACACCTGAATTAGGAACACCCTTTGTTCCTTATTTAAAGGTTCGCATAATTATCTTTTCGCGTGATTTGTTTTTCTCTATAATTAATTATATTTATATGGTTATATGTATGAATTGTACGAAAAAATTATAATGCATAACATTACCTAAGAAACAAAAATAATTATGCGATACGTGAGGTGAAGGTTATGATTAGGTGTTCAGGTGGGGTGCCCACCTGATTAACAAATATTTAAACGGGAATAAAAAATCCGTTATCCAGAAATACCTGAATTTTCCGATCCATCGCCACAAAAATTGAGCATCGCTTCCGCTCATGTGTTTTACAAATGGTAAACAATAAATTCATTATATCGAGAGAAAAAAACAAATAGGTAATATCAGGAACGCGCAGAGCACTGTCATTTGTTTCCAATAACCGTCCAATCGCAAACAGCCATTTGTAACAGATATATTGGTGGTTGCAGCGAATATGAGTCGGGTCCTACAGCGGTTTCGCGTCTGCACTAGTGATCGGACCATTTGAGTACAGTCAAGTGAAAAAAATGTGGGAGAAAATGATCCCAAATATGGGGAGACGGGCTTTTGATCTCTTCGCGATAAGACCGTGTGGAAATACTTTTGTGACTTGGCTGTTACAATACTTATTGTTCGCATATTTAAACTTAAACGGGTTTAAATAAGACGTAAAAAAGGGAAATATTTACCTCATTTGTTAATTTTAATGCGACAAAATTCAAACTATTTCTTCAGTAAACTGGCCACATTAGTGCTTCTTTGCACGTCGGTATTATGACCGATTCGGCTGAGTTGTATCGGCCGTGGATAGACTGCCTATCTAGTAGAGGCAAATATCGACCCTTTTGAACGTCTTATCGTTTAACTTTAAATGAGTGAAAAGTACGAAACTTTAAAAAGGAGTATTAAAATATTCTTGTCCTTGACTGTACCAATTGCGTACTTACAGAGGATTTCACTCAATTTTTGAAACTGACGCGCCCCTACCCTTGAGGGTGTGTGACAGATTAGGTACGCCGTGTTTAGTTTATTTCAGTCTAGTAGTGCGCGAGATTTTGTTTTTTTCTCTTATTTTTATAAAAATAAAAATACCTAGACAATCCCGACGCATAACATTGCCCAACCATGAAGTTTCTGAGTATAGATAATGTTGACAGTAGTAAAATAATGCGAAATTTATTGAAGGAATAGTAATAACAGTATTATTTTACTGCTGTCAACAGTATCAATATACAGAAACTTCATGGTTGGGCTATGTGTAAGGATTTTTATCTGCCTAGTTCTATGAATTCAAAAGATTTTATTTTCGCCTCTATTTTGATTATAAAGCTTATAAATCACATATTTATCTAGAGGGTTTAAAGCTTAAAAACATCCTAAAACCTACAAAAGGACGTCAAGTTTAAATTCAATACACACTCTTTCTCTACAGGGGGTTTCAAATCAAAGGAGACAATCCCAAGTTAAATATGGAAGTTAATTAAACCGACTCGTCACGGAATTAAGACGGATCCCGCGTCGCGGCTGAATCGTTGCTATCTCTGTTTTGACAGCGCTCTGTACAAAGCACTGTCCCGGCAAGTATCGACACGCTCCCCCACACTCCGTAATATATTTTCAATTTTTGACTTATAATAGGATTTATCTCTCCTGCTGAAATGTAGCGTTATATATCATTGTGGGCGCCGAGAAAATCGCGCAGCTTTCACAAATGCAATAATAGCCACAAATTGCCGTTAGAGAGTGTAACATATATTTATCATTTTATTGGCGTTAATTTTATTTCGTATTGGGGTTGCTGTCAGAAAACTGAAATGGTATTTAGGGGGTTTAGCTTGGCGAGGCCACTTATAGAGGAATAATTTTAGCACTGTAAATTCAGTTTAACTCATGAAACCATATTATTTATTATAATGACATGATATGTGAACTTCAAGTGGTCTCACAAATATATATGAACCTATATAGTGGTTCTATATTAAATAGATTTATGCTGTACGTATATAAAACGGAAAATTGTGCCATTGGACGTTGATTCCATTTCGATTTATGCATATCGCTCAGTGAATAGCCGCCAGGAGGAAGTCAGCCAAACAGGATGCACTAACCCTGTTTACGATATCTCTATAAACCCACCCTATATAAGGCACTTTAAAGCGAAAATTTCCAATGAGATAAAAACTGTTGTAGCCTAAAAGCGATAAAACGTGTGAAGGGTCAAAACGGCCGCCGATACATCATAAAATTATATGAAAGTCAAGTGCAGGGAAGGCGAGGTGAACAGGGCACACGGAAATTTATTGCGGTCTGCTTTCGATACCTATTGTAAAAAGCGCTTTTTATGAGTTTTAAAAATAATTTTATGGAAATAAGTCTACTTATCGCACCATCATGTGATGATAAAGCGCTCAGGTAGTCCGAAAGCAATATCTATACATCAAAACTTTGTACGTACCCTACATAAGAGAAATTCCATTTTAAAAATGTTTATGATGAGAAAATATGTTTGCGCGAAGAATCATCGGGAGAGGGATTTAACGGAGTCGTTCGGTTAGAAATTTCTTCTCTGACGTGGAGGAAAAATCTGCTCGCGTCTTATGGCATCGTTTGGAATCACTACCCGTGAAATTTGTCGCGGTTCTCGTTTGAAGCGGGTAGGTAGTCACAGATGCATCTCTGCACTCTCGCGGAGTGTCGCTCGAGTAGATAGATGGAGGTAGGTAGTGTATTCTCTAGTATTTACGGGACAATGTGTGTAAAGACCTGTTGGAGATCTGTTGCGTCCCTGGCGCGAGTCCAAGGTTGGTGTAGGGAACTGTTCAAGTGGTGCCCGCTCTTTAGATAATGGCCCTCGTATCTGCAGTAGCTATTATACTTATTAAATTTAAGATAGAAAATATTACAGAGATTAACGATTACAGAGAGCGACTTCCAAAGCTTTATAAGTACGAAAAAAATAGAATTAAGAGTTATTGTACATGTCCGAATGACTTATCTCTTTATTGAGATGTATCGAATAATATACTATTACTAAGATATAATTGTGCAAGATCTGAAACCGTGTATTATTTATTAAAGTGAAACAAGTCAAGGTTTAGTTAAAATATAAACCTTTCTGACTCAAGATTTTACGTGTTGAATTTTTTTCCCAAAAACATATAATACTATGTTATAAATGGCAAATTTACTCATGTTTACTGAATATTTTTTGCAATATGCTACAAGTAAAGCTTTAATCCTTTCCTCTATTTAACGCTTAAAACTACCATTATATTGAAAAATATAGGTACTAGACTAAGACTATTTACACGACTGCCCAAAATAATGAGTGTAATGTTTTCAATGTATTTGGTATAGTTAGAATCCTTGTAATAGTGGTAGATGGCCCGGGTGACATAGGATTCCTAAACTGTTAAAATTTAAATAACAGCAATGGAAAAATGTCAATTACTTATGTCAACAAAAAAAAGTCTTCTAATTATTACGACATAGGTATCATTTGAAAGGTCTTATGTCTATGTGACTATCTCAAATATATACGAATAAACGAGTTTAATAACAATATAAAAAAAGCAGTCGGGTTTTTAAAGTTTGCTTTTCATTTAGATATTTATAATTATATCAGGAGAAGTAGAACAGTGGAACGGTTAACTATGAATCCATCTTTGACATCCTGACCATGGACTTTAGGTTACTAAGTACTTACATATAGGACCCAGTCCTTGGGGCTGTGAGCGTTGGTGCCGCACACATACAGCCGCGAGCCATCGCCCATCGGCTGAATCACGCGCACGTGGTTGCGGCAGTCGAAGTGCTGTCAACAAAATATGCACTTAAGTACTAATACAAACAAAGGTTTAACTAAAACTATATCATTCAATAAACACTATCAAAAGTAACCCAATTGCTAACGATATTCGGTAGTTAAAATAAAATCAAATATGTTCTTTATAGATTGGAACGATTTAATCTTTCATTATAGTAATCGTCATGTGTTAACTGTGGAATAAGATGGTATTTAGGCAGAAAGCACACCCTATATTCGACTTTATAACAAATGAAAGAAAAGTCATAAACATGACAAATCATTTAAAACATCCGATTATTAATATTTATCGTAATGTGTCACGCCCGAGCTTGCTTCTATTTCTAAATCAATAACGAGTAGAGGTCCAGAATTTGACACGGACCCATTTTTGAAATATCTATTTTCAGTAAGTTAACTATTTAATTTACCTTAATATTTGAGTTTGAAACGCAAATAAACTGTCGTATGAAAGGCCCAAAGCCGAATTCAATTCGATTCGATATTGAAAAAACAAATAAAGAAAAAATCATCTGAAAATGTTTATTAATGTGCATATTTGGTACCTCGAGCGAAATTCATTGGAATAATAGTTTATTGGCGATGTGGGCATGAGTGTTCGCAGCCCGTAATTATGCAGATTCCACACAAACATAAATATTAAACGGGACATTAATATTCCGAACGACAGAAATATTCATTCGTGATCTACAGCCGATAAACAGTGCTCCACTGAACTTGTACTACCTATTTATTAGTGTACTACAAAAATAATCATCCACAAATTTTACTCGCACTGATACTGGAACCATTTGGCGATTATGATTATTTGACTGAAATTGCGTTCCTTTAAGCCCAGCAAAATTCAAAGTCACTGTTTTGTATCACACGTTAAAAAATGCTTGTTAGGGAATGACGCCTTGAAGGCCTTTACCCAGCATTGGAACCATAAACAGTTCCAATGGATAGAAGTGAGACCGTTTCGCTTTACATTGAAGATTCGAAAAAAAATACAATAAAGTAACAAACACGTTTTATATGCATACGTTAATTTAAAACTTGTTTAAAAACTATACAAAACCAAACACAATGTTGATCGAATAAAATGAAAATCCATTAAAAAATCCTGTCACACCACACACGAATCGTTCACGGATGAAGATGAAATCGAAATTTCATTTTTCGAAGTCGCAGGCGAAACGCAGCGTGTTTATTAAACGCTAGATTGGTGCGGTCGGCGGTCGGACGGCGGATTGAAACTAATTTTCCTCGCGTCACGACGCACAGTGGGGCAACGGCGGAATTAATTCAATTTTGGGATGGTCATCAGTAGTCACATTTTTTATCTGATATGTATATAAAACATTTCAAATACCTATGATCTAATAAAATATTGCATATATATATTATTTTTATAAATAAATTAGGCCGCCAAACTCGTACAAATGCACTCGCATGAAATAAACGTTAAAAATACCTTGCATTTGCAAAGGGTGTATTCCTCTCAAGTTATTGATTTTGTTTAACATGTTTCATTTATATACAAGAAACATTATTCCTACTATTGTAAATGAAATAACATTTATGGTTTCTCTTAAATTATGAGTAATTTTAGGGCTGTAAGAATTTGATAGCATTTCTCGCCTAAATATTACATTTCATTGGCTATAACTTTTTAGCTACAACGACCCTCAAGCTCTAATACAACAATATTTACACATTATTTAATCGAGATAATTATTTAATTGGTTCTAGCTGCAATAATTTGCAAACTTTTTATTGCTACCTCATTAATGAATGAGCTTATTTTTCTAAGAAAAATACTTAAATGCGTTATCGATGGTAATGAGGGCAATTACAAAGACTATTAAATTATAAAATAGTATAAAAAGGGTATTTACAACATTGTGCATCATTTACTTTTGTGAATTCAATAAAGCAACACCTGATTGTATATTTTATTTTAAGTTCAATCAATGAAGGTTTTATTTAAAATATTAGTTGGAATGATATTATTATACTTGTAAATATATTTGAAATGTGTTGTTTTATCCATTAACCTAAAAAAAACAATTAATTCCGCGGCTCCATACAACGCGCACCACTGTGCGACGGAACGTTCCCTGATATTCTGACAGAAGACTCGAGCACGTATTCGTATACCTACAAATGAATTTCCACATTTCGTTTAAAAGTCCTTTTGAAGTTTGTTTATTGACGAAAGATTGAATTTCGAGTTTCCACGTTGCCAATGGTTTTTTTGTTACGTGTGGTCCCAAATGTATGCTTGAAACTCTGAATGTTTATCCATTTTTCTTATCTGTGAGTTTATTATTCTACCTTTTGAAAATAATTGCTAATGCAGTTTTTATTCGTTTTCGACCTGTCGTCTTTACCAAGATGGCTATAAATTTTTAGTTACTGTCAAAACTTTTCCTATGCGAGAATGTTCAGTTTTTTTTTACCAGAGGGCTGACCCATTGGGAGCGCGTTCTTTGGTCAACTATGGAAACTTGTTTATGGGATAAATTGTGTATTCTTAGAGCTAATTTCGTTTAGTTAAATAGTGACTGGAGTGAATTAAATCAGAGACTCCATTTGATTTTGTCTTAAGTCATATCATTATCATATTGTTAACGTAATGAATGATATAGTTAAAGACGAAGTGGAAAAAACGCGTAGATCGGTACAAGTAAATACTAAACCTCGATCTTCTGGTTACCTTACCGCTACAGCTAAATGGCTACACATTTGCAAAAATAAAAATAAAAACCTTGTAAAAATGCTTATATAGATGATATACCACGAAGTTTAAGAACTACGGTGACTTATTTACCATTGAAAATTGGAAT